>CP136895.1:76477500-76942500 GCA_034359265.1 Canna indica
GCCATGCCGAACCCAACTCCCTCCTCCTCACCTTCTCCCCCCCTTTTGAAATTTCCACGCTGCCATCTTTTCCACTGATTGCAACACCTGATGGCTCATGTCGGATCTCCAACTTTTTCCCCCTCCGCTCTCTTTCTATTAAACTGGATGTGGATGGAGCGCTCGCTGTTTAATTGACCTAATCCCACTCGAGTGCATTTAATCGAAGGGGCGGGGGGGGGGGGGGGGCGTGGTGTTCCGAGGTGTCAGACTCGGAGTAGGAATTTATGGAAGTTGGGAGATCATCACGAGGGGAAGGGAGTATTGAAACAGTGGAAACAAGTTGAATGGAGAGGAGGAAAGAGACGTGCGAAGAGTAACACGGAAAAGACTGGGCTTTTTGGTGGGGAGCGAGCTCGGAACTTCGTGCTTCGCGCCGACGTCGTCTTTTACTTTCTACTGAGACCGTTGGGAATCGCGAAGAGAGAGAGAGGACAGTGGTGCACGCTCAGCCCTAAAACTTTGCCACATGAGAAACGTCGCAATCGCACGTGCGACAAGTACGACGTGCAACCTGTGTACGTGAGAGCGATGAGAAGGAAACGGGGAGAGAAAGAGAGGGAGAGAGAGAAAGAGTTGATTGACGTATCGCTGACCGTCTTATGATTTGAGGCGTTCGAAGTGACACTTGACTTGTCATTCTCTTGAGCAGTGATGTGTGTTCTTTTATTTTGGTGGTCTTCGTGTTGCTCTTCTGCTGCCAGCTATGGCGTACTGGGACTGTTGAGGTGGTACGTATCAGCGTATGAGGGGAGGACTGGGACTCTTCCTCCTCCTCCTCCCTCGCTTGCTCGTCTTCCTCTCATCTCATCTTGTGTCACGTCGACTGCGTCGATCGAGAGATCGATGGCGTTCCACGTCGTGTGCATTACAAAATACGGCGTACGTACGCGGCGTGGGGGTGTATTTTTCTTGTGGGGGCCGTACGCCCGCTGCGCGGGGAGAACTACACGTGTCGCTCCGGCTCTCTTCTTCTTCTCGGCCCCTGTGGTATCTTCTTCTCCTTCGTCTCAATTCCTTCACTTTCCAATTTCCATCACTCAATCGCTGTTAGAGTTTTTGGATGTTTGTAAATTTTTTGATTCATCGCAATCATTAATTCAGTGAAACTTGATTCAACAATATAGTAAACGCTAGTGATATTTTATTATTTTGTTTGTAGATTTTTGTTTCACATAATTCTTTTTGCAAGGGAAAATTTTCAAAGTAAACTAACTATTTTTCGATGAAAATACTTCATTTTCTTGTGCTTAATTGTGTATTTAAAAATGATATAAAAATTAACTTCATGTGTTTGATAATCAAAAGAATTAATGCTCTCCTTAATTACATGACATATTCATATGTTTCAAAATCAAAAAATAAATAGAATAAATTATATATTTTTGAAATATCATAACCTTTTAATAAATCAAAAATACTTTGTATTATAAAATTGCTTTAGAATATTACAAGCATTTTATAGTATATCAAATTTCTTGAAAAAATATGTTTTTTATTTAATGTTAAAATACATATAGTTAATATTAAAATATTATCTTAAAAATAATAATATTTTTACCATTACAATATTAAAATAATATAAGAAAAAAAATATTACGTTATTTTACTTATTATGATCATTTGAACAGTGAAAATAGGACACCACAGTTAGGAGTTACAATTTTTGGAGTTTACTAGTCGTCGTGACCAATCCCAACCTTTTGGACAGCTCCAATTGGACAACTGGTGATTGGCTTACCACCAACCCCTCCTCCCCCAAGACAGTAACTATTGTCATGTGACCGTAATTAGTTTTCATTGGTTTATTTGGTGTGTTAGGAATCATAAGCTACAAGGTTAGACAACTTTTCCTACTCTATCTAGTGATCCAAATCTTGAGTTTTACCAACAACTACTCGTCTGGGGCTTTATCTAAGGGAATTAGTATTACTGATCGAATAATGGTACGATGGACTCTCGCAGCATCGAACATACTCAAAATGAATTATGGTACCTCATTCCTTGATTCTGCGGGAGGCAAAGGAATTGTTACTAGGGATAGTTTTTGTCTCTGCTTGGGGTAGCTAGCTTTCTATCAAGGTGAGTCTACGCTGGTCCTGGAAGCATAGGGTAGATGTGACAATGGGCCGTGGCTGGGCCGGCCCGGCCACCAGGCATGACCCAACCATTACTTGCCCAAGTAAGAAAGAATTTCATGCGAGGGGGGATAAAAATTAGAATATATATAGATGTATCTGGTATGCGTCATGTCTATATATAGTGCATGATTGAGGAATGTATGACGATAATATTTTCGAAATCTCGTAGGGATATGCTCAGAAAAGATTGAGACTAATCATGGAGATATCGGATTCATGAATGACATATTCCTCGTATATAATTAATGATGATGTAAATATCCTTGTATGACTGGGTGGAACCCCCGGGGTTGAGTAAATGTATGATTCGACTTGAGTCTAGTTTATAAGTATGAGCGCTTCTGGGCCTGATCCGACCGGGCTCAAAATGCTAGTCAAGTCCACAGTCCTCGAGCTTGGTCAGAGTTCGAGGATTTTGTGACGAGCTCTAATGAGGCGTCGGCTCATGACCTCTGCTTGATGTACGTGTTGAACGGGAGACCTAGGCGAGTATCGGTGTTGTCATTTTCGTGACCTTTCGACTTCTATAGTAAATGCGAAAGTTGCACTTATGAAAAAGATGCCATTTCGTGTGTCTATCACTTGTGCAGCTATTAATCCCGACAAAGGATAATTATGACCAGAGATCTTATCGGCAATTTTCGAGGCATGCACTCAAGTGTCCGTTAAGGAGGCGGTTATGCCCGAGCCAAGGATAATTATGACCAGAGATCTTATCAGCAATTTTCGAGGCATGCACTCAAGTGTCCCTTAAGGAGGCGGTTATGCCCGAGCCTATAAAAGTCTCTTGCATCTTTGTCTTATGCATGCGTGAGTTTGGCCATGGAGTTGGAGGTATTGAAGTCTTATGTCCATCCGGGGATTAGCCTTGGGTTGGTAGTGAGTGCATCATAGATCGTCGTGGGTTCACCCTGCTGGGCTTAAGAGAAAGGTATATCAGGGCACATAGTAGGTATTGCAGCATATTTGCGGGTAGTTGGATTCAGATAGGTTCGCGCAGCTGGGCTTATGTTGCCTTCTGCCTGAGAGTTTGAGAATCTTTTCTTTCACCTCATCCCCGACTCTCTTCTTTCCTCCTCCATCGACACTTCGTGCATTCTACAAGTAGTTCAGCTAGCAGATCTAGTGGTTGAGTCTTCTGTCTAAAACTCATTGACCTCCTACTTTTTGGGATGTTGTCAGATGTGTTCAAAGGAGTTTATTTCTTTTTTGCTCTCATCGTCGAGTTTCTTTCTCCTGGTGATGGTTCTCCATTGTTGCATTGCCATTTTTTTTTCTTCCAATAACTATTTTGTATTGTATATTTCATATACTCGTTTCTTTAAATTTGTGTGTAAGTCACCCTTTGTGGGTCTGTAAATGTATGTATCCCCTTTGTGGGACTTTATGCATAAAAATCATGTTTATGCCTTTGTAACGACTGTCTTTTGTTTCTATTGAGTTGATTTGTTCGACCCATTTTCGATCGGTATGTCGAGCGGTGCCGACGTTGTGTTGTCAAAGTTGAATGTAGATGCTTGCCAAAAACGGAGTTAATGCTAGGGTTACATATTTGAGAGTCATCAATTTCTTTCAAAAGTGTTCGAATCTGGGAAAGAAGGTGCTGAGGCCGGGATTTGTGGCGCTAGTCAAGGACCAAACTTGATGAAAATCAAGCTCGGGTTGTAGAGGGTGTAGGGCCCAAGTCTTCGATGGCACTAAGGTTGCCAGTTATGGCACTGAGGCTGAAGATTAGAGTCGATGAAAACCAAGCTCGAGTCGCTAGGGGCGCGAGGCCTAAGTCTTCAATGGCGTTGAGATCGAGAGTTGTGGCACTGAGGCCGAGGACCATACTAAATGAAAATCGAACTTGAGTCATTGAGGATGTGCTCATTTAGAGCGTGCCGGTCGGGCTGAGCCGAAGGCCGTATTTAGGGCCGATGATTGCGTATAGGGTTAAACTGAGATCATAAGGAGCGTAAGACGGGACCACGCTTGGGGTCGTTGAATGCGTCGTGCAGGGTAGGTGTGGTCACTGTGCCTGTCGCGAGATCACGAGAGTCCTTTCACTATAAGCTATGAGGATAGATGCGAATAATCTAGACACATAGAGATGTGCAGAGAGAAAGAAAACAATATTATTAAACTATCACTACTAGAAATTAGGTCTTCAGCAACGGCCGCTCAAGTCGTTGCTATTTGCAACGGCCGTTTTACGGCCGCCCGAGCCGTTGCAGATATGTTGTATCTGCAACGACGTTCTAACGGACACACGAGCTATTGCGAATTATTTAAATTATCAGCAATGGCTTTCTGACGGACACGCGAGCCGTTGCTGATATTATAATTATTAGCAACGGATTTCTAACGGACAAGTGAGCCGTCGCTGATGATAACTTATTAGCAACAGCTTTCTAACGAGCGAGTGAGTCGTTGCTGATAAATTTATATAGGGCACGCAGTCGCACCCGACCCTTCTTCCTCCCGCTGCTGCCGTCGCCGTCTCCTGCTCCCGCCTGTCACCGCCGTTGCCGACGCCGATGACGCCTTTTCCTCCTCCCGCTGCTGCCGACAATTTCAGGTATGCCTCGCCGGCCGGCCGTCTCTTCCCGTTGCGGCCGATGAGAAATTCGATCAAAACCCTTTTTTAAGGGTTTCGGCCGGTGGCGGTCGGCCGATGGCCGCCGCCGGACCTTGTACAGTGGCCGGACAGTGTGTCCGGCCACTGTACTCCGGCGTCGGAATTTATAGATTTATATATAATTTTTTATTGTTTTTTAATTGTTAATTAATTTTTAATTAATTATTTAGATTAATTGTTTAATTTGTTAGATTAATTATTAGGATTTAGATTAATTTTGAAATTGTCCACTTCGGACGCGCGCCGGAATCATCCACTTCGGACGAGCGCTGGAATCATCCACTTCGGACACGCGCGCGCCGGAATCAACCACTTCGGACGCGCGCCGGAATCGTCCACTTCGGACGCGTGCCGAAATTATCCACTTCGGACGCACCCCAGAATCGTCCACTTCGGACGCGCGTCGGAATCGTCCAATATGGACTCGAACTGTTTCGAAATATTTAGAAAATAATCATGCATCCGACGAGCTCATACGTTTCACATACGCATCGACGAGTCAGATATGATTTAGCAAAACCTTAGATCCGTTCGGGGATTGTATGTTCGTGTAAAAGAAGTAGATGATCTTTTATACGACGTACAATTCTTGAATTGTCCCTCATTGGATAATTTGGGAATATACAATTCTTGAATACACATATCATCTGGGCGCGTATCGAAGAACTATATGGAGATGCTGCCGAAATTTAGAATGAAGTTAACGGTTAAAATAAGTACTTAGTGCAATATAAATAACATAAATCCCGAATGGAATAAGACAATCTCACCTAAAGACATTAACCAAAGAAATTATCATTGATTGACAGAATCATGTCGACTGATCGAAGTTGGATGTACCGACGTCTTGATCGTAGAGCTTTAACGAATGAGTTTCGATTAGGCGTAACGTACTTCCTAAATTTCACCTATTCGAATCAGAATTTCGTTAGCATGGGTGATCAAATCCGATGTCCGTGCCGCATTTGTTCAAATGGACGATTTTTGGATCGAGAGACTGTCACTCTGCATCTATATACCAAAGGATTTGCACCAAGATATTTTCTATGGACTTGTCACGGGGAGTCACGCGAAGTCGGGACGTCGAGCAATCCTATCGTTCAGACATATGGTGAATCTTCCTCTGCTGGTGCTTCTTCATCCAGTCAATGTAATCCCTATAGAACTATGATACTTGATAGTCTTGGGGGTCAATTCCACCTGAATGATAATGTTGATCGGCCAGTTCTTCAAACATCAGTCCCATCAGATACTATAGCGGTTGATATCACAGAAGTACAACTGCGGTAGAGATTGAATTACCGAATAAAGAAGCTGCAGAATTTTACGAGATGTTGAAAGCTGCCGATGAACCTTTGTATGAGAATTGTCCTAAATACACTAGGTTTTCAGCAATGACACAGCTTTCAAACATCAAGGCTGATTGTAATATCAGCGGAGTTGCGTATGATCAGATTGCTGAATTGATTAATGAGATGTTGCATACTGATAACAAGTTTGAGCCAACTTTTTATAAGACTAAAAAGCTAATGAGAAAATTGGGGCTTGAGTATGAAAAAATACACGCGTGCCAAAATAACTACATTTTATATTATAAAGAAAATATGCAGTTGGATAAATGCCCTGTATGTCAACATCCTCGTTACAAGGAGAAGAAATCGGTCCGACAGAAAAATATCTCGTTTAAGATTCTTCGGTATTTTCCACTAACACCGAGACTTCAAAGATTATTCATGTCGGAAAAGACAGCCCCCTACATGAGTTGGCATGCAAGAAGTCGTGATGATACAGTAATGACTCATCCATCTGACAGTGAAGCATGGAAACATTTGGATACATGTTATCCTTCATTTGCTAGGGATACTAAAAATATCATATTGAGATTGTGCACAGATGGTTTTAATCCGTTTGGACATTCTGCAACTCCTTATTCAGTTTGGCCAGTGCTGCTGATAGTTTATAATTTGCCACCGTCAATGTGCATGAAAGATGAATTTATTTATCTTTCGATGATTATTCCAGGTCCTAAGGGTCCGCGAAAAGAAATTGACATATTTCTCAGACCCTTGATAGATGAATTGAAAACATTGTGGACTGAGGGAGCTGTCACTTATGATTGTCATCGGAAGCAAAACTTTAATTTAAAGGCCGCGGTCTTGTGGACAATCAATGATTTCCTGGCGTACGGCATGTTGTCGGGTTGGAGCACTCACGGTCGACTCTCTTGTCCGTATTGTATGGAACACTCTAAATCAATCAGTCTTCAGAACGGACAAAAAGTCTCATTCTTTGATTGTCATCGTCGATTCCTATCGGTTAATCATCAGTATCGAAGGAATCGTAATAAATTTAGTAAGGGCAAAGTCGAAAGAGATGGGCCACCACCGATGTTGTCTGGTGAACAAATGTTAGCACGTGTTTCAGCACTTCCAGATATAGTATTTGGTCGCAATGAAAAAGTATCAGATTTTGGTCAAATACATAACTGGGTGAAAAAAAATATCTTTTGGGAATCGCCCTTTTGTAGTTCATTATTGATTCGACATAATTTAGATGTCATGCACATTGAAAAAAATATGTTTGATAATATTTTCAACACTTTGATGGATATTTCCGAAAAAATAAAAGATAATGTCAAATCCTGACATGATATGAAAATACTTTGTAAAAGATCTGAGTTGGAGTTACAAGAGGTCAACGGACGATATCTGAAATCGAATGCCCCATATGTGTTAAATAAACAACAGATCAAAGATGTTTGTCAATGGGTAAAAGAACTCAGATTACCCGATGGATATGCTTCAAACTTATCTCGATGTGTGAACATCGATGATTGCAAAATATCAGGGATGAAGAGCCATGATTGTCATGTATTCATGCAGAGATTACTTTCGATCGCATTTCGAGATCTTCTACCTGATAATATTTGCGGTCCGTTGACTGAATTAAGTATGTTTTTTAGAAACATCTGTGCAAATGTCCTTCGAGTCGAAGATATGTCAACACTTGAAAATAATATTATTGAAATCATATGCAAGCTGGAGCAATTTTTCCCCCCTGCATTTTTTGACTCGATGGAGCATCTACCAATACACTTGGCATACGAGGCATGAGTTGGTGGCCCCGTTCAATATCGGTGGATGTACTTATTTGAAAGATACATTAATCGTCTGAAGAAAAAAGTAAAGAACACCGCAGCTGTTGAAGGATCAATATCTGAATCGTATATCATCCAAGAAATTTCAACATTCTGCTCATTTTACTTTGAATCGACAGTACAGACAAGATTTGATCGTCTTCCACGTAACGACGACGGGGGTGTTCGACATTCAGATGGATGTTTAAATATATTTTGTCACTCTGGTCGTGCTTTTGGTTCTCGTCCATCTCGACACTTAAGCGATGAAGAGTATCATTTGACACACTTGTATGTATTACTCAATTGTCCAGAGATTGAACAATTCATTAAAATATTTGACATTGAGATGGTGCAAAAATACTATATTCACAACGATGAAGAATTGGAGAGATTACGGAATTGTGATTTCCCTACTTGGATTCAGACTTACAGCAAAGATCACAGAGCTGAAATAGATGAAAGAATATTTGAGTTTGTTAGTGGACCGTCGCGACTTGTGTCGTGCTATAGCGGATATTTTGTTAACATGTATAAATTTCACACGGTTGAATATTCATTTACAAAGAAGACGATGAATGCTGGGGTCTGCGTGAAAGGGACAACCTATGTTGAATGTGATATGGATTTTTATGGATTGGTGGAAGAAGTGATAGAGTTGCACTACTTCGGCTTAAAATCAGTGATCCTATTTAGATGTCATTGGTTCGATACAACAGAAAGGGGCATGAATGTTCATCCAAAATACAAACTTGTTGATGTTAATTACCAATCTAAATTGGCAGCAAATGAGCCTTTTATATTGGCATCACAAGTCGAACAAGTATATTACGCGAAGTATCCGGCTCAAAATAAAGATAGAGCAGATTGGCGTGTAGTCTGTAAGACAAAAGGTAGAGGAAAAATTAATCCGATAGTAGGAGAAAATGAGCTGATACCTGATATGACACATGGTTTCTATCAAGAAGATGATCCTCCTGCTGTGGATCGTATTATTCCAATACTCGAGGAAGCAGACAAAATGTCAATTCAATTAGAAGTTGAATATGCTGATGATGACGATCATGAAATTGAGGAAGCTGGAGATGAAGAAGAGGAAGAAGAGGAAGAAGAGGAAGAATTCGAAGACTATTATTCAATGACGAGGAATAATTGTAAAGTATATATTTTATTAAATATATCTCTACCGTTTATACAATAATCTGATTATATGTTTGTTCGACAGATATGTCTGATCGTGGTTATCGACGCAGGAGAGCTTCGGAGTCTCCGATCGGTGAGACTCCAGCACTTACTCATGCTGTTGATCCTCCTGTTACTGATCCTCATGCCGATGATACTGCCGAGGCTAGTACATCCAGACACAGGCGGCCACGCGGGCCGAACAGGTGGCAACCTCCACCAGCCACAGAGTCACGTCGATTGATTAGCGTGATTGGGGAGCGGTAATATATCATGAATTATGAATCATTACAAATTCATTATATCATAATATAATATTAAAATTTATTTTTGTTGTCCAGGTTCGAGCAAGAAGAAGTGCCGAGGAGCATTTCTTCTACTATTCGACGATACATGCACGGGGCATGGCCTACGTGGTCTCACGTGCCTAACGAGCAAGTCGACATGTTATGGCGCGAGTTTGAGGCACGTATTATTATTATTTTTACATGCATGATGATTAATATTGGTACTGATATTATTATTTTGCAGGCTCGCTATACATGGGCCGAGGACCAAAGGCCCTTCATTTACGCTGCCTGGGAGGCTACTTCCCGGGCAAGGTACAACAGGCAGGTGGGGCAGGCTCGGTCCCAAGCGATGGCCCGAGCTGGGACCACTAACATCGCGGAGACTCGGGGATACGGCCCCGGTTGGATTACTCCGGATATATGGGACCAGCTCGTGGAATATGGTCGACGGATCGATGGCAGGAGGGTTCTCGGAATGCGGCTAGAAATCGCATGTCGGGGGGAGCAGCGCGTCACACCGGCGGCCCTGTTGCATTTGCAGTGCACGCGAACCGTATGGTAAGTATATCTTTTAATTATATATTTTATTTGTTACTATGTGTACTAATTAATGTATTTATTTTGTAAATGTACACGACAGTGTCGGATGACGGGACTATCCAGCGACCCTCCCCGATGGCGGTGTTTGAGCGGACTCACCGTCGAGCACATGGGATGGGGGAGTACATCGACAACCGCGCTGCATACATTATGGTAATTATATATTTGTTTAAATTATTCATTATATATTTATAATTTAAGTTTTATAATAAATATTAAACAAAAAAATCAAACTCGAGTAGGAGACCTACAGCCAGACGGTGGTGCAGCGCGGGGGTACCCCCGAGGACTTTGACGCAGCATCGTGGGTCGAGGCCGCAGGTGGCTGGGACCATGGCCGCATATATGGCTTCGCAGATAGTGGTCATGCGCGAGCCATACTAGGGCCACTTGGGGCACCAACCCCTCCGGTCGCTGGTGAGCGATCGCCCACCTCTAGATCCAGTTATGATCATAGTAGCAGAATAAGGACTCTAGAGGACACGGTCGCGCATCAGACTGAGATAATGGCGCGCCAGAGTCAGATGATGGCGGATATACAAGCTATGCTACGCAACGTGTCAGGTCATCCCGAAGCAGGCATCTGTTCGGCATCATCTAATCCATCGTCCGCGAGTCAATCCATGTCGGTGTACACTCAAGCACTCGAGACCCCGCCATATGATCCAGGCCATCCTCCATCGTCATCGTGAGATTTTTTTTATTTTGACTTTGTTACTGAGATATTGAACTTGTTTAACTTATTTTGTTTGGATATTGATACTTCAATTTTGCATTTGAATTATTTTTATACTATCGTGGATAATTATCAATATAAATATAATTGTTTTGATGTATATCTTGGTGTGTTTGTGATGTGTGTGAATAAATGTGTGTATGAGTGTATGGGTGTGTGAGTTATGTATCAGATAATGTATCAATGTATCAATGGAAATTTAAAATTTTAAAATTTTTCGTTACCAGGTACACATCATCAGCAACGGCTTTCCCATGACCATCCGTGGGAAAGCCGTTGCTAAAAGTGTATCGAAAGCCGTTGCTGATGACCTACAGCAACGGCTTAGCGACGGGCTTTTACTAACGGCATTGCTACGGACTCAGCGGCCGTTGCTATTAATGTTATCAGCAACGACGCCGAGTCCGTGGCAAAACCGTTGCTGATAATATTGTTAGCGACGGTCCGAGCGGCCGTTGCTGATCCGTCGCTAAGTTATCAGCAACGCGAGTTTCTGTCACGGCGCTATTGCAACGGCTCGGTCGTTGCTGATTCTCTTCAGCAACGGCTCAGCAACGGCATCAGCCGTTGCTGATGACCATTTTTCTAGTAGTGTATTATTAACTAATGATACAATGCATCCACTGAGTGATGAACTCGGCCTACGCGTGGTGGTGTCTCGTTAAAAAATTTGAAAGGAAAAATCCTATAGGAGAAAACAACAATGAAGGGAAAAAGATTACATCAACCATTGTAATTTAAGGGAGAGTGCTTAGTTGTAGTAGCCTAGTAGGCTCGTGGAGAGGCCGCATTTCACATTTGTGGAAGTTTTCATCCGGAGAGTTCAACGATTTTGTTAGCGCATTTTTCGACGACCTCGATGATTTTGTAAGGGTCTTCCTAGTTCGGGGCGAGCATGCTTCCCTTTCCCGATTAACTTTCTTTGGAGTTTGATCTTCGCAAAACTAGATCTCCATCTTAATTTGAAGTTTTTCAATTTAACATGTTATTCGTATTTTCGAACTATTTTGAGATTCATGACTTTTTCCTTGATTCTGGCTAGCTCTCGTTCTTCCTCGATGAGGTCGAGCTCGGATCGACAAATTTTTGAATTGTTTTGTTCATCGAGCGTTGTCATGCGGATCGAGGTTGGGCTCTGCGATTCAAAAGTTTATGCATAATGGTAGGGTCATTTTAATATTTTTCCTGAACTAGTTTAAAATAATTTGAAGTAGTTTAAAAAGATAAAAGTAAATTAATATGTCACCTTTTAACATTTATTTTGATGCTCCAAATTGTGAATCACATTATAATTTATGTGAATTTATGATGATTTTAGAATGCATTTCATTGCATATATGACCTAATAAGTGAAATAGTTTAAATTGACCCAACGTTATTTAAAATAATAAAAATAATTTGACATGTCACTCTTAAACACTTATTTTGATTATTCAAGTTGTAGATCACATTTCATTATGCATAATATAATTTCTGTGAATTTATAGTGATTTTAAAATATTTTTTTCTAAACTAGTTTAAAATGATAAAAAAATTAATATATCACTCTTAAATACTTATTTTGATGTTTTAGACTGTGGATTGTATTTTATTATGCACATTATAATTTTTGTAAATTTATGATGATTTTAAAATATTTTTTTTAAATTAATTTAAAATAATTTAAAATAGTTTAAAATTATAAAAATAAATCGATATATTATTCTCAAACATTTATTTTGATGATCCAAATATAAATTACATTTCATATTACATAATATAATTTATGTGAATTTTTGATGATTTTAAAATATATTTTATTTTATATATATATATATATATGGTTTAATAAGTGAATTAATTTAAAATGATTTAAAATAATTTAAAAATTATGGGCGGAATAAAAAAATATTTCGGGAGTTATTTTTGCGTTAACCCAATTAACAGCTACGATGATATTAGTGGTATTTTAAAAGATTGATTAGGTTTCGAGGAAAAAACAATAATTTTTTTGGTTTCTGGGATAAATAAATTTTCTATTTGATTGTAGGAAAATGTTTGAAAATTAAAAAAAAAAATAATAGTCTTGTTATCTGACAAATCCAACAGGAGTATCAACCATCTGTTTACCAATAATGAAGCTAGTAGCACAAGGAGCTGTCCCCAGCCCTAAGCTGTCAATGTCTAATGTCTGCTGTACTACAAGCTGTAAACACCACAATATGCAGTAAAAGTCTCGAAACAATAATAATTTTTTCCATGTCCAATCACACTTTTTAATACACTCAAAATTACAGCTAAGCAATCATTGATTTAGTGGACAAACCACTATTTTGCACACTCTCAGAAGGGAAATGCCCTGCTGCTTGCTTGCTTCCTTGCTTGCTTGCAGCACACACATCCAAATGGACCAAATAGGATTAATTTCAATTTGACCCCTCTGATTCTGCTCTTTCACCAATTTAGTGCATCTAGTTCATTTTGTGCCCATTTAATTAACCCCCTCTCTCTGTGTATATATATTTCAGGAATTCACTCAGAGAGAAGAATTTTAATAATTTCTTATCATTGTACTTGGATTGTTTAAATCACTAAGAATTAATAGACAGCCCTGAGGGCAAGTGATGAATTGATAAAAATTAAAACAATAATTTTCCTAGATTATATTATAAAACCTCAAAATTTCTTAAATTCGAATATAATATCTAAAATTTTTAAAATCAGAATTAAATTAATAAAATATTTTAAAAAGATCATTTTGATTATAAAAATACATTATAAATTTTTTAAAAAAATTATAATAATTTTAAATTAGTGAATATATTTTTTAAAAATATTTTTTTTCAAATTTTAAAATAAAATTTTATGATTAAAATAATCATTTAAAACTCTTAAAAGTGATCATTTGATCATGAAAATACATCCTAAAATTTATATAAAAAAGTTTTCACTAATTTAAAATTATTGTGATTTTTTAAAAAAATTTAGGATGTATTTTTATAATTAAAATGATCACTTTAAATAATTTTAGTAGTATATTTTAAATATTTTTTTGAATTTAATTTTAATTTTGAGAATTTTAAATATTATATTCAATTTAATTTTTTTTCGAGAATTCATATTCTCATTTAGAGAAAACTCTAAAATGAAAAATTAAAGTAGATGAGGGGCTAATATGTAATTATATAAACCCTAACTGAAACTTGTACCCAAAAGGAAATATATTTATATATTTGGATTAGAAAATATGAACCGTACTCCTCTCCCTCCCTAATTCCTAAACATATATATATAGGCATTTAAATAATGGTTGCTTTGGAAAAGTCATCAGCTGAAATCACGGTGAGATGAAAGTATTAATTGTTTTTCAAAAGAGGGCCTACAAGCTACTAGCAAAGTACCCGAGTTAATTTTCTAAGTGCAATGAATTCCATGTATCACGTAGGTTTGTTTGCCAACTCAAACCATCTCTCTTTTCTATCATATAAGCATATATAACACATGATGGGCTGGAGGGTGCAAGATTATTATTATTATATTAATTGATTCAATTAAAGTAGGGGGCAGGAAGGTAGGATTGATTTTGTCTAATTAATTAATATATGTTATCTTTTCGTTATCAACAGGCCAAATTAATCGTTATCGGTTCACTTTAATTTAAAGAATGAGACTGTAATTTTGCACTTTAAAGAAAATTATTCACACGACCAAATTGCGGGGAATGAATTTTTTTTGGATAAATAATTTAAAATCTGATCATTCATATTTTTTTATCAAAAAATAAAGATTACTCATAAATTAAGTGTGTGCATATAATGACAATCAAAAAGTGTTAATTAGAATATAGCAAGGCTTCAAGTTCCTATAGTCATTCATACAATGTTAAAAAAAAAAATCATATTTTATATAATTGAACAAATAAATAATTTGATACTAAATTTTGAGGTAAATTGATATAGCAATTAGGTCACAAATCTACTCTATCACAACTGAGGAGTGATTCCAAATAAAACTTGTGCAAATATTAAAATATAAAAAGTTTCACTACACTTAAGAGATATATTATTACACACGTGCTTATTTTCATCTTTGCGTGCGATAATTAATAAAATACCTTTGAATCTTATTTTCAAATGTGTGACTTCAATACTAATGCAACGTATAAATTTTTTGAAACACTGAATCACACAATCAAACATATATATAAGGACGGAGTACGTGTTTTGTTTTTGTTCGAGTTGTTGACTTTATTGGCGGGCTATCCTGAGTTATCAACACTTTGAACGAATTGCCTTGGGTTATCGACATCCAGGACGATGTGTATTTTATCACTTGTTGTTAGCATATGAACGAGTTATCTCGAATTGATAACACCTAGACTGATTATTGAAACAAATATATTTTTCATCATATAGGTCGAGTATCTATAGAGATAATGTTGTCTAAATATCTTTTTTTTTGTCAGATTTTTTTAAGCCGCGAAGGAAAATTATTTTTTGAAAAGTTTTTTCAATTTGGGTTATAAAAAAAACAACCCCATTCACATCTGGATCAATCCATACAATTAATTTCATTGAGAGAGAAATACATATAATTAATGCACTTCGTGCATATACTCTATTATTTAGCTATTTTGTATAGGTTTGTTCATATATGGTACTCTCAACCTTTTTGGTCATTTAGTCCACCAACAGCCCTTATTGCTACAACCATATATCAAATTGAAACAAGCATTATTGTTTAAAGAACAACTCCTAATTAATCATACAAGAGGTTTGGACAATATATATCGAAACAGCCTCCAACAGTAGGTCAAGACCATTAAATCAAAACACCAACTATACATATACATTGGAGACAAGGCTAGTCAGTGATATATATATATATATATATATCACTGACTAGCCTTGTCTCCAATGTGGAATTATCCACATAAAGTAAGTATCAGATGGTATGGATTTCTGAATCTAGTTTGCCTCATCAAAAAATATATATCAATTTATCACTATCACATAACATCAAGTGTCTCCCTAGTATTAGCAACTGCATGTACATCATATCACATGTTAATTTAACAGCACCCAAAATAAGCATATGAGCTTGTATTTGATACTAATTGACATGACAAAGCATATGATTTTCAACTCTATCGTTTTGAGAAGATACAACAAATTAAGGGGATGTTTGCGGTTTGATTGTCTGCAAGTACAAATATTATAATTTTACTTATGATAAATAAATAAATTAATTTGTTTGATTAGCTGTAAAAAAATTTTACAGTATTTAGTATTTACAAATTGTATTTTTAATATCATTTACAGGCTGTAAAAGTAATTGCAGACCAAAAAGCTCGCAATATAAAATTACAGACTATAAATATAATAATTTAAGTATTAAAAAATAATTAATTTAGATGACTTAGAGTCGTCGGATGGAGACGAGGTAAATACCAAAGTTGTATATTTTCGTGTGCTGAACGCGATTGTAGTGTCAGATTTTAAATCTAATTTCATTTGGTAGACTATTTATATTTTTCTGTATTATATAATAATAAAAATGATTAATTTATTTTAATAAATAATTAAATAATATAAAATAATATTGTACTAAACTAAATGGTGATTTAGAATATAAAATAATATTATTCTGGGTTGAATCGATTTTGTTATAGTCGATAAATTATTGTTGGATAAAATGATAAATTTGCTCTTTTGCCTTTATTTGCTTGTTATTCCTTCTAAATTTTATTGAACTCCTATTGGACACGTCAATTCATGTCATACCGAAGATATTGGGCTGAGTTGTCTCGACGCGAATAGAAATCATGCCCGGTCCGACCCGACAAAAATAGTAAACGGACCAGCTTGGCTCGTTAGCACGATAGGAAAAAAATCAAAATCAAGCTATCATGCCCGAATCGAGCCAAAATCAAGCTATCTGACCAATTTGGGCCAGTAGCTCGATATTTTCGATAATGAATAAAATTATTATCGGGCCAGGACGGGACAAGCCAAGACTACGTAGGCCCGATCCCGATCTGATATTTGTTCAGGCCTTATTGGGTTGCCCCGATAATTGCTTGGGCACAATAACGGGTGGTCCGAGCACGATTTTATCGTGTCGGGCTATTGGACTAAGTTAAAATTGTCAAACCTAGATGTGCAAATGCTAATTGCAAGTGTCATTACAACTTTCATTTGCGGCGACAATCAAACGCTTGCAAGTAGAAGTTGCAATTCTAGTTGGGGACAATCAAACAATACGTTGCAAATTTTATTTACGATCGTTTACTTTTGCATACAAATAATTTTTATAGCATTTGCACTTTTGGGCAATCAAACTCCCTCAAAAGTGAATGTAAAGATGAAGCAATCAAATTTTGCCTGTTTTTACCAACAACAAAAATAACTAAGATGAATGACTAGAAAGGACAAAGACCAATAGAGATATAAAAGTACAACAATGATATATGACACACGTCAAGAAAATGAAGAAAAGGACCACAAATGAATTATGTCAATGAGACAAAGGAAGCTTTCCTCCTCTTCTCGTCTTTGTATATTATATGCATCTCTGCCTAGTGGTGTATGGTCCGATTAACCAATCTATTAACAAATTTTAAATCGGTTCAATAATATTAGTTTTTTAAAATCATTAATCATAAATCGAGTTATTAATCAGTACTTCGATTTTAATTTTTACGATTCGATTAACCAATAAAAGAATTTAATATATAAAAATTATAAAATTATAAAAAACTTCAATGCTCATTTTAATTGTTAAAAGTACTTCAAAATAAAAAAATACAAATTAAACATAATATTTATATATAAAAAATATTCTCGTAAACAATTGTAAAAATTGAATATGTTGAATATGAAAATTAAATCTTTGTTTAATTAAAATATGTATTGTAATATTTTATTGACTCATGTATCATAATATTTATTCATATTTTAAAAATATATATAATCCTGAACTCACGTATAACTAATGCTTAAGAACCAAAATCAAAATTGAAAACCAGATATAATATTAGCTTAGTTATAATATTGGTTTATTTTACATTGTAGCTATAATATATATAGCTAAAATAAAAAAAAATAAAAAATAAAAATCAAAGTCGTCGGATGGATTAATCGAAAAATTAAATTCGATTAATAAAAATTTCAAATTTGTTTTGCTCAGCCCTATCACTGTCATGGCGTCGTCCCTGCAAGGCTGCAACGGCGGAAGGCGAAACGTGTTAATGGTGCCTGTCCCTGCTTTGCTTTCTGAATTCTGATGATGCATCTAAAGACCGGCCAAGCCGAACTTGAGAGGACAATTAATTGGGGAGCGACGCCACTCGTTAGCCCGCGAAACGTGTCCCAAAATGTGCAGGGCTGGTACAATAATAAGTAGCGGGTACGCGCGAACTATCCTTGCATTGCATATCTGCATGCATGTATGCCTCCTGCTAACTGTCTCATGTAAACTCCGCTGCCTCGTCTCCATCAGCCCCCTGCTTTTACAGTCCAAAAGTGAAACGCCGGTACAACCCGAAAAGCTACTACTACTGCCTACTAGATGAAGAAAATGCAGTGAGTAAATGACAATTAATTACTAGCTACCTTTGGAATGGGCACAATTAATTCCCGAGCTTGGAGAAAATATTACGGCCTGGCCTAATCAGGAATTTTGTTAGAGTTGATCAGATACAGATTGTTCGGTGTTGAGTATGCTAGGTAGAGAAATAGATAAGAGTATACAGAAAGGGCATCAACCTCAAAGTGTCAATCTATTTCATGATTGCACCATAGTAGTTAAAGCAGATATTGACAAGAGGGCATTTTTCAATTTGGCTAGTGAAAGCTGATCTGGCTTGTTATATATATATATATATAAGAGGCCAGGGACTAGTCTAGTTGTTTCATCAAAATTCGCCGACTTCATTGGTAGTACCTTCGCAATCTTCCAACTTGAATATTGAAATTGTTCATGAAACGTCGAATGAATTATTGCAGGATACATCGTTCAGTAGCTCAACAATCACAAGTCTGCAAGCTTTAAATGTAAGATGCATTTTCCATCCATAGCAAAACCAATACTCCCAAGTATCTAACTAGTGAATGAAGTGGGTGAAACTAAGGGGAGGTTCGAAAGAATGAATCAAAGTCAATGCTTACTAGCTGCTACATTTAATGAGCAATGAACATGACAGTTGACAGTTAACGCCCACTTCGGGGATAAAAAACCTTGAGTTGCCAGTGTATTTAATTTAGATTATATCACCACGATTTGAGGTGGGGCAGATAAAATAAACAACTAGTGTAATAAAAGCAGACATGCCTTTCTGGAATTGGAACTATTTGTAGCAGTGCACATATTCTTATGCATACAATTTGGCTCACAAGTCACAACAGTTGGTCAATCTGATCGACATTCCCATCCCAATTTAATCAGGCTTTTAAATACATGGAACTCTGGATGCAAGACCTATCAGCAAACATTAAACATGAGGACACAAACAGATTTTGAGGAACAAAAGTATCAGAGGCCAGGTCCACAAACTTACAGTTTCTTGCTCAATATGTTCAGGAAAAACGAGGCATTTTGTTGCTTCACCTGAATGAGAATTAAATCAGAGCTTTGACATGAGCAGAATAGCATTCGATGATTGACCAATAATCAATCACAAGTGCATAAATACATATATCTCAATCTGTATAGCAATAAAAAGAGGATTTGCCTGTGTAAATTAAGAAAGCAAAGTATCTGATGATGAAAACGCCTTTATTCTGTCAGCTCCTTTCCCTGTGGTCACTGGAGGTAACTTATCCAGAATCCACCGTGGAGTAGTAGAACTAAGCCATAAAGCATCCCCAGTATCCTTGTGTTTAAAATCAGGAGAAGTCTTCTTTAACTGCATATACATGCAAGGAAAAATAAATTAGAACACTGATGCCAAAGATTCCGGGAAGAAATTGATGATGCATTAGTTGAAATATCGCGAATCTTATGATTTTACTTTGTTCGACCGGTTGTCCCACCATTGGTTGGGGTTATCCACAAGGCTCTTCCACAAATCTTCTGTGAGTGGCAATTGCAAGTTAACAAATAGAAATTTTAAAAAACCTCAACGTCAGTACCATAGTAAGTTGAAATTTTAGTTTGGGTACAAATAACTTTGAACATGAGATCAGTTCTGTTACAGTAATAATCATCAAAAGTTATCATATATTTCATATATACCTTGCATGTGAAACAATTCCAACTTTTTATAGTTATGATGGTATTGCCTAAAAGTTTTAAACAGTCTCACTAGAATATTTCGCATCAGGAGCTTTTTTGGGGGGTAAAAGAAAGAAAAAAGATGTTGGTAGCTTAAGTACATTTTAGATTACAAAAAACTACAAGATGCATTAAGTATCATTTAATAGTTTCACAATGAATGATTCCATATACAATAATTCATTAGTCAAATTGTAAAATCCTTGTATTTCTCATTGCCATTTTTACAACTTAAACTAAACTGCAAAATCACAAGAAAATTAGTCATCACTTCAATATGTTCAGGATAAAAAATAAGGCAGTTTCAGCATTAATATACAGTTTGAAGTTTCTCAAAGAAGGAATAAGAAGCTTGAGAAGCATTATTAATGAGCTTAATATGTTGAGCTCAAACCAAGCTAGATAAGCATGATAAATGAGCTTAAATGAGCTCCAGCTTGATAAAATTCAATCAATCCAAGGTTGAGCTTGGTCTCTGTAATTAAATCAAGCTTGAACTCTAACTTATAATTTGCCGAGTCCATGAGCAAGCCAAAGCCTGGCTCATTTGTAGCCCTAGTTACAACTGAGAACAAGAGAAATAAGGAATGACAAAGGTAGAAGAAGACAAGAAAAGCACTTCCAAGCCCTCCACTCATTTATTCTTTTTTAAAATCTTCCATTGTTAACTTTCTTTGCTGTGATTGCTACCAACCTAAATTATATCCAGTAAGGCGGTGCACACTGGTACAAGGAGGGTACGTAGAAGACCAATGTTTGTGACCCCTGAGTTGCATGTTCTCTTAATCACTTGGGACTCTTAATGAACCTCTAGTACTGTTTGAAACTAGAAAAAATCCGAGTTTGATAATTGAAAATATACTTAAATCAAATCATACAAAACATGAAGGTAATAAATATTGGCATTACATTTGTTTACATATTGGTGTATCACCAAAATAGGACAACTGGACATAATTTCATCAGAAGTGGCAAAATAGTAAATAGATGCTTTCACTTATGTCCTAGACCCATAAGGCGATATTGAAATTGCATAGCATATTATTCAAGGCACCACAGTCAATAACAGAAGAATGCACACATAATTCAATGGAAATGCTTCAAGGTATATATGTAAAATATTATTATCAAATAATTGCTAAGAAAATACTTTTGTGTTTGTAAAATTGCCTAGAATCCTAGATAGATCTACATTAAGGCAAATACTCTAGTTGATAAACCAAGGTATCAAAGATAAAGTGAAATTGCTAGTAATGCCTTGGATGTGTTCCACTAAGACCGGCAATTTTACTCAAGAGCGCCACAGCAAATAACAAAATTATGCAAAAATGATAAATGGAACTATTTCAAGGTATATAAAATTCTAATAGGTGGTTTATTACTATCCAAAGATCATTAAGAGAATATTTTTGTGATATAGAATTACTTAGAAGCCCTAGGGAAGACTTACATTAAGTTGAGTGTTCTAGTTAATGATAATCCAAGGTACAGAACATGAAAAGGTGAAATTGGTATCAATGCCTTATGCATGTATATCCAATAGACATGCATTTAGTATTTCCCAGTTCCGAAGGTTGTGTGCATGATGGATGTGACCTCCCAGATGGCTTCTCTAGACCTAATTACCTATGAGTACCAAAAAGTAAATAATTTTAAAAGCATAAATAGCATTTTAGAAATACAAACTTTATTTTTCAAATTTTTGAGGAGTCATACTATTTGGTTAATGATGATTGAGTACCAGCAGAAATGGATTTTTGCTCCTTATGGAGGAAAACATTACTGTATCATGTCATCATATCAATAAATGACAGAGCCATAAATGAGGAGGAATACTTCAATAATAAATACAATGAACCAAAAAGAAATCTTTGAAAGATGTTTCGGTAGCTCTAAGGTTGATAGGCAATTCTCAAGAATACATTTTTCCCAATCCAAACTCTTATATCTGCATGCATCATTAATGCACAAGATTTTACTGCAATTTGCAAGTGTGCCCAATGCAATTCACATGATAAATAAATGATTGAAGGGAAGGGACAACAAAGTACTATACGAGCCACTTAAACTTCTAATAGTATCAAGTTTCGAAATGATAAATGCAACTTGATATTAGAGCCACATTTGCCTTGTTTGTGTTAGTACTGGGTCAAATTCTACTTGTTCTCTATTTGAATAATTGTTATTATGTTTCCCATTTAGTATATCTCATGAGTAGCAAGTCCAATATAGTATTATGCTATATGAAGTTGATATTTAATGCATATAACCCTATTGATTGGTTGGTGCAAAAGATAGATAATGGCTGAGCAAGGTAGCATGCATAAATTATTAAAATAATGTATTTTCTAGTGGTAAATAAGACTTAAAAATGAATTAAATAATATTTTTATTTTCCATTTTATTTGTATCGTGCGGTACAATGGTGTCCCGGACAATACAATGATTGTACAGCCCGCACTGGATCTATAGCAAATAGGGGTATAATAAAGCCGAGCCGAGCTTGCATGTGCTCAAGCTCGGCTCGTTTAAGAAATGTCGAGCTCGATCGAGCTTCAATAACTAGGCTCGAGCTCGATTCATTTAGGTTCGTTTATTTTTCTCCAGCTTGACCGAGCTCATTCAAGCTCGACTCGACTGGGGTTTATGCCCGACTGATCTGAAATATTAATATATATATATAATTATATATAAGCTTGATTAGGCTCGCGAGCCGCTCGATCCGAGTATTGGGTAGCTCGAGCTCGGCTCGCTCATATGTAAAGCTCGGCTAGAGCTCGATAAGATCAAGTCGAGATCGAGTTTTCCTCGAGTCAAGTTCGAATTTTCATGGAGTCGATACCAAGTAGCTCACGAGCTACTCGACTCACTTGAACCCCTAATAGCAAGTGTTACAACAACTCCAATGATGGGCATTCTTTTGACTGGTTTCCAATGTTTAAGGGGGATTAAGGGCTACATAAAACCCTCAAACCCCTTGTTTTGATCCCTATGGTACCACTTAATCCTCTCTCTTAAAACTCTTATTTTCGCAAATTTCTCTCATTCTTAGTTTCATTCAATATTATCCTAAAACTCTATCATAATGGTGTCGAGTCAAAATGAACCCACATCATCAATGAGAGAAGAGGAACCATGACAATTCATTTGCTGTGATTACATTGCTTGTGGTGGAGGGATCACTCGCTTGAAAGTTGAAACAACATTTGGTATCAACCTTAGTCATATTACACCCGTCAAGATGCCTACCTTCTTTTCTAGACGCCTCTCTTCAACATTTTTTAATATTTTTTTAATTCTAACTTCAAGACTTAAATTAATTTTTTAATGTATCAGTGTATTGTGACTTATGAGATTGAAATATTTCTATAATCTATTAGTGGATAATGTATGTTTTTTTTTATTTTAAATTATGAGTTTGGAGCTTAAAATGAAAAAAACAAATGAATCAGCCTGTCGAGATAGGTTATACCTTAAGAACATAGTGTAGGTACAATAGAGTATTAGTAGTGGCTAAATATGGAGATCACTACAGATATGAGATTTTAAACCTTAATAGAGTATGCATGACATTTTAATTTATGTGTCCAAATCTGAAAAAAGCAAAAAATATTTATTCATGATAAATAGAGACCAAACAGCAACAATGCTTGAATCATTGGGCTTTTGATTTTCATCTCAAACAACAAAATAATGGAAATTTATAATTGCATTTCTAATTCCAAAGCATTCCCAACCACAGTCCCATATGTCAACCAAAACCATCATAAGAGATAAAACATAGAAGGAAACCTAAAAGAAGCACCTCAGAAAGAAATAAAAGAGAATGGGATTGTTGTCATACCATGAGTAATCTTGGGTAAAATCCATGTAAAGGTTGTGATTACTGATTGTCATAATGCCAGTTGAAAAAACAGAAAAAATAAAGCAGCTCATGAAGTGGGCAATAGTTGTCAATTAATCAATCCAGTGTTACTAGGGCTCGTCCAAAAGTTTGGCTTAAACTGATAAACTGAAACGAACCACATAATTCGGTTTGGGTTGGTTTGATTTTAAAAATTTAAGTTAGGTTAGGTTCGGTTCTGTTTATAAACGAAATATTTAATTCGGTTCTGGTTTGGTTTCCATGATGCAAATGTAACGAAACCGAAAAAATGAATTTCTAAAAATAATATAGTTTAATAAAAAATAGTTATCTAACACAATTCTTAGATGCTTAGATGGTTAGGAATTAGAACATGCAAATATAATGTATATGGTCAAATGTTTAGTAGAAGAAGGTATGAAAAAGGGTAGAGGTGGGCTTAGGATCACGTGGAAAAAAATAGTATCTAAGGATCTACAATTCCTGGATATAGAGGCAAAACTAGCCTTGGATAGAGGAATTTGGAGATAGAGAATCCATATAGATGGCCTCATCTAGTATGAGATTAAGGCTTTGATGTTGTTGTAACTTGTAAGGTCAAATGTTTAATTCTTACTAATAATATTATTTTATGAATATCTTACAATACAGTAGTGCATTTTGCAAAGAGGCTATTTTTGTGACTTGAACCCATGACCTCCAAGTCACAAGTGGGTAAGTTTACCGTTACGCAAGCCACCCTCTCTGAAGATATTACTAAAAACCAGGATAAAATAAACTAATAGGAAAAAAAGAGAGGAAACTTTGTTTATCTGCTCAAACTTATGCTAAAGGTCAATTGCAAACAAAGAATAAATTTCATGAAACTATACCAACAGAGATCATTAGTATAAAAAGTTAATTGGAAGACCTTCATTCTTTTTGTCGGATGCTGCAGCAGCATACTTCTCTTGTTTAGATTTACCAAAGTATTTAGGATAACTACCAAAGTTTTTAGGATAACTACCTGTGAATAGAAAAACATATAAGAATAGAAAAGCATATAAAAACAGCACAAAATGTTCAATGGTGACATCATGAGGTAAAAAGATTTAGATACCACTGTTATTCTGTTTTGTAGCCTGTTTACTGGCCATTGGGCTGTCAGAGTTTTCACGCTTTTTGCTAAATTTACTCGTATCAAACACTAAATTATCCAGCTTCGCCAATACCCAACTTGGTCCACTGTCAAGCCATAATGCTTTCTGAGTCTCCTTGTGTTTAAAATCTGGAAATTTGTGGTTTATCTGTACAGCAAGAAAAGTAAATAAAATGTGTATTTCAAAGAATGATAGATGAGAATAAATCATGAACAAAGTGGATACCAATCCATTCTGCTTTTCTGTTCGATTATCCCACCAATTGTGTGGATTTAGAACAAGATCATCCCATGGGTTCTCGATAGACTTCTCAACCATCTTCTTTGTGTAGTCTGATGGAGACAAATTAGCATTAGGATTTAACAGCAATTAGAGAGAGTTCTTTTATCTTCCATTGTCTGGAAGCTATGAGGATCCTTGAGAAATCACCAGTATTTGCTTTTTCACCAATCCACAAGGTTTCGAGTTTTGACAAAATCCACTCTGGTGTAGACTCATTTATCCAAAGTTGTTGGCCACTACTCTTATGTCTAAATGCTGCACGTTTTGAATAGCCCTAGATATAATGCACCCAAAAGTACATTAAAATTCAAAAAAATAGTGAAGACAATACCGCAAAATGGCACAATACTGCAATGTGATTTTGGCTTACCTTGCCTAATCTATTATCGCACCAATCATGAGGGTTAGCAAGAAGGTCCTTCCATAAATGCAAGTCCGGCAAATTATTTTCTTCTGCAGTAAATAAGATCATTTTGTCAGCATGCTACATCATTTAAAAAGTAGATGCCAAGAAATATATGAACATGATTGCACAGATATCGATGGATACTGATCTTTATGATCCCATAGAGTCCCATCCCATTGGACCCTTTGTCGAGTGTGACCATTTAGGTCAATAGCAGTCGGTATTCTTTTTTCCACTTTTTTCTGATGGTACTAATTAAGGGGATCTTACCTTCCCTGTAACAAATGTCCCCCTATAAGTCACAAGAACTAATCCATTCGGGTATGTAGGCATCTCATGTAGATAACTTTCATTCAACTCTAAAAAGTAAATAAGAAACAAAAACAGAAGTCCACTAGCAAGGTTTATCCAGCCAAACGTCACATCCCGACTGATGAATGGGAGTATTATGTATCAGATAAAAATTGAGCACATGCTCAATTTATAAGTGCTCTGTGCCTTTCACACTTCCACACATGGAAAAAAATGCAGTTATACATCTTCTTGGGCACTGACATAAAGTGACCAGCACGACAATGGCAAGGCTCGTTACCATAGTTTACACCTGATTGTTTAAATCAATGACCCATGGTACCTACCACAGTTGCTGGCCTTATTGTGCTGATCAATCTCTGGCAAGATCTACACACCAGGGTAAAATAATGCAAAGATACAGTGATGAATTAGCTCAAATAACAATCTTCTATATGATGATTTGAAGAACAACTTAAGCCTCATCAGTATCAGGTACAATGGAAGGAAGCAAGATAGTATAAAGCATATATACATATGATACTAAGTTGGAACAACAAATTTGCATTATGACAATAAAGCTACTTAGCATGAATGTATCATAAAACAAAAGACCATTTTATCAAAAGTAAGTCCATTTGGCACATATGTGCCACCTTCATCATATAAACTTATGCAGTGGTAATATGCAAGAGGGCTATGTGATTGCATAGCACATATGCTGCCTGCATGCCTTCATATGCAGTTTGAGCAATCAATGCTTGAACCAAATTTGCTGATTCGTTAATCTGGCCCAAAAATACTAATAAAACTTTATTTCTACAAATATGGTATTTGTAGTTATCAGTTGTTCAATTTCCTATGCCCTTATAATTGAGAACCTTTAGTTCCCTAAATTGGACTTTTTATCGCAAAGCTTCATCCAAAGCTATAGAAATGGAAAATCTTTAGTTTATAGAATCAGGTTATTGACCCAAAAAGAAAGTATTAAGAAGATTGTACAATTGAAAGTAAAGCCTACTGAAATTGCTTCAAATTTTAGGAATTGTCCAGTTATTTTAAGTGATTTTTTTTCTTTTTCACTAATCAAAATCAATCGACAACTTGCATCAGGGTTCCAATTTCTAATCAAATAATAAGAAAAAACTTCATCTACTTCATTTTATTTTATTTTATTTTTAAAAAATAGTCAAATTGATAACCTACCTCAAGGGGAAGAGGAAGGAGAAAAAGGAGGAAAAAAGCACATCCCAGATCCAGGTCTCGGGAAGAAGAGAAAGGAGGAAGGAGAAGAGAAGAGCAAGTAGAGGGAGGAAGGAGAAGTAGAGAGGAGCTCACCTGGAGAGTCTTGGCACCAGAGTCACGCGATGACAGAGAAACATTGCATGCGGAGAAGAATCATGCAGAGTGACAAATCCCACCTCTTGAGCAAATCCCATGATATCTAAATACCTACCACCTCCCCTCCGGAAATCTATATCCGCCCATTGGTGGATTTGGATCCAATTAAATCCAGTTCATTTCCTATCCCATCAACACGACGAACATTGGATAGGATTTTTAATATCGTATCGAACCAGCTAATCCGACAAAACTAACATGCTGTAATAGGTTTTATCTCTTGAATTAAGTTAATTAATTTCTTAACAACTATTTGTATTTGTTAATATTATAATTTTTTAACACTTTTAATTATGGATCAAATATACATACAATTTTTAAGGCTCTAATGGAGTACTACTTATGCACTATGCAAGGCCCTAACTGCGTAGTGCATGTATAGAAATTTGTAGAACTATGATAAAGCAAAAAATTGAAACATGACCAAAAGCACAACCATATAATAACAAAAAGAAATTGTTTGATGAAAAAAAATATATAAAAGAGACAGACACTTAATGCATAAAACCATAGCCAATTAACCAAAGAAGAGGCATAAATAGATATAGAACAATAGATTTACCTGCAAAACCTGATGTTTGTTCAACTTTCTCATTGCTTTTGTCATCAACCTTAACCGAACACTCATTTTGTACAAAACTTAGGCTATCTGCTAGTACCTACGAGAATCACGGCATATTCATCAGTTCTATCATTGACGACAATAGTAGAAGAATAAATGAGGATACATAGTGAACCTGATAATCACAATTATCACATAAGAAACTTTTAGTAGTAACAACACACCTCATAGACCAATGTAAGTGCAAACATGATCCACACCAACATCAGACTTTTAGTTATGAATTACAACTGTGGGGTCAAATACATCATACATTTGATTTGACACTTTGCTGCAATTCAAGTCCAAGAAGGAAATAACTTCCAATAGTTAATAAATGCTAATACCGTTATATATCCTACCTCGCATGCTGACAAGAATTTGAAGTTCTTTTACAATTTGATTTCACAGTTGATTTAATTGCTAAGAGAGAAAGCTTCTCCAAATCATTTTAGTTTGACCTATAAAACATTATTTTGAACAAGGTAATTGGTTATTATCTCCCTGTTTGATCAATTTCTTAATTCATAAATAGCTTTTTTTTTATCTCATTCACTTGCAATATGTTAGAGTATATCCAATCCAACCTACCCAAGGATCGATTTTGTTAAAAGTGCTAGGTTGTCCTAGGCACCAAGCACATAAATGTAATTAGTAATGATTTTAATTTCATTATTGGATTTCTAATTTGCAAGTTACAATTTATGGTTCAATAAATCTTTTTTGTAATAACTTTTAAGTTATATAAAATAAATGTCTACACTTTTATGTGCATTAAGAGACCATTTCGTAAACCAGAATCATAACTAAGGAATGGGATGAAGAAAATCTGAATACAAATTATAGGAAAGGGAATATAACATAAATGCCATTGCATTATTTGCTATTCAATCATCCAAAAAATGGAATGACCTACTACCAACTTCCATTACCAAATATGCACAATTTCAGTAAGCTTGTAGACATATAGAGCTTTAAACTATAAACAAAATATGGTTGTAGCCCCCTCTTAAGATATAATAAAAATTATGCATAAGTTTAGTTTAAGTTTCAAGACAGAGTTAGAAAACTGTGTTTAACATAAATTTATGTGTCTACAAAGAAAATTTGCTTTTGAACAGCAAATGTTAAATAAACAAACACTTTCTATTAAGAAACGTGAGAACTATGAAGGAAAAAAAACTTAGTACCTACTTCATTTTATAGCTGACCTGAACTTGTATACTAATCAGCCTTTTGCGGGAATTATAGTTTTACAGCTATACACTTACTAATACTTGAGTAATTTAACTAATTTTGACTAAATAAAGAATAATTGAAAAAATCACTGCACTACTTTGCACCTACATTAACCCTTTCTGTATGGACTGAACCAGTAAATATTATCCAAGTACTGTAGGCCTGCAGCTTTGCAGCCTGAACCAGCAAGCACTTCACAGTCTTACAGCCTGCTGTAATAGGTTTTAGCAATTATCTTCTCCCATGATCTAATATAGGAAAAAAAAAAGTTTCTCTTCTCTCTACTTCTTCCAAATTTCGGGAGGAAAATTTTTGCTTATGTGGAGGAACATGTTCTCTTTTCTTACCTTCTCTTCCTATATCTCTATTCATATAGGGAAAGCTGGATTTCTTTATCTCTTGTTCCAGACCAAACACGGGAAAGAGCCCTTTGTCTCCTCTTCCTTTCTCTTCTCCCCACTTCTCTCCTATTCAAACATAGCCTTACAATAGTAGAACCAGATATAAGATTAAGAATCATCATATCATGCTTCTCCTAATTCATTCCTCCAATTAATATAAACAACCAAGCGGCTGTTCTGCTCAGTGCCTCCTTTGGGGTAAAAGTAGGCACTGGCCTACGCCAAGACGCTCACCCATAAAATAATTAAGGCACTGAGGTCTTACCCCACCTGATTTCGGTGCTCTCAACAAAACTAACAAGGAATTACATGTTAATCACTGCCTAACACATGGCGACTCATTGATTGGCAGTGCGTTGAAGACAATAGCAAAGATTGATGCATACCTCAATCACCACACAAGGTTCTCCTCAACAAACAAAGTTACATACTTATTAATATAATGGTGGCCGTTACTCCCCATTATGGGCCCATGAAGTATGGCACCTTACCCAAAAAAGCTATATATAAGCATCTAAGATAAATCAAGCTCCTCATGCAACCTTCAACCCCCCACTTGACTAGTTTGATTGTTGGATGAACCTTCAATCAACAATAAAAATGTTTGGCAGCACCTGATACAAAATAAGAATTAAACAAGTAATGTGAAAAAAGATACTTGTCATTTCAGCTGTCAGTGCAACTTCCAGGTTGCACCAAGGTGAAGCTTATATTCATTGGGACAATTTCATAAACACACAGTCACAGTACTATACACATTAATGTGTAAATATATCAAGAATAACTAGGTTTTACCTGAATGTTAGTACGAGCATCTTCATTTGTGTGAGGCAGTGCTTCTCCACTTAGTTGTCCAGTAACATAGACAACATCATTTTCCTTTAAATGACGAGCAGCAACTTGTGCCAAATCACCTAGAAAAATTACTGGGATCCTGAGGATATCAAGAGCACATATCAAGACCAATGCAAATAGGATAAATCATGTTGCATGCCACAGGAATGAGAAAAGAGATACAGTAACAAAGTATATATCCATCATGGTTTACTAGTATGCAGAGGTCAGTTTCTGCTAATCCAACCAAGCACAAAAATTGAAATAATGACTTTGCAAAACATAACATTCATTTTTCCCCCGAGGCGCTAACCTAGTGCCTCGAGGGCTTTGGCGCGCGCCTCAGCCCAAGCGCGAGGCGCGCGCCATATGCGCCACACTCATGTGTGGCGCCGGATGCCCTAAGTTAACTTAGGACACCCGAAATCTTATTTTGATTTCATCTTCCGCCTTCCGCCCGAGCGCCAATCTCTTCTCATTTTCTCGTCCTCCGACAGTCCGACGAGCCTTTCCACCGGATTCCAGCGCCTCTCCACCTGATTTTAGCCTCTACCAGGTATATTTCTTTTCTTTCTCAGTTTCTCTCCATTTCTCAAATTTCAGTTGTTTTTTTTTAATTTTCAGTTGTTGTTTTGAGAATTCATTCTCCGCATGCTGAAACTCTCAGCTGAATGAATTCTCAGCATGCTGAAACTCTCGCATGCTGAAGAAATTCTCAGCATGCCGAGAGTTTCTTCAGCATGCTGAGAATGAACATGCTGAGAATGATGATATTCTGATAATGAATTCTCAGCAAGTCAGCATGCTGAGAGTTTCAGCTCGAAATTCTCAGCATGCTGAGAGTTTCTTGTTTTTTTTCTTCTTTAATTTCTGATTCCGGGTTCTTTCTCATCTTTCAGTCTAGTTTAAATTATGGAATCATCTTCTAGTAATAGTAGAAAAGATCCTGGATGGAAGTATTTGCGTGAAGTGATTCCAAACAACACAAATAGATTGATTTGTGGCTTTTGTGACAAAATAACAAATGGATGGATTTCTCGAGGGAAGCAACATCTTGTTGGAGGATATCGTAATGCCAAGGCTTACGGAAAGTGTCCACCTCATGTCCGAGAAGAGATTAAAGAGTACATGGAAAAGAAAGCTGCCACATCAAGTGTTAATTTTGATGCATCAAGTTCTATATCTGATTTCGAGGATCTTGATTATGGTGAGGAGGGGGAAGAGGGTCTTGAAAGGTCCGCGGAAAAGAAGCCAAAGATACCAAACGTGAAAGGTCCACTAGATCTTTTATTTACAACCACCGAGGGCTGAGGAAGTGGTGAAAAAGAGGAAAAAAACAATGATGAAGCAAACCACCATTAATGAGGCATGTAAAAAGGAGTTGCGCACTAAAGTATGTGAAAACATATGTAAATGGATGTATGATGCAGGAATTCCTTTCAATGCTTTAAACTATCCAAGTTTTGAGGTGATGGTTGAGTCTATTGGACAATATGACATTGGCTTGAAACCTCCCACTGCATGTGAGGCGAGAGTTCCTTTTCTTAAGAAGACAGTGAATGAGGTTAAGGAAATGATAAAAGAACATGAAGAAGAATGATAAGGTATGGTTGCACCATCATAGCAGATGGTTGGACAGATAAAAGACAAAGAACATTGATCAACTTTTTAGTTTTCATTGAGTCGGTTGATGCAAGTAGTTACTCAAAGACCGGAGAAAAGATGTTTGAGTTGTTTGATAAAATGGTGGAGCGTATTGGGGAGACAAATGTGATACAAGTTATCACTGATAGTGCATCTAACAATGTGTATGCAGGTAATAAGTTAAACTTTCAAATTTCAATTAAAATCTAGTGTTTTTATTAGTTGGTACATTTTTAATGATTATATTTTATATTTCATAGGAAAAAGGTTGATGGAAAAGAGACCACACTTGTATTGGAGTCCTTGTGTTGCATATTGTATCGATCTCATACTTGAAGATTTGGGAAAGATTATTGTTATCAGTAACACATTGAAGAGGGGTATGACTTTGAATTCCTACATTTATATGTGGTCTGGTTTAGTGAATATGCTTAGGGAATTCACTGGACATAAGGATCTTGTTAGAGCCGCCGTTACAAGATTTGCAACCGCTTTTCTTACTCTTGAGAGTATTCATAAGCAAAAGGCCAATTTGAGGAAAATGTTCACTTCAGATTAATGGACAAATAGCAAGTAGGCAAAAGAAGCACTTGGTAAAAGAGTGTGTGGCATTGTTTTAATGGCTACCTTTTGGACTAACATCGTCTACATTCACAAAATATTTGGTCCTCTAGTGCAAGTGCTTCGATTGGTCGATGGAGAGATAAAGCCTCCAATGGGATACATATACGAGGCAATGGATAGAGCCGCAGAAGCCATTGCCAAATCTTTTAATGAGAAAGAAGAGAGCTACAAGAAAGTTTTTAAAATTATTGACAAAAGGTGGGAATGTCAACTCCATCAACCTTTGCATGTATGTGGTAATTATTTGAATCCTGAATTGTCTATGCAAACCCCAACATTAGTTGAGATCACGAGGTTATGGGAGGATTGCTTGATGCTATTGAAAGATTGGTTCCAAGACTTGAGGAGCAAGACTTAATCTCTAACCAACTTTCTACCTATGCAAATTCTAAGGGTATATATGGAAAGCCTATGGCGATTAGGCATAGGAGTATTAAATCTCCAGGTAAATTTCTTTAAAGTTATACTTTTGGATTAGTTCTTAACATTTAATAGATTAATTGAGCTTAACTTTTAATTTTTATTAACAATAACAACTTAATGGTGGAAACTTTATGGATTATCAACTCCAGAGTTGCAAAAAAAAGTGCTTAGTCTCACTGCATCGGGCTGTGACCACAACCGGAGAATTTTTTAAAACGTTAGTAACAATATTTAAAGTTTCATTTTAATTTTTAACTTGCTTCAAAGTTCAAACTGTGCTAATTAAAAATTATTTTATTTTTTCTCTAGATTCATACCAAAAAAAGAAATAGGTTGGATGCACAACGCTTAAATGATTTGGTTTTTGTGAAGTACAACCGAACATTGAAGCGTCGATATGATGCACGTGATCGCATCGACCATATTTCTTTGGAAGGTATTGATGCTAGCAATGAATGGTTGATTGGTAGACCTGAGGATGAACAAGATGATGACGACTTGGTATTTGAGGATGAGCCTTTGACATGGGACAAGGTTGCTAGAGCTAGTGGAGTAGAAGAGCCTGAACGGCTCACTAGATCTACAAGACAAAAGGACAAAGGAAAAGCAAACTCTTTCAAGGTCCCAAATCACCGAAGACTCATAAATGAATCTTCTGGAGAAGAAGAAGAAGAAGATAAAGAAAGAAACACTATCCCTTTTCAATATTCCAAATATTTTGATTATGAGATTGATGAAGACCAAGATCTAGATCTAGATGATGAATAGTCCATTAGTTTGATGATGTTGTTGAACTTGTTATTCTCGTGTTCTTTTAATGATGTTGAACTTGATGATGAACTTGATGTTGGCTTATTTTTTTAATGATGTTAAACTTGTTCTCATGTTCAGATGTTCTATAAATATTTTTAATTATTTTTTTAATGATGTGATTTTATTTTAGAAATATATATTTTTTATGTACAAAATATATTTTATAATTTTATTTTATTTTTGCGCCTCGTCTCTTTATGGAGCGCGTTGTAACCTTGCGCCTTGCGCCATGGCTCCAAGAGCCCTTTGCGCCTTTGTGCGCCTTGCGCCATTTAAAACTATAATCTTAGTAGCAATTCTATCTGCCCACAATTGCTTCTTTGAATTGTTAATCTCAATGATTTCAAAATGAAAATGTTAAAAGAAAGTGCATGTGGGAAATAACATAGCAAAAAATATGGCATCTGCTTTAAAGAAACAAAACAGAAACTAAAAGAAACGAACGAACTATGTTGCATCCTAAACAACTAAAATGTTTCATAAAATTGATATTCTTACTAGTAATCACAATAAAATAAAATAAAATAAAATTATTTTTCCCAATAAAATGTTGACTATTTTGCAAAGCTGTTTATTAGGTACATGAAGATCATTAAAGCTTCAAAACTCAAAAGCGTCCCAAAGTATGGATAGTTGCATACCTCGCAAGCAATTATACAGCACCAAACTAGTTAGCAAAACTACCAAAAGTTAGAGAGTTATTCTTTTATTACTAAGTTGCCTTTTAGTTTACTAAAAAAATCAAAATTTGCATAAGGTGAACCCATCATGAGCCTTCGGGTTTTGTGCATGGTATGGGAGGGTAGTACATAAAAATGGTATGATCTCTCTAATTTTTAACTACATTTCAGTACCTAAACACAGGAAATCAAGGTTACTGTTCTTCTACAGCCTGGTAAAATCAAAGTTACTGTTCTGATGGATTAATGGCATTTTCATATTTAAGAAGATTAAGTGGATCATGCTGATTTGACGCAAGTTTTAGTGACAGACAATCATAAATAGAAAAGAGACCTACTTAATGCTTTAATTGTAGATCTGCAGAATCAATATAAGCTCTGTTTGTAACTCTTTTTTACTGTGCTTTTACTTATACAGTGCTTTAGTAGAGCTACTGCCAAATTAAATGGTGTCTTTCCTGGAGGTTGAAAAACTAAAGTAGATTTAGACTATAGTAGAGAAGACACCATTAGCCTCCAGATGACTCCAAACGGTCAATAGTCACCATTACTTATAATACTCTACTGGAAGTCCTCTGGCATGATATTCTATAGAAATGGCTCTACCAATGTGGTAGAAGTAGTTCCAGGTAATCACTCAAGTGGAGACTCATATAGGCATTGGTTGGGGTTGCTTCCAAAATCCACTAAGTCCAAATTTTTGCAAAATTTTCTCCATTGATACTTGGTAGTACATTTTGGGAATGAACATTCGGGATATATCTGATACCTTACATCCCACCTATAAATATGTCACCTATAATTCATTTGCTAGCGAGACAGGAGGTTCAAACACTCTTTTGGTATGTTTTCTTGATCTATTTTTTGATATTTTCCTGTGCTCTGCATTTGCCATCTTCTTCCATGTAGCACTCATTAGAGAGACAAGCTAATAGTTGACATTTTTCATTCTTTTGAGGCTTTTATTTTCTATAATCGGTAGCTTTGTTTCAAGATAAACGCTGAGAAGGTGTTCCGTGTGAGCATGGCTTAAAGAAAATGATTGGAACCACATGAGAGTCAACAGAAGCCAAAATTAAAAATAGGTCCAAATGCATTTCGAGACAAGAGCGCACCAGAACTGAGGGGACCCTTTGGTGGTCTCACTGGAAAGAACTGAAACTGCAGAATATGATCCATTGGGCAATGTCTGCAGCTCAACCGGCACACCCACGGAGCCGATGAGGTGCACCTGGTTGGCGACCTTGGTCTGAAATGGTATCGCCTTGGGGCGCGGCAGGCCAACCGACGACGACTCCTCCCGGAATTTGGCGGTGAGTGAAGGCTTAAACTTGGGAGGGTCCGCCTCTGGCGTAGGCTTGGCGGCTCTTCTATAGACGCGCTTGGCCGGCGCGGCGGCGTCAGCGGAAAGAGAGGCGAGCTGGTGAGCGGCGAAGGGAAATTGGTGGATCGATAACCATTTACTGGAACGGCGAGTATGGGACGACAACACGCCGGTGATGGCTCGGGAAAGATTCATGAGAGAGAGAGAGAGAGAGAGAGAGAGAGAGCGCTAAAACCCTAGAAAAGGTTTATTGTGAAGGAAAGAGAGATATATTGGATGTTAATATTATTGGAAATATATTTAGGTCTATGACCGAACGAGAATGAATTATGGAAAAAAGAATGTGTTTGGATCAAGAGTGAGATAAATAAATAATTTAAATTTTTATTAAAATGAAAAAAAAAATTGAAAATAGAGGAACTAATATTTTTGTTTAAAAATATTTTTATATAAAAGATGAGTTTCTTTTTTTCCTTCAAATTCCTCCATCAAAAATGATCCTCGCCAAGTTCACTTCGCAAATTGCAAGGTAACACACCATATTTATTGTTGGTTCTTCTGCATATAAAAAATATATTTATATTGTCAAATATACTTTTAATATTTTTAGACTAATTTAGTTTTGAAATAATGTAAATATTTAAAAGTTTGTTTTAGAAAATAAATAAATAAATATTAACATGTTTTAAACATGTTATTATCTTGTTTTTATTTTTTGGAAATAAAACATGGGCATATAGGATAACCTTAATTTTTTTGGTTTTTAAATAAAAAAGCAATTTCCAAAACATTTTTGAATGCACGATTGGATAACACAAAAAATAAAAATATCTATTCTTAGAATTATTTCTTTAAAAAAATATTTTTTATGAAATGTCATTGTAAATATTTATTGCTTAGATTTTCATTATAATTTTTTAAGTCAGCATGAAATTCATTATTATTTTAATTTCAAAAGGTTATTAAAAATGTTAATTATTGTCATTCTAAATGATAATTTTACTCGTTCTGAATATCTCAACTCGATCTAATTAAATTGTATTGGAGTTGGGTTAAAAGCACTTTATTACCATCGAGGAACCAACAATTATTAGTACATTTTTTTTGCATTTATTAGTATTCGTCTTTTTCTACAATCATATTAAATTACATGAATTATTTTTTATTATTAATTAATTACTATTTATTTAATATCAGATTACTATTGAATTCATTTAATGAGAATTACATGGATTATTTTTTATTATTAATAAATTACTATTTATTTAATATCAGATTACTATTGAATTCATTTAATGAGAATTAACGTTACTTTCTATAATCAAATAAATTTGCAGTCGCTCCAATCAATTAAAATTGATATTAAATAATTTTTACTTTACTTAAATTAAATTAGAAAATAATTTTCGCTAACCAAATATCTAAACGGCAACAAATAATTTCAATTTCGGATCAGTGAATTCTTTAAATAATTTCGATTTTGATTATTTATATATAAAAAATACGATTAAACGAACAATTGTCATACCTTGACTTTGAGCCGGGTTAGTTCAGACGAATTGAACTCAAAATTAAATTAAACTCGGACTTGAATTGAACTAAAAAATAACAAGCAAACTTCTGATTTTCTGAAGTCATTAACTATGAACTAAATTACATAAAACAGGGTTAAAAAATATGTTGATCAGATTGCAATTTTTCCCAAATCGATACACATTTGCCAACTGTTAACCTATTAGAACCTAAGGGCCCGTTTGGTTCGTAAATTACTCGTCACAGGACACCAGACAGGGACAAGGACAGGACATCAGGTATCCTGAAATAGTAGCTATACCGTGTTTATTTCGTCAAGAACATGACACGATATTTCGTTATGTCCTGCGTTTGTTTCGCTATAACAAAGTATTGTACATGATAAAATGACTAAAACATCCTTGTAAATTAGTCTTAAAATTAATTAATACGTAAAAAAATCTTAATATATAGTGTCAAATATTTTTCAACTAATATATAGTTTAACTAATAAGTTTTCAACTAACCTAAAAATATAATAATAGGATAATATCGAAAAATATAAAAATCATACCAAATGATCTCCAATCTGAAATCTGACACCACCATCGCGTTCAGCACGTGAAAATTTACAACTTTGGTATTCACCTCGACTCGATTCGACGACTCTACGATCAACTACAAAAATACCCCAATAATTCATAAATTAATCCAATTTCATATGATACAGCTCTCTTCTTTAATTACCCAATTTATTAAATAAATACCCTCTCCCTCACCTGTCTCCCTCTCCACCCGACGCCCGCCCGAGCCCCGCCTTCCTCTGGTTCGCTCGGACCCACGCCGGCTGGTCCTCCCGGCCGCCGGCGATCACTCCCGGTGACACGATCCGACTCATCGCCAGCCCCTTCTGCGTCCGATCCCGCCGCCTCCTCCCGTCCGAGCGCCGCCTTCCTTTGCTTCGCTCGGACCCACGTCGGGCGGTCCTCCCCGACCGCCGGCGATCATCCCGGCGACACGTCCGCCCTCTCCCCGACCTCCGCGACCAGTCCAACGATGGTGGCCCGGCTCCGTCGAAGGAAGAGGTAATTTTGACAATTGCAGCCCTTGTCCTCCGCCCGATTTCGGTGTATCGAGAAATTTCTCGGTACACCAAAACGGATGGAAATCCTGTCCCGGACAAGGAGAAGTCCTTGTCCCGGACAAGGAGAAGTCCTTGTCCCGAAGCTTCTTTTGCAAATCAAACGGGGGACATGGGCGGATGTCCAGTCCAGTCTCCCGTTTTTTAGCAAACTAAATGGGTCCTAAAATTTTAGGATTCGAGATCCAGTATGATCATCTGACTTTAAAATAATAATAATAATAATAATAATAATAATAATAATAATAATAATAATAATAATAATAATAATAATAATAATAATAATAATAATAATAATAATAATAATAATAATAATAATAATAATAATAATAATAATAATAATAATAATAATAATAATAATAATAATAATAATAATAATAATAATAATAATAATAATAATAATAATAATAATAATAATAATAATAATAATAATAATAATAATAATAATAATAATAATAATAATAATAATAATAATAATAATAATAATAATAATAATAATAATAATAATAATAATAATAATAATAATAATAATAATAATAATAATAATAATAATAATAATAATAATAATAATAATAATAATAATAATAATAATAATAATAATAATAATAATAATAATAATAATAATAATAATAATAATAATAATAATAATAATAATAATAATAATAATAATAATAATAATAATAATAATAATAATAATAATAATAATAATAATAATAATAATAATAATAATAATAATAATAATAATAATAATAATAATAATAATAATAATAATAATAATAATAATAATAATAATAATAATAATAATAATAATAATAATAATAATAATAATAATAATAATAATAATAATAATAATAATAATAATAATAATAATAATAATAATAATAATAATAATAATAATAATAATAATAATAATAATAATAATAATAATAATAATAATAATAATAATAATAATAATAATAATAATAATAATAATAATAATAATAATAATAATAATAATAATAATAATAATAATAATAATAATAATAATAATAATAATAATAATAATAATAATAATAATAATAATAATAATAATAATAATAATCATCGATGGACATTCTTGTCGCCCGCAGTTAGTAGTTCACGCCGTGATATGCTTCTGAGCGAGTCAGCGACGAAAAAGTTGGAATCTGTAGATCCTAAATTATTTAAAAGGCTATTACTATTGCGGTCGAGTTAAACCCATCGGTCGAGGCAGTCATTTCGGTGGGCGTGAATTTGTGCGCGGCGATGGCGGCCCTGTCGATGGACGTATACAAGCTCGGCTTCATCGGCGCCGGGAATATGGCGGAGAGCATCGCTCGCGGTGTCGCCAAATCCGGCGTCCTCCCGCCGGCCAGCATCCGCACCGCCCACCGCAGCCCCGAGCGCCACCTCGTCTTCGAGTCCTTTGGCGTCAAGATCCTCGAGACTAATGCCCAGGTATAGCCATTTCTCTCTTCCAACCTGAAAATTTCATCGTCTTAACCCCTTTTCTTCTCTCCGATGCTTAAAATGGACACACAAAGGGGCGAAGCCAGAAAATCACGAGGACGGGCAAAATATAAAATCATACGTTGAAGAGCATTTTATAAATTATTCAGAAGGCCAATTTAATCAATTTATGTAATAAAATACTTATATATATATATATACATATAAAATAAAAGGAGACCAATCTCAGAGGGGGCAATTTGCCCCCTCTGACATTACACTGGCTCCGCAGACGAATATGTACCATCAGGATGATATTAGATAACTAAAAAGTGAATATTACATTACCTATATGTCGTATTTGTATATACATTCTGATCTATTTGGGGGAGGGTTGGGGTAACAAAATAACTTCGAGTCCAGACTCCAGAGACGGGATTTCTCCAATAGTCGGCAGACGCAAATAGTGGCATTGGTTGTAGTATACCTAAAAATTTGATTGTTGTTCCATAATGTCCAGGCCCAACCAATTAAATTAATTTTGGAATATTCTTGATTAAATAATCGTACGCTAGTCAAGACTTATGCAGGTATTAATAATTCCCCTTCACAGTAGCCTCGGCCGTTTAGTTATGCTTAACAGATGAAAGCCGGCGAGATTATGTTCTGATATATTTATAATTAGAAGATCCATTTTCAAATTTGTGGTTTACAATTATCTCATTGGTATCACTTTGAAGTCATAGTGATCGAATAAATACATTGAAATTTCTTAACCGTTACTTTAAAATAGTAAAATTGAGTCTTTGACCAAATGATCCCTTTGTTTGATGATAAATACAACAAAACCAGAAATGGCTACCAGCTGCAGTGTGTGTCATAGTCATATCGTGTGCACAGTGACAATTGATTCTGATTTCAGTAAGTTTTACATCCACAAGTTTTACAACGCATAGTTTACATATGTACTGACTTGTCTAGGCTACCATTTACTTGATAAAGTTTTTCAAATATACATGTACAAACGGAACTTTGCCTTAATTTAACTTAGTAGCTGTGCTGGCTCCCATTGTTTCTGAAAGCTTTTGATCTTTCTATGAAGATTTTACTGAAAGCAGAAACAACTGCAAACTACGAAAGTAAAACATAGAGACAAGATTTTGAATGATAATTTTTCTCTTTTAGACAACTCCTATGCAACTTAGTCATTCCAATTTATTAAGTGCTAAAGGTAAAGAATAATATAAACTAAATTTGTTTGTCTCATAGATTTTTATATGTTTCTGTTAGATGGATAGTCTCATATATTTTAATCATGGTCTAAGCAATAGAGGTTGAGTTGAATGAAGTAAATTAGACATCTCAGTCAAAATAATTATTAACTAATCTAAGATCATTCATCATTTAATATACAACCTGGTGCTTACATCTAAAAAGCATTTGAGTGTATGGTTCATCCTGTTCTATAAATAGCAGCTTCTTGAATGTACCTAGAGAATATTAGTGGTATCATACTATCATATTTGAAGCATATACTAAATTACATCTCAATTAATTTTTCTGGTACAAGGATAGTTTAAATACTGAAAATTCCCTTTTGTTTTTAGATTGTTATGTAGTTCACAAGTAAAAAACATAAATTATTTGCCAGCTTGCAAGCTCTTGTCCTCTCATTATTGTTTGAAAAGGTAAAAAATGCCTCTGGAAGACTTGTTCGGCAGTGATTTCTAATCTTTTCTGACCTTACAAATGTTTGTTTAAATGTAATTCATGCTAAATGCAACGAAGAGGAGTTTGAGTATGCTCTTCTCGATAACAGTGTTGTATTTTGATCGAATAAAGATTTATTTTCTTAAAAAAAGGGTAAAAATGATTGGGAGCCTAGTGATCTTATTCATTGTATAACTACACTCACAAATGCTATATGCAGTAAACTAGTCAAGACCTCAATGCACTTATTTTTCCAGTACAATAACCTCACTAATGTGCCCTTCTTTCTTTCTTTCTTTCTGTTAATGATTTCCCAGTTATATGTTGGTTTGGCATGTATAATTATTAAAAGTCTTTCATTTGCCAAGTAGTCCATATGCTATTCTTTTACATGTTTTTTTACTTTTCTAATACTTTTTTCCTGAATAGATTGTTGATGACAGCGACATAGTTGTCCTTTCTGTGAAACCACAAGTAGGTACGATTTCTCTACAAACTTTTAGAAGGAGCTGTTTTTTTTATTTCTTAAACAAACACCTATATTTTTCAAATAATATCATTATACACCATCTACTTCTAGAATCATAAAGACTTGTTTGCATGAATATGTAACCACTAATTAAGCATCTGACATGAGACTTATATAGCATAATTTCAATATATTTTAATTTTAGTACATCTCAACCTTTTTCTTGTTGGGAATAGATCTAGCGCAAGAGATAAGAAACAAGAAAAAATAAAACACACGAGAACACACACAAGATTTACGTGGTTCGGCAAAATTGCCTACATCCACGACCGCACTATAAGTTCTTCTTTCTATTAAGGTTTCTCATATACAAGAGAATTATTACATTTGAGTTTATATAAAGCCACACAGGCCCAAAACAATCTCTGTGTAGCGCAACATAAAAGGGTTTTGGTAGTTCAGTCGCCACACATCCCAACAATTCTATAGTTCTTTATCATGTGCAACATAATAAAATCATTGGTTGAGAGGAACTTCATTTGTGTTACATTAGAACTTGACATTGCATTCAAGACACCCAGTACCCACTACCCACATATCAGATCATGTATGTTTAAGAATCAAATTCTCCCATAAGTAGGGCTTATTTTGATTGAGTGATTTGGAGGGGAATGGTACTCAATCTATCATTAGCTACATTGGATTATCTTCTTCTATACCTTATAAAAATGAGATTTATTTCAATTTCCTTCAAAATGGTTCTATGGGAAAAAGCTCTTTCTGTTTATGGAAGAACATCTCCTTGCTATCTAGATCTTGTTGATGTGCCAAATTACCTTTAACAAATTAGAAGGTTGAATACTTTGTTACTGACATAAAAAAAGTTAATGGAGAAGACAATAAGAAACTCAAAACAATCAACCAATTTAATATGGAAGCTACAAATGAAAAATAAAGCTGACCTCATGTTGGTCTAGTGAAGCACTGTTATCAAACTTGGACCTGGAAATTGGACTATAGAAGCACGTGATCCTATGACCTAATTTCAATTTGATAAGTGAATTTGTGAGTTGAATTAGATTCTGTTGGACTTGGGATAGACTTGTGAGTTGACTTAGCGTCTTAGTGTACTCAGTAAACTTGTATTGTTCTACTTGAGTCATTGAATAGAATAAGACAAGGAGATGAGAACAACTTGGTCAGAAAATGGGGACGATGGTGGTTAGGATAAGGAGAGATAATTATCGGCTCTGGAACTGTCCTAGTCTGATTCGAAGCTGTTTGCCAGTTTGGAAGGATATCTTCAGCACCCGTGACTTCATTATTGCTGGTTCTTCTTTTCTGGTTGGCTTGGGTAATCATACCAAGTTGTGGACTGATCGTTGGCTTCATGGAACCAGTCCTGCACTTAAATATCCTCATCTCTTCCATTTCTCAGAGCAACCCAACTGTTTTATCTCGGAGGCCCGAAGCTTCAGCTTGGATGGTGTTTGTATTGGCTGGAATCTTTCCTTTTCTTCCCTTGTTGATTCTGATTCTTTGGTATCTTTGGCTGCTGATTTAGAACCTCTCAAGCACACAAGAAATCCTGATTCTATCTCCTGGAAATGGGAGGCTGACGGAAATTTCTCTACCCGGAGCCTCTATCGTGTCCTCTCTTTTCGGGGTATTACAGACCGTCATCATCGGCTGGTATGAAACTCCAAACTTCCTCAAAAAATCTCACTATTCAGCTGGATTTGGATAAGGAGAAAGCTGCTTACTAGGGACCGTTTGGTGCGTTGGGGTATCACTTCGGATGTGGCATGCTTGCTATGTTCAAATGGTATTGAGTCACATTCCCATCTTTTTGATGTGTGCCCTTACCCATGCTTGGGTTGGTCCTTGCTGAGAATTCAGTTCGTCTCTCTTCCTTCGCTCGGGATTGATGATTTGTTGACTCCCAATTATCGACGGATGAGACTTAAGATCATATGGAGTAGGTTCGTCTGGTACGAACGTAATAGGAGAGTTTTCTAGCAAAAGAGCTCTTTTGCCCAGATTCTCGCTGCCTCTGCTGCGTGCTTCTTCAACCTCTGTTCGGCTTAATTCATGTTGCGGGGAGCTTGCTTTTACTTGTTTTCCTTGTTTTTAATTGTGTTTTTCACTCCCGCTCTCTACCTGTAACCTTTCATTACTCTTGAATGGAAACAGGATTCTTTGCTAAAAAAAAAAGGATAAGGAGAGATAAGTGGGGTATCATATCAGAAAGAACTAGAGGACTCAGTCATCTTCTTCTATTGAACCTCTGCCCCATTTGGTCACCAACTCACAATCACAAGCAATGAGTCGGTGCATTCTGCCAAAAGTTTTGCTACACATCCCTATTGCTTCCATGTCTATATTGATAATATTTCATGGAGCTCTAATCATGGTTTAAAATCTCGGTACCGGTACCGGTATATACCGGTACCGTACCGTACCGACACACGGTACGGACCGGTATGAAAATGCATACCGACCGGGTTTTTTTTTTTTTCGTGACATACCACCATATACTGCCCATACCGGGCGGTATACCGCCATATACCGCCCATACCGGGCGGTATACCGCCATATACCGCCCGGTATACACAATATACCCGGTTTTTTCAAATACCGGATATATCGTATACCGGAAACCTAAAAAACCGGTAAATGCTGGACTTACCGTACCGTATCGACCGAGATTTTAAACCTTAGCTCTAATAAGCCCTTGTGTGCTCTGGCTTCAGTGGAAACTCAAAAGCCTTTACTCTATAAGAGTGTAGCTTTGTTGACTATAAGCATGCATTACAAAAGAAATGGATAAGTAATAGTGAATAAGTTGGTGCCAAATCTTTGTGCTATAGTCATCATAGATCAATGAAAAGTCATGCTAGTCGTCAAAATAATTGACTTCAGAACCTGGTACAGCGTTAAGTTCTTTTTCTTTAAAAATACATGAAGCACATGCTAATCATTATATAATAAGTCAGCCTATAAATTATAGGTTTAAGCAATGAATTAATTTTATAACTTGTAGACATCAAGATATTGGTTAAGCTTTTCTATTTATTTATTTTAAATTTTTTATAAAGACATTAAAAGATTTAAACTAATACATACATTTCCCCTTAGGTAACAGTCAATCAGTTAATATGGTTGTACAAATATGACATGTCTGTCAACTCTATGCATTAATCTTCTTCTCTAGGCAAACTATTTCTTTTTTTAAAAAACAAGGCCTCCAGGTACTAGAATGTCAACCATATGATGCTCCTGTCATCTCCATTCTTGATTTTATGCATGGTCAAAATGGGAGCATATTTTCCTGGAGACTTAGTTATTTCCTAATCGTAACATTTTGCATGTTTAAAATAACAATTTTCTTGACCAATTAGAGTAGGTTTTGCATGTTTTTCCAGTTTGAATGTAACATCTTCACTTTATGTAATCATGTTGGTAATATATTCTAATTTCAGCTAAACAAGTCTTGTTGGATCTCAAGCCCTTTTTGTCAGAAGAAAAGCTTTTAGTATCCATAGCTGCAGGAATTAAGTTAAAAGATTTGCAGGTTTGTTTTAAAAAATTGATTTTCTTACTCATCGTCTCTTATAACCGTTCAAATCTATGTTGAAATTTGAAAGTTACCCTTTATTTGGTGAAACAACATGCATCTTAATTTGTTTCTATCTATCACCATTCTAGTAGTTTTGCCTTGTTAGAAACTATTTGTAAAGGTTCTGAAAAAATTTAATATTACATGTGTTAGGTTATGAGACATAAAATTATTAAATTACTATTCAGAGATATATTTGTCATTGTTTATGGAAGTAGTTGCTCACTTGGTTGTGAAGTGAATTCACAATATGAGAAGTCAAAATAATTCGTTGTGCTGTTCTTTATTTTCTCAACAAAATGAAAAAAATTAGACATAGGAGAGCTTGAAACTGGTCTATCCGCAATGGACAACACTTTAACATTTAACAGCATCAAACATGTGCGAGGAAAAAAATACCATTGTATACACGTTTGGAACTGGTTTATCCACCAATTGGTAAGTTGTATTTTTTCAAGTTTTTATTGAAGTAAATAACTTATATATGACATAATCCAAAACTTATCCACTTGCTTTGTTTAATCATTGCAATGAACCTTAGTACCACTAGCACTGCCCTTGATTGCATCAACACGTGTACTCTACTTAATTGATCTCTAGTTTAATAGTACATACGAAAGGTCCTGATCATTTTGTAACTTGTTGACTCTGTCATTTTATAACTTTATTAGCAAATAGAGGGAGAATTGCATGGAAGACTTGAATCTCCATCTAATCTAACTTACTTGTTGAGCAGTATGTAGGGACTTGTGTTCACCAGACCAGCCAAGCATTGATATCAAAACATACACCAGTGACGTACCTTAGCAACCACTCCTTTTTATTTTCTAGTGACATTGAGTAATACAGCTAGGAGCTTAGGTGTATTACTTGGTATCTTGACATATCAGCACTTCTGCCTTAATTCCTTGATTACTTATTGCTGAATCATTGTGTGTTATCACCCATGATTTTAAGTCTCATTCTATCTGATGAAGGACAATAGTCACAATAGCATAATGAACCATCTGTATCAGGCAATCAACATTATTTTTTAAATATGTTCACCCATATTGCATGGTACAGCTCAATATGCCACCCATACTGGTAACATACTGGTTGGACGGTCTAGTCCAAGGCCCATTGAGTACTGATATGGACACTTTGAATCTTGTTTTTACCTATTATATGATTTTCTTACTGAAACTTGAATTTATTTTTTTGTTTGTTTATTTCTGCAATGTTTGGTAGTCTGTTACCACATGTTTAATAGGTTTGTTATTTGCGAAGCCTTTTTTATTCTTATTGGCTTGATGGACTTTTGGTTAATTGGCTTAAGAAGTATCACTAAGTGGGTAAACCAATTTGCTTCCTGAGCTTAGTCATGAGTCATGACCATATTGTGATATCTTGAATAGTACTGGAAGTAAATGATGATTTCAGATACAGTATATAGTTTCATATATTTATTTAGTAAAACCTAATAGGGCTTAATCATGCAATTAAAAGGTACATTTCTTCCAGTCAACACAGGTAGCTTGGTCAGCAAAAGCAAATTATGCTATTCAGCTATTGTGAACAAGAAAGATTTTCTCAATCAAGTAAATGATTTCTCTCGGTTAATGAGAGCAAGTTATGCTAGTGCAGATAGGAAAGATTATCATGATTAGTACTCACCTAGTGTACAATGTTCCTATATATTTTGATTTCTCTTGAACCTATATTAAAGGACTCATATACCAAGGAACACATCTTTCTCTGATGATCCTTCAATTAATAGGTAGAGGACGAGCAAACTACTGCCAAGGAAAGGTTTCTCCCTTGTGACCTAGGTGTCTAGGCTTGGAGTCAACAACACCAAGAAGAGAAGATACAATAAAGTCCTGTCTGTTTGGGTTGGTTACGGATCTTTTTCTGCCATGTAGTCATAACATCCCAACAACAAGCTATTCATAGGCTAGGAATGTCATGGAATTGTCTCTCTAGCAAGGTTAGCTACGCATATTGCCCCTTTCTAGATCCCATTTGTTGTTGAGCCAGGTTCATCTTTTTCTTATTTACTAGTAGCCTGGCTTCAAAGTTGTGGGTCTACTTCTTTATCTAAGATACTAGTTTGACATGTATTTCCGTTTAAATTGTGACTAATGACTAGCAAAGCTGATTTGATCAAGCTTAGACAAGTCAAACTTCCAATTTGGATTTTTATACTTTGGCTAGCTTGTCTATTTTTCTAGCTAAGTTTGAGTGAACTAAGATTCAAGTTGATCTTGATCTGTTCTTGAGCCGACTGAGTTTAGTTGTCAAGCCTTGTATCTTGGCTAAGGTATACAACATTTATGAACTCTGATGATGAACCACATGTTATTACTTATTAACCCAAATCATATTTAGAAAACAATTAGGACAGAAGTCTAAATTATGGCTTACATTAAAGTGTCTATTGGATCAGATTGGGTCTAAATCCTCTATATGGATTTAATCAAGCCTACTTAGTCAAAATATCATTACATTGCCTAAGCATAGTGTATAAAATTGAATTAATATTGCACATTTGTTCAAATATATGTAAAATTTATGTAACATTCCGTGCAACCATTTGTTGATTTAAAATTGTCCATAATATTTGTTAGTTAGACAACTTCTTATGTTAATTGGAAATTAGAAATCAATTTGCCAACTGCAAGTGCAAATTGAGTCCTCATATATAATTCAGCACAGTATCATTGTTTATCAGTTACCACAGAATATTAATTGCTATCCAACATTGATCCACTTTTATTGGGATGGTTTCTATTAATGCTTAGTTGCTTACTAACATTTATCTATTGTTTCTCAACATGATTTTTTTATAAAAATTTTATATCTTGATATCTAAATCTTTTTATTTCTTAATACTATTGATTTTGCTATATCTCCCCCAATAAATCAGGAATGGTCCGGTCAGCGCCGAATAATCAGGGTAATGCCAAATACACCTTCAGCTGTTGGACAAGCAGCATCAGGTGACAATGTCTATTTTTTTTTCTTGATGCCTTTTACTAGAAGCAATATTATGGTCTTTCACATAAATTATGTTTTTCTACCTAGAGGTTTGTGACTTTGTGATATTTCATGTATGCATATTCTAAGAATCAAGGCAGATGTTTAGGATATAATTGCAATAACACACGAATGGATATTCTTTGCTATTCTCTTGGAAGATGAGTATATGCATCATAAGGAAACATGATATAACCATGTTTTATTGCAATGGAATTGGATAAAAGTACAATTACTAAAAGTTAATTTCACAAAACCACCATTTTATGTTTTTATATGTTTTTAATTTATGAAGTGGTTGTAAGTGACATTTATGTTTATATGTTCCTAATTTTTCAATATAGGTTCTTTTGTTCATTTGAAATTATATTCCATAGGCAAATGTGAGCAAGAAAGTTCCTGAGGTTCTAGCGTGATCTTTAATCTTGTATGATTGTTGGATTTATTGATCATCGCCTTTGCTGCCTCCAGCTTGCAACGAGTGCATCTGACCAAAAAGTTCATCAAGCATTTGACTGTTCAAGATTGAATTTCATTAAATAAGGAGAACTTTTATGGTGTTCCATTCATGGTTTTAAATTTCGTACCGTACCGGGCGGTAAGCTCGGTATATATCGGTTTTTGAAAAAACCGGTATACGAGATACCCGGTATGGGTAAATACCGGGTATCTCGGTAAATACCGCCCTGTATGCCCGGTATTTATGAAATACCGGGCGGTATTTGCTATCATACCGGGCTATACCGCCTGGTATGACATTGTGTACTGTTGCAACATACTAGGTATTGGAAAATACCGATATCTCGGTAAATACCGCTCGGTATGCTCTGGTATTTAGCAAATACCGGGCGGTATTTGCTGTCATACCGGGCGATACCGCCCGGTATGATCCAACAGCTCTTAAAAAGAGCCGTTGGGTATTGTTCGATACTGTATTAGGGTTTTTCATAGATATAAGAGAATCATTACATTAGAATTTATATAGGCCGACACAGGCCCACAACCCAAAGGGCCCAAAAAATCTTAGCGGGACCGCCGAAAACTCTGCGTAACGTAACATAAGACGCTTAGGGCAAATCAGTCGCTACACATCCCAACATACGGTGTTGATCTTAGTCCGTCGTACTCGTACATATCTCGGGGATATACACGACTATATAAACTCCAATGTAATGATTCTCTTGTATCTATGAAAAACCCTAATACAATATCAAAACAGTACCCAACGGCTATTTAAACATTGCATTCATGTATTTGACATTTGAATATTAATTTTAAGTATTTCTTGATCAATGATGTGTTATTGGAGTTATTTTTAACAGCAATTTTTTTTTTTTTTAAAAAAGGGACCGGTATGCAATTTCCGTACTGGACTGTACCGTGTGTCGGTACGGTACGGTATCGGTACGTACCGATACCGTTCATCCACCGAGATGATGACCGGTATCGGTATTTTAAACCTTGGTTCCATTAATTGGTAAAAGCTAACAGTGAGGCCCTATCTGATGTCTTATAATTGTTGAAACACATAACTGACAATGCTAAGGTTAAAAGGGGTCAACTAAGGGCATGCTTGTTTCATGAGATGAAGGAGGATAGGATAAATGACAGATTTTAATCTCCCGTTTGTTTAGTGCTTGTATTAGAAGGATAGGATTAGAAAAAAAAGACAAAATTGATATTATATCCAGATAAAAAATCCTAGTCATCTTCATTTCATTTCTTATCCTATCCTATCCTATCTGGTGAAACAAATGGACCATAAGAGCACTTGATGTATGAGAATTATCTGATTAGTTTGCTAAATAACTTTTGAAATATAAAACCTTGAATAAGAAACAAAATCTTTTTCTCTATAAGTTATATATAAGAAAACCATGATGTATAGAACTTTGTGTAAGTTTGATCTAATTATAATTTGTTTATTACAGATGTGTGTGAAATAACCTGACTCTTTTTTATCCATTATCTATTCTGTTTAGGCATGCAAATAAGTTGCAAGGGTATTTTCAGTCAAATCCATATAATTTTTGCTATCAATCTTTTGCTTGAGCCTCTGGCATTTGCCCCTCTCAAGCAGTGCCACTCGTACCCTCTTTTGTGTGTATTATCATGGTTCCAACGAGTTGTTCACTTGATACCACAATTTCATGTGCTGCTTAGCTTTGGTCACGTCCAAGCTATACGATGGCATCCACTTATCTTCAAAGAAACCTACATATCTACACAAGGACACACTTGCTTGGCACTGTAGGATCCCAACTTGAGTGGCAACACGAGAGGGAAGATGACACCTCGCTTTAGTGCCTAATGATAAAGGGGAGAAGGTGAGCTTTATTACGAGTTTTTGCTTTGTTGATGCAAGCAACAATGAGAACTTGAAATACAATATGCTATAAGTTGAACTGAGAGTAAAGTAGGATAAGCTTTCGTTGTAGACTCTCCACAAGGTAGGGAGATCAGCTTTAAACCAAGCAATGTCCACCTTCTGTACTCCATCCAGGAGACCTATGCACAGAAGGGTTCAAAGGGGCTGAGATTATTGATGTTTTGCACCATCCTAGTTTTGGCCAAAATAAGATTTGCGCACGCAGGAATTCTCACAAAACTTGCTTGTTGCATAGTAGCATGCAAATTTGCTAAGTGTTGCATATTGTGGGCGGCTGGGCGCAAATGATGGATTTTATGAAATACTGTCTGTGCCATGTGATTCATCACGACCAAGGAAGACCCTAAGGCTCCTCTCTCCCCTTGTTCTGATACTATGAAGATGAAATTTGGAGAGAGAAGCTAAGGTCTTTTGCAGCCCCCTTGCACTATTTTTATTATATGTAACATTGCAACGGTACCCTTCACACTCAACCCTTGTTTGGATGAGGTGCAGCATGGTTTAATAATGTATGGTATGGTATGGTATGGTATGGTTTTGTATTGTATGGTACCGTAGTTATTCTTATCTTGTTTGGGAAGATGGTATGGTACTGTAGTTATTCTTATCTTGTTTGGGAAGATGGTATGGTATGGTACGGTTAAATGGTAGTAGCTCGGAGGAGAACGGAGTCTTGGCTAAGCCGATCAAGAACAATAAGTAAAAACTTAATCTAATATGGGTAAATAAAGGGCATAAGATGAATTATAAATTTTGATTGAGGGTATTTTAGAAATAAAATTTCATTGAAGTCCCAGATTAGATAATCCTCCCCCTATGAGCTAGCTTTTGGAGTGGAGTTAGGCCTACTAATTTTTACATGGTATCAGAGCCTATCTTGTGGTTGATACTGTGCCACCCGCAGATGTCTAGTCCTGCAAACTCCATGCTCTAAATGTCTAATCCTGGGCATGAGGGGGTGTGTTAAAGTCCTACATTGCTTAAAAATATAATCAAGATAGCCTTTAAATAGTTTGAACAATCCTCTCCTCACGAGCTAGCTTTTGGGGTGAAGTTAGGTCCAAGGCTAATTTTCTAACACTGGTATACATGGAATCTTGTGCTTGATACTCGACTGTCAATCCCATCAAATTTCTATTTTGCTTATTTTATTTGACATCTGAGATTTCATAAGTACTTTGATAAGACAATGAGAATTGGATATCATTTTTTTAGAAAAATTAGACAATTGCATTGACCTGCATGCCAACCTGTCATATTCTTTTTGTTTTATTTAAGAAATTATAACTAGAACCAGTTGAAACTTGAAAGCATGATGTGACAACTTAGTGCTCAATGACTATTTGCATGCCTCTAATATGCTTGAATATTCTCAGTCATGTGCATAGGAGAAATGGCAACCAAGAAAGATGAAGAACGTGTGGCCAGTTTGTTCAAAGCAATTGGAAAGGTATGGACAGCAGATGAAAAGTACTTCGATGCTGTAACTGGCTTGAGGTAATCTTCCTGTCAGATTCTTGCTTTTGTTGTGAAAGGAATTTTATCATTTGTTCTGGAAGATTTCAAGTCTTTAGAATTGAGAACTAGATGAAGTGATTGGTTTTAATTATTATTTTTGGTTCCTCAAAAATGGTTTTTTGTTAACAAACATACTGTCTAATTCCAGTGGTAGTGGCCCAGCATACATATTTCTGGCAATTGAGGCATTGGCTGATGGTGGAGTTGCTGCTGGTCTGCCTCGTGATCTTGCTCTTGGTCTAGCATCTCAAACTGTAGGTGAAAATTGCTTTATGAAGTTCTTACCCCTTTTAAGATGCCGCAATGAAATTTCTTATAACATTGTCTGCACATTGGCTAAATTATAACTGCAACCTTTCAACCATTACTAAAAAACTTTTGAAGAATTTCATTTCATGTTTTACAAAGGCAATACTAAATCACCTGTGGAATAGGATTCTTTTTTAGACCAATATTATTTTCGTATTTCTTTTTTTAAAGCATATGCCCATAACTGTTTTGGAGGTTAATGAATTACTGCTTCATTGCTATTTGTCAAATTATTTTCTCATTAGATGACCAGCTTCTAAAATGAGCAACTGTTTTCCTACCAAAATATGCATAATCAAATGAATGTCTACTCATGAATCACTAGCTTTTAACTGCTTTCTTTTTTTAGAATGTATCAAGTGATAAGGAAATTGAACGCCCTAGCAGAATCCACTACGAATTGCTGACCTCCTCTCAAGGATTTTAAACTCAGGTGCCATACTAAATCATTTCTAGCTTGAACCCATATGTTAAGATACAATATTGTGCTGATGTATATAGATTGTGGTTGCCACAACACCCTGTTGCAACACACTAGGAATGAAACCACAAATAGTCCAAAATATGAAAAACAACAAGATCACACATTCTGTTAACATAGTACGAGGAGAAAAGGGAAGAATGGAGCATAAGTTTCTCTTCTCATTGCGTGATTTTACTGGATTCAACGGCATGTGATGCCATAAATTGAGCATTCCCTTGACTTAAACAGTATAATAAAAGGATTTCCATGTGCCTTCTTTTGACATTGGCATTCCCTGGAATCTGCTTGGGGTGGATGTGTTTTCTTTGGAGGAAAAGAAACAAAAGATGCTTTGCCTGATTGGCTCTTCAAAAAATTCACCTCTCCAGCTCTTCAAGTCTTCGCTTAGTCGCTTAGGCAGCTGGCGGGTTACTCAAGCCCATGAAATACTAATTTAATGGTGGTCTGTTGAGTGGTAGCTTCGTAACTTTAGTTCACTAATTTTTACAACTGTCTTAAGTCTTGTTGGTTGGGAGAGGAGTGTAATTCCTCTGTTATAAGGGCCTGTACATAAACTTTGTATATCCTACCTAATCTAAATTCTTGGTGGACTCCTCGCCCTGCAGCTTCCTCAAAAAAGGAAAAACGAGAGCTCAATATCAGAGCATTGAATCTGTTATTCCACTCTGTTTCATACTTTCATATATTTGCTTACTCTCAGCTAGATAGGATAAATTATTTTCTGCCAGTTAAACAACTGCCATATTTTTGTGCCCTGTGTTAACATAGCAATTCAAGGCTGGACTAAGTCATGATCTACAAATTCTTGTAGTTATCAACATGGTTTACATGAGCTCAATGTTTTATGCAGGTTTTAGGTGCTGCAACCATGGTTAATCAGACTGGGAAACACCCTGGTCAGCTGAAAGATGCAGTTACTTCGCCTGCTGGAACTACCATAGCTGGGATTCAGGAATTGGAGAAGGGCGCCTTCCGTGGCACCATAATGAGTGCTGTTGTCGCTGCCACTAAACGCTGCCGGGAACTATCACAGTCGTAGGAGGTCTGAAGCATGTATTTTGCAGTTAGCAGTCAACAATGCTAGTTCTCACAATATTAATTTTGTCCGTAGACACCAATCTTATTATCCTGGGAAATCAACAGCAAAGCTCACTTTGAGTTCATTTAGTTTGGTAGATTTCACCTTGAAGGCTGAAACAGTTTTTGTAACCCATTCAAGAACTGAAACACCTTTAACTGGAGGCAGTAGCAAATAAAGGCTATCTGCTCTAAGTAGTATTTGGACTGAAATATCCTGAAGCTTATTTATCAATAGAAATGCTTGCAAAATTTCTGGTGGATTGGAAATGAATTCTTATGGTGAGAAGAGGAATTTTCATTTCTGAATTTGTAAACGAACTAATTTATTTATTTGGTGGTTTTTCTTTTTTTTTTCTTTTTTTTTCTCGGTCTCTCTATAGGACATATTTGCTTTATTTTTTCTGTTTAGCTGTCCGAGAAAATAGTATCTAGAGGTGGCAAAAATAGGTCGACCCGCTAACTATGAGGGCTGAAAATTCCTGGCCCAATACAACCTGTAATATTTTGCCGGCCGTCTGGCACGGTCCGTGAGCCCGCTTATCAGTTAAAAATTTGCTAAAAGCTTATAAAAAATTAATTTAAAATATTTGAGAGATTAAATAAACATCAAATATGACATTTCATATGAAAATCTTTATGAATTATCCCATGTTGCAATTTTGAAGCACTAAATCATATTAAAAATTAATTTTTTTAATACTTAGCGGGCCAAATGAACCAGCCCGCAATGTTATTGTGTCGGGCCGGACTAGCTTGATAAGTTTATCAGGTTGAATTTTTTTGGCTCGGCTCATAGTTATCATGCCGCGCTCGTATCGTGCTATCGTGTCGTGCTTATTTTTGCTACCCCTAATAGTATCTTTGGAATTTGGGACTGTCCGATGAGAAGGAAACAAAACCAGGAGTTCGCAGGGAGATTAATTAATTGTCAAAAATTTCACTTGACATCAATAAAATGTCAGACATGAGAAGCAATCTATTTGATATGCTTATAACTAATTACAATTCATGCAGTAATCTAAATTATCAGTGCCACCATGATAATCTTAATCTGGATTATCAACACGGAATATATTACCAATTTGATTAAAAATCAAATTAATAGGATAATCTACAGTACCCTTGTAATCTTTACTAACAATCTTGTAAGATTATTGGTAATCTTAAAATATTAACTAATTAATTATAACTAGAATTTTTAAATTAATTTATACTATTACAATATATTTTTAAAGGTTTTCCTACCTCATCTTGTTATACTAAAAATGTATAATTAGGGATAAAAATAGATCAGACGGCTTGCTAGGGGCCTATGGCCTGGCCTGTGTTTGGTCTGGCTTGACGTATTAAAAAGGCTTAGGTTTTGAAATATGCTTATTGTTTTTATTAGGCCAGTGCCAGACTCAATTTAAAATTTATTAAGTCTGACAGATCGATTTGGCCTGTTAAAATGATGTATATATAAATATATAATATTATTATTATTATATTTTATATTGGAAGTAAATTTCATAGATAGGTCACATACTAGGCTCAATCTAAAATTTAAGTTTATAATATATTACAGGTTAAACCCAGATTAATTTTTTACTATACAGATACGATATGTTAAGACGAAAGTTTAGTCTGACTTTGTTTGTTTTCACCCCCTATGTATAATGCTAACCACTATACTAAAATTTTAAGCAAAAATATTTGTAACTGTATTTTTTAAAAATAAAAAAGCAAGGCTGGTAACAAAACACGACCAATGGAGTAGAAAGTTTAGCCATAGGGGGCTTAGTTTAGGATTGGACTCTTTTCCGTTAGAATTGGACGTTGGAGTGGAGTCGGAGAAGGATTGTACTCGCTGCTGCCGGGAAAGAAGAGACTAGGTTTATCCAAATGACATGATTAAGAATGGTAGAGTGATTGCGTGAGAATCGTGCAATGCTGGCGCCGCTACGAAGAAAGAGAGAAGGGTCTCTCTTGAGTCTTGTCGGTATCACTTTCGATACAGGATATGTGAGCAGTATCCCTCTCATATTAAAATTTTAAATTTATAAAGTTACTCCTATCATATACATTGTATGTCCTAGGTAAATTAGATCTAATCAAATCAAAATGAATTAAATTAAAATTTCTCAATTTCTTAAGCCTCGTTTGATTCGCATTAGAAGTAACTTCTTACAATAAAATACTTTCCAGAGAGTAGTGTATATCAAATGATTAATATATTATTTTTTTATAAATTAATATTTTTATTTTTTTCATATATATATACACATATTAGTATATATGAAAAAATTTAAATCTTATTTATATATTAATATTTTAATATATACATAAAAAGTAATATATATTTTCATATACAATTAGTATTTAAAATTTGGCATGCATGAAAAATTAATTTTTATTTATAATTAATACGAAAAAACTATATATTTTGTATAAAAATAAATTAATTTAAAAAAAAATTAAAAATTTATGAATTACCTAATCTCATGGTATTAAAAACATAAAATGTAATTTTAATATTAAGTGTAAATGTCAGAGAGGGCAATTGTCCCCTATGAGATTGATCTCCTTTTATATATTAGCCTCATCTGAAAATATTATAAAATATTTTTTCATATATGATTTTATATTTTATTCGTCTTGAGATATTTTTTTTGACTTCGCCCCTGCTTTACTAAGAAGGATAACTTTTTACATAAACTTATATCAACCAAGTAAAGCTTTTGAGCAATTATCCAAAAACATATTCATCGGATTTTCTCATATTCATGATATAAATTCGAATTTCTCCTGATCCATAACTAAATACCAATACTTTCGGATTTGCCATCCATTTCGAAATATGGTTCATCTTTTATTAATTAAAAATATTTTTAAAAATGTTAAGTGGCTCAAAATAAAATATATATTTTTTATTTTAGTGCAAAATTATTATTTATTTTAAGTGCAAAATTACTATTTTTATTTTTAGTGCAAAAGTTTTTAAGTGCATAAATTATATACTATTTTTATTTATAGTATTTTTGTACTAAAAAATAAAAAATAATAATTTTGGCCACTGATAAATTCTTTAGACACTAAAAAAAATACTAAAATAATTATTAAAAAATTAATTCATGTTGTATTTTACAACATGTGTATAATTTAAACATTTGAAGATTTTTGAAAAATATTTTGAATGTTTCAAAAATAAAACAATAATATTATTAGCCACTATTTTTTTTTAATCTACTATAAATATTTTATATTGAGTCACTTAAAGATTTTTAGAAAAAAATTTAATTAGTAAAAGCATAACAATATTTTGAAATAAAGGGCAAATACGAAAGTATTGGTATTTAGTTATGGATTCAGAAAAATTCGAATTCATATTATGGATCTGAAAAAATCCTAGGTCCATATTATATTTTCGGGTAATTGCTCAAAACTTTTTACATAAAGTTGAGTACATCAATCCTCTCCAAATTCCATAAGAGGAATAGTTTTGTGGACTGGGTGAGGGTATATATAAAATTTTTTAAGATTCGGTTCAGCTAGTTGCCTAGTTAGGTTGAACCGAAATTTTACAAGTACTATTATAAATTCAAGAAAATTATACTTTTGATCCCTATAGTTTACTCGAATTTTAGTTTTAATCTCCATAGTTTCAAAATTTTGATTTTAGTCACCACACTTTATTTTCGACTAGGATTTGATCTTTACTGTCACATAAGACCTAAACGGAGCTGACGTGGGTAACAGATGTTGACTGAACTTTGTTGATGTGGACATGTAGGGACTAACTTTGTAAATTATGAGGACTAAAATTAAAATTCAAGTAAATTATATGGACCAAAATTATATTTTTTTTCTTAAAAACATATAAAAAATCACAAGATTTTTAAAATTTATTTATAAATAATTATAATACTTAAAAATATTAAATTTGAGCACACTACAGTAATTTACGTTAATTTGGATGGATTTAAACTAACACCATCATTAGGTGTGAATTTCGCAATGATTGCAGAATTTGAAAACCTGCTCTCCCGATCTGCTCATCTCTTCATTGATCACCTCCTCACATCCATTTTGATCCTAAGTTTAGCGCATTCAAATCGATTTAAATTAGATTTCGAATGTCAAAAAATATTGATTTTCACTCTAATAAATGTTGATTTTTCATGAATATCTCTTAACAATGCCTACGAAATCATAAGAATAACCTTGTATTATAGTGTTGCCACTACTATAAATGCATGGAAAAGTGATATTTATTAGAGTAAAAATCAATACTTTTGATGTTCAGAATCTAATAAATCACTTTGAATGCGCCAAATTTAGGATCAAAATAAAGATGAAGAGGTGATCAGTGAAGAGATGAGCAGATAGGGAGAGCAATTAAGTTTTCGAATTCTGCAATCACTATGGAATTCACGCTAAATTAGAGTAATTAACGGATAAAAATCGACGCCTAATGACGACATCGATTTAAATCCATCCAAATTAACGTAAATTATCGTAGTGTGCTCAATTTTAATATTTTTAAATATTATAATTATTTATAAATAAATTAAAAAAAATTATATATATATTTAAAAATATAATAATTTTGGTCCTTGTAATTTACTTGAATTTTGATTTTAATCATCATAGCTTATACAATTTTGATTTTAGCCCTATAATTTACAAAATTAGTCCTCGCAGATCTACGTCAGCAATGTTCAGTCAACATATGTTATTCATGTCAGCTCCGTTTAAGTCTCATGTGATAGTAGAGATCAAATCTTAAACGAAAATAAAGTGTAAGGATTAAAATCAAAATTTTAAAATTATAAGGACTAAAATTAAAATTTGAACAAAGTGGATTAAAAATATAATTTTCCTAATTCAATTCAAATGCGACAAAAAAATATATAATAAATAAAACAATAGCATTTAAAGCTTCCTAATTCAATTCAAATGCGACAAAAAAATGAACACCGAACCGAACTTTATATGAAAAAAATCCAACTGAACCACTCAGGTTGACCTAAGTTTGGACACTAAAAATTTCAAAATCGGAAAAGAATTGTGACCGTTGACCTTTTATTTAAAATCTGAGCCGTAAAACCGAGATCATACGGCTTTCGAATCCGCCGACAGTTCGCAAGTTTGAGCCGAGAAGGTATATTATTCCAACATTTATCATCACCTACTTGTTTACGTTTTAAGTTTTAATTTATAATTTCCTCGTAATTATTGCCATCTACCTAAAAAGTATTAAAAGAGGAAAAAGGAAAAAGAGATTCCTTTCTTTCAAGCTCTTCCATCCACTGAGCTGTCCTGGATTCGTTCTTCTCGATTTTTACTCGGCGCTTTCTCGTTTCAGCGGATTGTAAAAGGCGTGACTGGGTCTTGATATATATATATATATATATATATTTTGTCGAGGTCAGTAATCAATTTCTTGATTTGGTGCCTCTTCTTGCCGCTTTTGGATTCATTCTTATTGCGTTGCTCGTGGTTTGTGGTTTTTGGAATTGACGGCTCGACCTTGCAGTATTAGGGGTCCGGAAGGGAAGGGAAGGCAAGTTAGGGTTCTGAGCTGCCGTAGATGGCCATGCCGTGGAGCGTGGCCATCTACGTGATGGGCATGGTGTGGGCGGTTCTCAATGGTTGGGTGTCTACTTGTTTGATGATCGCTGACGAGATCGCCCGGGGTCTCCGGTCCGGCGACATCGGCCCGCTGCCTGTCGGTTAGGGACCATCGTCGAGGTCTTTATCTGATCCTTGCCTGCATCTTTCCTGTATTTGTGTTGTTCTTTTTTCGAATTATTTGATTGTTACTGCTAGAATTTGGGCCTCTGATGTGTTTCCTTGTGCAGTGGTAGCAGCCACTGCTGTCTTATGGTGGGTTCTCCCACAACTTATAATCTTGAAGTGATTGAAATGATTGGAACTATAACTCACTAGTCATTCTGAGACTTTGGCAGCATGAAATTCTATAAAACACAGATTTGAATTTTTTCGGATACACTGAATGAATCAAATAGCCTTTTTTTTGTGAGAAAAAAGTTACTTTGGCGTTTAATACATTCTCTCTGGTCGGTTTGTGTAATGTTGTAGTGCCTTCTATTAACTTGAGAGTGAGAGGAATTCTTGATAACCTAAAAGACAAAAAGGATTGATGAGTGAGGTCTTTTATTGACAATTGTAGTCTTCGGTTTCTTTCATAATGTTTATTAGTTCCAAATTAAATTCCAACCTTGACAAAATGATTAGAGGAAATCAGATATATTCATAACGACCAAAAGAATCTCCTTTTCATCAATGACAAGGAGGCAGATGAGCAGAGTGTAATATTCTATTTCATGTGCCCTATTTTGACTTTGAATACAATAGAAATTAATAAATAATGGCATGTGAGGTTCTAAAATCAAATGCTTGTGTATTTAGACTTTCTATAAAATTTGGAGTTCTTTATATCTACATGAAAACAGTTAGTCTTTAAGATGTATCAATAAGCCATACTAATTATAAGCCTTATTGAGGTCTATTTGGAGACAAACAAATTCCAGTTGATCAAGTACCTCAGTTTTGTGCACACACATGATATTAGCACTTCAAAGTTAAAACCAAGATTCATATTAAATGGATATGAGAAAAGATTGTCATATCTAAGAAATTAGATTAATGTATCTAGGAAATTGGACTTATTACATATTAGATGAAGATGTGATGGAAAAACTATGACTACCAAATAATATATTCCAAGTACATTTCCTAAGACCAACTATCAATTACACATTTATTCTTTTGTCTAAACAACAAACCTAGATCAAGACATTTTTGTCTGCTATATGCCAATTGTATCCTGAGCTATACAGTCCCTTAATTTTAGTTGGGGAAAATGCCATTTGTAACTAATGCAATTGAATGAACTTGGTGAGGTTGCTAAATCTTCTGTCCTAGTGACATATCCTTCAAGAAATCAAATATATTATATATAGATCTTTTATTGTGCATGTATTTTGGTGCTTTTTTGGTGATAGACATTCCTTTTACTTATCTTTTCCGTTTGAAACATCTTGTGATAAGCAATTTAGTTTTTTTGAAGCTTATCACATTATGAATATGACATATAAAACCGTGAAATACAAGGTTTCCATGGTTCTTTTCACTTAATTGTTACTAAATCATATTGAAGATGGAATCATACTCTTAACTCTTAAGTCTTAAGTATGATGTTTTCCAGCCTACCTCTCTAATCTTTAAAGTTATGAAAGCATTGAATCTGATGCCCTTTGTTTGTCTTTTTTCAGAAATTCCTTAGCAGTACTGACAACCTACAATTAAGTCCTGGGCATATAGTTCTCTGCATTGCCAATTACAATGCTTCCACTTTATATTAGTGTTCTTGAAGATGGATTGTTTTTCACGATCTTTTGCTCTTTTATAGCCAAAAGTATGTCCAAATCAACCAGGATTAATCAAACTCAATTGTATTTGGGTGATTTTGGACAATTTTAGGCAATTTGACAATCTTAAAAGTAGAATTAGGAGAGTGAAGTATTAGGAGATGACCATGAAACATAAGTGATATTTAAACTTTTGATGTGGTCAAGACATGAATGAGACATCTAACATGTTGAGCACAACTTGGGTTTTGTATAATTGTATGGTTTCCTCCCAAAGGTTTTTACAACAGCCATTTGCATCTGTACATAATTTGTGAACGAAATGTGTTTCTTTTTTATGGACATTTATTATTGATAAAATTGTTTTCAAATTTTAAATGTTTATATAATATATTAGTTGCATGGCTCACTACCCTACGTCTGATGGAACATACGATCTAAATTCTGAAAATCTTTTTTTTATGACCACCTTTTTACTTGATGCTTCTTTGTCCAGGAGAGAATTTACTTACCATCTGTGCCTATTGTTTTGCTGCTTCATTGGAAATATCCACATTTATGTTGCCATAAATCAACAGCTTGAGATTCCTCTTTTCATTTGAGACTTGATATGTTTATGGATCAATCTGCTGTGGTCCATTTCATGATAGAAATAACCATTTTTCCTGTATGATGATTAATAAGTTGGGTCTGTCTGATGATAGAGATCCCAGAAAACTTCAGCCTGTATTTATAACCAGGGCAATCTTTACTTTTTGAAAGTTGTAGTTTATTCACATGCGGTTTAGGCCATTCCTAACTTGTGTTCTTATTGTTTCCTTTTGTATCACTTTTTCTCACTGACTAGCAAAGTTGGCACTCGCCTACTAGTGAATAATCAAATTTTGAGATTGCCTTTGTTATTATTTTATCAATTTCCGTTTGTTAGTACAATTGTATTACTATATTAATATTTTTCCATATGCTAACTATAGTTTACTCTTGAAAACACATCATAGGCAAAGTATATTATAGTTTGCCATTTAATTCTTTTTTTTTGCATTCTGGTTATTTGGAATGTAAGTTACAACTGATTCATAAATTGCTATCATTAATTACTATGTTGCTAGCATATATAATTTTCTCCACATTATGGTTTATAATTTTCATTGTGATATTGTAGGTGTGGTCAGCTCCAAAACCGCATGAGCATCGAAAGGCTTTTTTGTTTTACTACCTGTCATTTGCTTCAGGATGAGAGTACTTATAAATCAAAAGTTTAAGGGCGTGCTGTATGTATATACTCAAACATATATACCCCTGTAAATCTCAAATCTGCCTACACCAGTTGTTTTACCAATCTTGTGGTTAATTGGCTTTTAGAGGAAAATTGTCGTTAATTGTCCTCGTGACATTTTCAATCTACAACTTCATACTTTTTTATTTTCCAAAAAGACAGTTGCTCAACCTGTCAAAGAGAGAGGTTTAGGGTTGATTGGGCAGTGTTTTAAAATTGGATTCTGTTGGATTGGTTTGATCAAAAGTCGCTTGTATTCAGTTCAGGTTTTGTATAAAAAATAGATTGGTCAAAAATCTGATCAAGCAGTCATGAATGTAGTAAAAATTGATTAAATTGCATTAAACTTTTGTAATTTATGATTTATAGTTTGTAATTTTTATTTGGATAAGTTGTATTGGTTGAATAGTTGAACTGATGAACTAATGGTTCAACTGGTTTAGTTTTCCATTTGGGTTTAAAGATAGGGTAATTATTTGAATATATTCTAAACTATGGACACTGTCTCAAATTTATCATGAACTTTGAAGAAAATCAATTGCATCCTTTCGGTCAAAAATTTTGTCAGCTACCTCGTTAATCATGTGATGTGGTATGCACGTGTGTATTAAAAAATAATTTTTTATTTGTAATTGATTAAAAAATTATTATTTTTTCCAAAATTTTTTGTGTATTAAAAAATAATTTTTTATTTGAAATCGATTAAAAAAATATTATTATTTTAAAATCTTTTTGATATCCACGTGTGCTGCACACGCGGATTAAAAAAATTATTTTTTTAAAAAAACATGAATAATTTTTTAAAAACTATTTTGACTTATCCACGTGTGCTTCACACGTGGACAAGTCATCTTGTCTTTTTGTCTATGCGAATTTCTACCCAATGCGGAGCCGCGGCCCGACGTTGAACATCGCATACTTGAACTGGCTCTTTGTCACGAACACGCCGTACTTGATCCACCTCTTTGGCTTGAACTCCCGGCAGTCCTTTCCCCGTATCGACTCCATCCTTGCCATGGAGTATATGGAGTAGATGACCCTCGCTCCCTTCTTCACCATCATGCCGTCGGGGAAGACGTCGTCCTCCAGAGCTTCCTTGAAGTCGATGGGCATCGATGGGTAGAGCCGCAGCGACTCCGAGATTGCTGCCTGCAGGTACTCCATCCGCTTGAGCTCGTCAACGGTGAAGACGACGTCGCCGAGGGCGTGAGTTGTCTCATCTTCATGCCTGCTTTTGATGACCATAGAGATCTCATGCACGATGTGCTCCTCGACGTGCCGGTGTTTGCTCAGGAGCCAGAAGAACCAAGCGAGCGGGACCGAGATGGTGTCGTGCCCGGCCAAGATGAAGCTGATGTAGAAGTCTTTGAGGAATTTGTTCGAGTACTTGGCCTTCGTGATTCCGGTATGATCATCATCATCGTCGATTACGGTTTCGGATTTGATCAATCTTTAGAGGAGGTCGGAGCGGTTGGCGAATCTCGAGCCTTTGGAGTTCTCGAAATCCGTCCGTCGGTTCACCACGGTTTCCTCGGCAAAGTTGTACATGACCCTGATAGCTGCCTTGAGCCGCTTCTCCGTGCCAACATCGAAATGCCTCATCTTCCACACGAAGGGCGACACGATGAAACGGGAACATCGACAGCTTGGTGGCTCCCTCGAAGGCCTTGGCGAAGGGGACGGTGAGCAGGTCGACGGAGAGACAACCGGGATCGACGCCGAAGGCGGCGGTGCAGGTGTTGTCGAAGGTGAACCGGAGGAACACCTCTTGGAGGTCCACACTCTCGCCGGTGGTAGCAACCTTGCGAAGGAGCGCGAGCAGGCTGAGTGCATCTCGGTGGTGGCGGCGTAGCACTGATCGGCGTTGAAGATCCCTGCACACGTGGGCTTTAGGGGAAAAAGAAAAAAAATTATTCATGTTTTTTTCAAAAAAATATTTTTTTTAATCCATGCAGCACACGTGGACATTAAAAAAGTTTTAAAAAAATAAATAAATTTTTAATCGATTTCGAATAAAAAAATTATTTTTTAATACACATGTGCATGCCACATCACAGGGTTAACAAAGTAGCTGACGGAGATTTGACGAAGAGATGCAATTGATACAAATATGATAGTTGAGGATGTAATTTAGAAAAATCAAAGTTCATGATATATTTGAGACAAAGTCCGTTCATGATATATTTAGATAATTACCCTTAAAAATATACTCAACCCACTTCATTACATCCACATCTGAATTCAATAGAAAAACATGCTCGGATGCTTTGAGTAGCTCAAATGAAAAGAAAAAGAAGAAAACTAACTCAACATGTAGAAAAATCTCTAAACCAGACTTTTTGAGCCAATAAAGAACCAGCTGTCCAGCTTATTGGATATATGTAGAAATTGGCTCTTCGTTCTAGAGGTGTTAGCGTTGGTTCGCATAAAGGAAGGAAGGCAGGTATTAACCATCTCCAGGTCCAAAATGACAGAAGAAGGCTTAAGGAGCTCGAAGACAGCAAGTGTAAGAAAAGGGTATATGTGTAATTTTCTTCTTTTTTTTGAAATAGCAGTGAAGTATAAATAAGACAATATATAGAGATTAGAACTAGTTTTGCTTAACTCATCTTTTTGCCTCCAGTTTAAATTTTCCTGGTACTCTTACCAGAGTATTGTAATGGATTCTTATGGATCTTAAGCTTTCAAAGAATTAACCAACAATTGAGCTGGTGATTCAATTCAAAGTTCTCTTCCGCATTAGTAGTTTTTTGGCGACATGGTATCAGAGCAGACCTTTTAGGCGAAATCGCAGATCTACGCCGATCGTGTTCTTTCCCAAATCACCATGGCGAGAAATCGGAGATCCCAATCGACCCGATCTGTCGTAGCCGAGTCCGTGAATCAAGAGGAGATCGGAATAACCTCGGATGCAGCAGGATATGGCAACGATCCGTTCCTGATCCATGGAAACGATGCTCCAGGTATATTTCTAGTCTCGGTAAAGCTTGTTGGGCAAGAAAACTACTTACCTTGGCGTGAGTCGCTATTAATTTCACGGTCTGCAAAAAACAAGCTTGGTTTTGTTGACGGATCAATTCCCATACATGATCCAAATTCTGCGATGTATGGTGTCCGAAAAAGGTGTAATGACCTTGTCCGATCGTGGATCATTCAATCAATTGCTCCCGAATTGACCACGAGTGTGATTTATGCTAAGACAACTAATAAAATGTGGCTAGACTTGGAGAATAGATTCGGGAAGAGTAATGAACCCCAAATCTTTGAATTAGAGCTTCAGATATACACATTAAGACAAGGCAACATGACTATTGCCGCATACTTCACCAAGTTGAAGTCTTTATGGGACGAACTTGATGCAGTTGACCTAGACTCAGAATGTGACACAACTCAATGGCGAGTGAAGATTGAGAAAATGAGATTGAGACAGTTTCTGATGGGTCTCAGTGATACTTATGTACAAGTGAGAGGGCAAATACTGTTGATGAAACCTCTCCCAGATATAAATCAGGCCTATTTGTTGCTCAGTCAAGAGGAATCACAAAGGAAGGTTAGAATGCAAGGGAGTTCGTCAGTGGACAGTGTGGCATTAGGCAGCTTTAAACAAGCATTCAATCAAAATTCTAGAACTGACAAAGGAGGTGAAGTAAACCAACAGAGGAAGTATTGTGACTATTGCAAGAGGCCTGGACACACCAGGGAAAACTGCTTCAAAATACATGTTTACCCTACAGGGAACAAAGGTAAGCAAAAATACACAAATCAATATAGTGAGAGGCATGCAAATAATGCAGTGGCTGAGGGCAGTGACTCGAAATCTGAAGAGAAATCAGATTGTTTCAGTAAGAAAAAGGAAGATGAGGACCATGGAGGATTCATTGAGAGGCAGTACCAGACATTATTGAGCTTATTCAATAGCAAAGGAACAAAAGCTGTTGTGAATATGGCCGGTGAGTCTTCTAACAATAGCCTAAATAAAGGAGAAATGAGATGGATACTAGATAGTGGGGCAACAGATCACATTGCCTCAAGTGAAATTAAAATGACAAACTTTTTTAAGCCAACATTTCAAGATAGAGTATCATTGCCTAATGATACCTCAGTGCCCATAATAGGCTCTGGTACAGTACATGTGAATAGATGTATACCATTACAAAATGCCTTGTCAATCCCTACTTTCAAATGTAATCTAATGTCAGTGAGTAGGTTGACAAGGGAATTGAGATGCTCCATTACATTTAACCCATCCAACTTCATCATACAGGACCTTGCTTCGAAGAAGGTGATGGGGATTGGTGAAGAAGAGAGTGGACTTTACATTCTAAAGGAGACTTGGAGAGAAGGATGCAGCCAAGGAAATGAGGCAAAAGCAATGGGTGTGAAACTTGATGCTACTTCTTTATGGCATCTTAGATTAGGCCACATACCAATGGAGAGAATGAAACTATTGTCGAATTGTTTACCAGAGATAGATTGTTCCACAAATTTATTTTGTAATATTTGCCCAATGGCAAAACTTTGTAGACTTCCTTTTCCAAATAGCAAAAATAAAGCTTCATACTGTTTTGACACTATACATGTTGATGTTTAGGGTCCACATAGAGTGAAAACGCATGATAACTGTTCTTACTTCTTAACAGTAGTGGATGATCACTCAAGAGCAATTTGGACCTTCTTGTTCTCTCTTAAAAGTCAAGTTCCAAGCATATTAATCAATTTCATCAAGATGGTCAAGACTCAATATGAATGCAATGTGAAAGTTGTTCGAAGTGATAATGGCACTGAATTTTTCAACATTGCAGTGAAAGATTTCATGGTTGGCCAAGGAATTGAGCACCAGAGTTCTTGTGTGAAAACCCCACAACAGAATATAATTGTTGAGAGGAAACACAAGCATCTACTTGAGGTGGCAAGGAGTATTAGATTCCAAGCTCAATTACCAGATATCTTTTGGGGTGAATGCATTCAAACGGCTACCTATTTGATCAATAGAATGCCAAGTGTGAAGTTGAGTAATAGAAGCCCCTATGAGATCCTGTACAAGACTACACCGAAGCTAGATCACCTAAAGGCATTCAGATGTTTGTGCTATGTCAGTACATTGAAGCAAGGGAGGTCTAAATTTGAAGCTAGAGGAAATGAATTAGTGTTTATTGGGTATCCACCAGGTAAGAAGGGGTATAAGGTATACAATTTGAGGACACATGACATCACAGTATCAAGAGATGTGTCATTTGTCGAACACATATTTCCTTTCAATAGGAAATACTCACAGCAAACAGTATATCCAATACCAATAAACTGCAATGAAGAAGAGACTGAACCTGATAGCAGAAATGAAGATGTCAGTTTAGAGGACTACACTCATGTTAGTCATAATTCACTTCCTAATACATAAAGCGAAGCAGAAACTGGTAACATGGAAAATGAAAACTCACATGAAACTGAAAACAGAAATCTGGACATGATCCTAGGTGAGGAAGAAAACCAATCAGGTTTTAGAAGGAGTAAGAGGGAGATTAAAAGACCTGCAAAACTACATGACTATGTTTGTAATCAGTTCTCAAATGTCACTACACCATACACATTGGAGAAGTATGTGAAACTGACAGGTATCCCAGAAAAGCATCAGAAGTTCATTGCAGCTATAGATATACAACATGAGCCAGTTTCATATTAGGAAGCAATGAAGAGTCAAGTTTGGAGAAACTCAATGAAACAGGAATTGGATGCATTAGAACTGAACAACACTTGGAGTTTGTGTCAGCTACCCAAAGGGAAGTACCCAGTAGGATGTAAGTGGGTATATAAGATAAAGTATAACCAAGATGGCACAATTGATAGATATAAATTTAGATTGGTTGCCAAGGGTTATACACAAATCGAAGGGTAGATTATTCAGATACTTTTGCTCCTGTATCGAAAATGGCAACTGTGAGAATAATCATGGCCATTGCATCAGCTTTGAGATGGCCACTTCACCAATTGGATATTAACAACGCATATCTACATGGTGAGCTAGAGGAGGAAGTTTACATGAAGATGCCATCGGGGTATGGAGAAGTAGGGGACTTGAGAGTATGCAAGTTAAATAAATCATTGTATGGGCTGAAGCAAGTCGGAAGGCAGTGGTTTTCAAAATTAACAACCTACATCAAAGAGAAAGGGTACAAGCAAAGTATTGGGGACCCCTGCTTGTTCAGCAAACATGATGGTGAAAAGATTGTTTTGGTCCTCATTTATGTGGACGATATAATTCTTACTGGGTCTGATATGGAAGGCATGAAACAAATGAAGAATTACTTGAATGATAAGTTCAAAATAAAGGACTTAGGGGTACTGAAGTATTTCCTAGGGCTTGAAGTGCAGAGGAACAGTGAGGGAATTCATATTTGCCAGCGCAAATACATCTTTGACCTGTTGTCTGATATGAAGCTAGTGGATTGCAAACCCAAGGCAACCCCTATGGCCTTAATCAGGAAGCATGGTAAGGAATTGACTGAAACCGAAGAGCCGTTCCATGATAGTTCAGCCTATAGAACACTTATAGGTAAACTGCTATACATTACCATCACTAGACCAGATGTAATGTATAGCGTACACAAGCTGAGTCAGCATGTGCAGAACCCAAGTGTGGCACATTTCCAAGCAACATTGAGAATTTTAAGATATTTGAAAGGTACCATAGGTCTGGGATTATTCTATCCTTCAGACACTGAGTTGAGTTTATCTGGATTCTCAAACGCTGACTGGGTCAGCTGTTCCCAGAGCAGGAAATCAATAACAGGCTACATAGTTCAGCTTGGTTCCTCGGTAGTCAACTGGAGATGCAAAAAACAGGCTACTATTAGTCTATCGAGTGCCGAGAGTGAGCTGCGAGCCTTGTCAAATGCCACAGCAGAGATGGTCTGGGTTGCGAATCTGATGGTCGAGATAGGTATAAAACAGAAGGGAGCAATTCCATTGTATTGTGATTCGCAGAGTGCACTGCACATCACACACAATCCAGTGTTTCACGAACGGACGAAGCAAATGGAGATTGATTGCTACTTCGTCCGTGAAAAATACCAGGCGAGAGTAATTGAACCCAGGTATCTCTCAAGTGAAGAGCAGCCGACCAATATACTCACCAAATTAAGCTTTGCCATCGCCTCAGCACCAGAAATTATGCTCCAAGTTGGGAATGGAAAATCCATTTTTCATTCTACCAACTTGCCCGGGGAGTGTTAGCGTTGGTTCGCATAAAGGAAGGAAGGCAGGTATTAACCATCTTGAGGTCGGAAATGACAGAAGAAGGCTTAAGGAGCTCGAAGACAACAAGTGTAAGAAAAGGGTATATGTGTAATTTCCTTTTTTTTTGAAATAGCATCGAAGTATAAATAAGACAATGTATAGAGATTAGAACTAGTTTTGCTTAACTCATCTTTTTGCCTCCAGTTTAAATTTTCCTGGTACGCTTACCAGAGTATTGTAATGGATTCTTATGGATCTCAAGCTTTCAATGAATTAACCAGCAGTTGAGCTGGTGATTCGATTCAAAGTTCTCTTCCGCATTAGTAGTTTTTTGGCGACAAGGGGTGTAATCGAGCTGAGCTTGCCAGTGCTCGAGCTCAGCTTGTTTATTTTTTTGCCTCCAGTTTAGGCTTGTTTATTTTTTCTCGAGCTTGACCAAGCTCATTCAAGCTCGACTCGACTCGGGTTTATACCCTACCGATATGAAATATTAATATTTATATAATTATATATAAGCTCGATAAGGCTCGGAAGCCGCTCGAGTCGGGTATTGGTTTGCTCGAGCTCGGCTCGCTCATATATAAAGCTCGGCTCGAACTCGATAAGATCGAGTCGAGTTTTCATAGAGTCAATCCCGAGTAGCTCACCAACTGCTCGGTTCACTTGCACCCCTACTTTTTTCAGAGATACGGTATATTGCCCTTCTCACAAACTGCTACAGAATTAAAGAACCCATCTTCCAGTGAAGGTTTAACTGCAAGTGTGCAGCATTTGAAGCAAGGATATGAGGTCCAACATTTGGCGTTCCTTTCCATGAAGTTTCAATCATTCACCTTCAAAGACCCCATCTTCCATATATCATCACAAAGAAACTGCTGCTGTCATGTTAAGAATGTCAATTGCATACTTGCAATCAGAGCTTCAGATTGCTTTTACTCTCCCAAGCACGCAGGGGACTTTGCTATGACTATCTTCTTTGAAGAGCTAAAACCAACTTTAGATTAGTAATAATAATTCTTGGGTGAAAACGGATTGGGAAAAGACAACTTGGATCCCTGAACTGTAAAATTCAAAGAAAAATAGTCTTAATTGTTAGTGATTGCTGTCCGTTCTTTACTCTTACAAATATCTGGATTTGGCCTCACCTAAAAATAAATTTTACAGACATTTTTTTGTTTTGTTTTTGCAACACAGAAAGAATCACTAAAACCGGAGCTTTTGGAAAAACAATTATTGTCATTTTGGTGAACTAACAAATTCGCATCCATTATATAAATGACCTTAGTTTCCGTTTAATTTGTTAAAGAGACTTTGCTTTCCTTGTCTCGAATTAAGTAGTTTTAGGTATGAGTAGCAACTCTCAAGCAAACATGAGATTTCGCTACCGGCTGTCTTCGATCCAAGGCCTCTGATGGTTTCTTTGAAGAGCTAAAACCTTTGTGTTCTACATGAGTCGTTTCATTTGTGATGCCGTGTTCTTCCATGGTTTACGTGATGTGACAAAATGTTAAGTGATCGATCAGCTTCATGTTTGCTTCTATGACTCGCATTATTATTAGACATGATTTATGAAATATGATTTTAACTTTCAATATTCATGCATGGATCCAATTTTATTTACTCAATTTTATCACTGATTAGTGATTACAAGATGATTTAACTGACCTGCATATTGACACACCGTTTTCTTGAACTTTTGTCATCTTCCTTGAGATTTGTGCTAAAGATGTTATTTTAAAAAAGAATTATTATAAAACATAATTTTGCTATGGTTTGCTATGCTAGTTGGACTAGTTGTAAAAAAATCACGGGCAGATAAATAGATTGCTGATTATTTCTAAACATTTATTTCTCGACCGAGAATGCCCCAGAGTCCACTCTTGCTTTGTTCTTAGACAAAAGTTTCTTTCTTTTTCTCATTTTATACACATGTCCAATTAGATGAGAATGCTAGAAATTTCAACGGAGAATACTCTATATTTGCCGATAGCCTGAATATACATTCTACAACGCTAAGTACTCCTGCTGATTACATATCCCAAAAAACAAAGGGAGTTTGTACAAAGTATATACTATGTCTCACTTGTGGAATTATTGACTTAGAGGGACACATTCAAGTTCAATCTCCAGCTCCCCACGTTCTACATTTTGAAGTTTCAAGGTGATCTCTTGCTTCACATAGCCATCAACAAGGGATATTATACTATCTTTAACCAATGTGTTGTCGTCTGTGGCTAGCCATTTCCCTAGTTGCATAGGCTCGGAGATGCAGGAGTTTTCATACGCTTTGGCAGCTGCTACAAGTGGCTGGATGTCGATTTCAGCCTCCCCCATGCGATCGTCCGTTGAGAAAGTGTCCTTATCATAGACTTGCTGAGATGACACAAGCAGAGACATTCTTAGCATGCTTGTTTTTGCAGTTGACTATCAGATCAAGGAGTGTTCTCATTCTAGAACTTGAAGAAGGATGTTTTAAATCAAGTCTGAACCCTCCAGGATAAAAGAAAAGACAGGATAATTTATAGATGCATAAACCGTCATAGTTCTCTACATTTTCAGATTAGTGTTTATCATTTTCAATAGCTTTTGAAGAGAGGAAAGTCCCATGTGAGGTCCAGTTTGTATGGGAAACTATTATGATCACATAACAGATTAAGCATGTAATTTTGCTATTAGGAGTAAAATACATAATCACACTTGTAGACATCCCTTATATAGCAAAGTTCTGTGAGTTAACAAGTTTTACTTTTGGCACTTGTTTATAATAGGAGTGTCCTGTCGAGGTTTATGACATGGGAGATAAGAGTGTTGTCAATGTTCACACCTGATCTAGTCTACATAAGGAATGAGACCAGGCATGGTCCTGGTTCCTCAGTCAGGTCCGGGTTTAATAATTAAACTCTACATGTAGTAAAAATATACAAAATGTATAGTTTCATAAAAGGAATAACTTGACATGATTGTCAACATCTTTTCAAGTCCAAAATATGAACATGTAGAAATGTGTATAATTGGATATGCCTTGTCAATATCCACAATAAATACTTGTCAGTTAAGATCAGAATGCTGTTGAGTATAGCAGTTAAGATAGATTTCCATTGAACTCGAGAAGAAAATGAGTTCCTTGAAAACAAAGATTATAACCCATTTACAATCTAAATTTCTTTTTAATTTACTAGAACAAAGTCTGACATGATATCTGGAACTAGGGAGTTTTGCAAAAAAATTTATTACTAGTTTTATCAAGCAAGAGAAATTTAAATTTGGATAAATAATAAGATATAAATCAGCACAAAAAACAACAAGAATATTCTAACAAAATTAGAAATGTGCTTGGGATGACAAGGATCAGATAGAAAAGTTCTCGTCACTATTCAGTTACAACTTTCAACTGCATGAACAGGATGATGATAATTGAAACCAGAATCTTCCCTACTCTCCAATCACACTCTTCTGCTCTTTTAAGCTACACAAGGAGCTTTATATCAACAAAGGATTCTTTGTGAAGAATGAAGATAGTTCATTCATTCATTTATTGCTATACTATGTGGATGCAACTGTCATGATTTCAGTCGGATAGATAGTTGGAATTAATCACGATAAAGATCCCATGGGATAAGCCCAATCTTGGATAAGAGGTTCACATAAAGCCAAATTTTCAAACCCTATGTTTGTCTTCGCTTCGGATAAAGGAGCCAGATATTAATAATTTAATACAAATTTGATTTTATCAACTTATCATTTTAAAAATTATGAACTTAAATTTAAATAATTAACTTTAACATAATAATATAAAAATTTGACAATATTATCAAAAAATTGAATTAAAATTTCCTATCACAAATATGAATTCATAAAAAAATATATAAATACCACTTTATAATACAATGACATGTCATGTCTTGAAAGTTTCTTTTCATAATGAGAGAAACAAATTTAAGTTTATTTCAATATAAGAAATTTTTAATTCGAATAAAAGTTAAATTTCAATTTTTTCTTGAAAAAAAATGTTCTTCAATTCTCAACACTTTTCCGCATTTCAATTCTCACCCCTCCCTTGAGATATCTATACTTTACCCAGAATTAAATCCAATTATATCCATCATTTTAAAAATTCGACGCCCAACACAAACAACGGAATCCTACCCACCATTCAAATCCGGCGAAAGAAACATGCACTAACCGAAGAAGTACACTCCATGATTTCAGACATGACAAGTAGCAATCCCTTTACGTAGGATCAAATGGCAGATCTCAAGAGAAAAAATATAGCAAACATGGTTAAGTCTCACAAACTATTGCGAGAAGAACAAAGAATTTTAGGTCACGATGGAGAGAGGGTGGCTTGGTGTAACGACAAAGTTACCCACTTGTGACCCAGAGGTCATGGGTTCGAGTGACAAAACCAGCCTCTCTGCAAAAAGCAGGGGGAAGGCTGTGTACACCCTCCCCAGAGCCCACAAAAATGGAATTGATTTGTGCACTGGGTCACCCTTTCTTTATATAAAGCACGATGGAAATTAGAAACTAAAAATGTACTTATGTAAAATTCTACAAACAAGATAAAAGACATAAAGGAGAAATTGTGTACAGTTCAATCATTAAAAAAATGCAATTCCTGTTTGCTAATTAAGAAATTATACTCCCTCCAGGAAGAAAGTATTACTTACCAGCTTCAAAGGTGGGATGGGATCTGGGATTGACAACATGAGCTTTTCATTCCATATGGGATTCAAGTTGCTCTTTATCACCCGTGTTCTCATGGACTGTAGTCAAGTGGTATTTTAGACAATGAAAATTCAGTACCACAAATATTGATATTGATAGAAGAATTTCTTGCCTGGTGTCCCAAGCTCAGGATAACATATGGATCACTAGTCACGACATCCCGAACAGCTAAGTTGGTGCCCCTAATTATGTTGACCTTAATTAATCCAACAAACTCAACCATGCCCATCTGCAAAACATGCCTTGGTTAAACAACAAGAAACTCTAAAGTAATAACTGATACTGACTTAAGTGTGGATTTGTAGAATTGTAGGAGATCTCATAATCAAATTGCTACCATTTTCTTCATTGATTTATTTTCAGGATCCTTTCGTCTCCAGCTATTCCGGAATGCATGACCTAATCCATGACGAATTCCAGTGTGTTGCTTCTCAAGTTGTTTGTTGTTTGAAACATTGTCAGAGAATGCATTATGATTAATGGACATCGAGTATCCAATCCGTACATTAGAGCTTGAAAACTGTTGTAGCTCATATTTTCGTCTGAGTCACAAAAAAATGTGATAAGGATTCAAGTTAAAATCAAATACCATGCATAATAAGAAAATTGCACTAAGCAGACCTGATAAAATCAGTGCGTTCCTCAGTGGAGGAATCAGGTCTTGGCTTTTTAAAATAATCAGGCAAAAAGGCCTCATATTTCATATTTACTGCAGCATTGCCACCCACATCAATCAAGTAATCAACCTGTTCATCTGACCATTCATCTAACTTCACTGAAAAAACCTGTGCAATAATAAATAGTGTTAACTCAAATAAACCAAATTTCTCGTGGATATAGTTCAAATTATCTATTGTGATAAAAGCCAAGCTGTTCCAAAACTATTGGTTTACATAGATATATTTAATTATGTCAAAGTAAAATAGTGAAAATAGTATGTTGATATTGATATGTTTCATGATTCAAGCTTGTGCTCCTTGAGTAATAATTTCTGGTTTAGATCCATAGTTTGAACATATTGGCATCTATAGGTGTTATCCCCATGAGAATTTATATATATGGCAAATTGTAATGAGTTGATATATCGTCTCGAACATATCTGGATGACTAAAGACCCATCACCTCAAAATAATTCATGGGTACTCCAAAATCACAGAACACAATAAACATGATCTAAAATAGGGAAAGCAAATTATAACCAAATTTCATGTTATTTGACTATATAATGTATGTTCAATTTTTCATCAAATTAAAACAAAATGAACAGCAGAAAAGTATTCATACATGAAACAGTAATCTAGGGTATTTTTAGTTAATAATCAAGGATAATTTTATACATATAAAATAAAACTTAGATTTTATCAGGTGAATACATACAAATGTTGAAATTTTATAATGTTGAAATTGATGTTGTTTCCTCATCAGATACATTGGAACATCTTAAAAATTTTGATTTTTCATTTATAGGTATTTTAAACATTATTAAGATCAAAGCAACAGTGATATGTTACTTAGAGGGTTCCAAGTTAGATTTAAGTTCATAGGATAGTGGCTCCTATCTTCCCAATAATATTTCAGCTAAAACTACCATTAGTTTTATCAACGAAATGTAAAGATGAACCAGCAGAGTAAGCAAACTGAAATTTAGAAGTTAACTGGTGTGCATGAATACCTTAGAGATATGAACTCCAAGACTTCTGTGGACTCCAGAACACTTGATACAAATAAAAACACCAATGTTCAGTGAGCTGATCATAAAAAGTTTTCTGTTAGATAAATCTTTGGAGGATAGTTACAGTATGAAATAATAACAAAGAGCAAAACTCGAAAGTACCAAGGATCTTTTAACATTCTAATAACAAAATTTGTGGTAACTTTCAAGGTAAAACTAAATGCAAAGGACATTTCAAATGAGTCACAAGACATTGCTCTCTTGAATCCTAGCTAGTAGCTGACAGGTTGATGAGCCCATAAAGTACCTATCCAACCAGAGTATAGTGTCTGTAATATTTATCAGTCAAGCTGGTGATATCATAAAAGAAACTTTATGCTGACAATAATCTCATATTTGGTACATATCAATCAGTATGTAATGACCTGACCAAGCTAAGCTACATGTAAATTGAACCTTAGGCTTAATATTTAAGAGATCGATAGTAATAAAATTATAAATAACTACCACCTAGCAATTGTGAAAGAAATAGATGCCTTCTTGATACTAAAATGTTCAAATACTAAACCAGAATTCTTAACACAAATGTATTTATGGCATATACTAGAAGCAATACAGAAACATCTACAGATTACACTCAGGACAGACTATCCAGAATTATATACTTACACCCATTTGGGGTCTGGAGACCCACAATCAGCACAAAATCTGTTGCTTGATTGACTCAATAAAAGTTCTAGTCTTCTTTGTGGACTTGAGTAACCTATGAAACAAAAATCAAGAGAGGTCAAACTTAAACTTTATTCATGGATTCATAATCAAACTCTAAAAAGTAAAATAAAGAAAATATACAACTGTAAATAAAATAAACATAAAAATTGAGACTTTATTTGATGAGATATTTGACAGATTATACTGTTGCACCAGAAAAGAAAAATTCACTCAACAATAAGAGTTAACTGTGGTTGACAGCTTGAGTGCAAGGTTCTATTAATAGTAGATAAAACAAAGCCTATGCTGAAACATCTCCAGGAATCCAGGATTCAGGAGTTAAGGGATAAGTTTCTGAAAATTTTACTATAGAGGGGTGGAGAAAATGTTGCAGTTATAAAACTTGAGATATCAGGGATAAGACATCATCTACGACAAATCTGCGATTCTGAGTGGTTTGAGAATATGGTCTCAAGAAAATCAAGGTCATGTTGCTTTTACTTTTAGATATAGTGGCATATCATATGATAATAAAACATTAGAAAAATATCAAGAGGACCTATAAGTTTGAATAAGATCACTAAACTAATTCAGCTTTTAATTTACTGGACACCATTCTGAATTAAGATGAAATGAAAAAAATTTGAAGTGGAACAAAAAAACTTATATTCCTCATGCAAATTTAAAAAGTAAACATTTGTAATGGTCTATTTAGTTGTGAAAAGCAATGTTTTAAAAATCATTGCACGAAACTGCACAAGCTCCCGGTACGTACCGGTTTCTTCGGAAACCGGTATACGGTACACCGAGTGTACCGGTAAATACCAGGCGTATCGCCCGGTATTTAATGTGTACCGCCTTTACTGAGCGGTACACTCACCCATACCGCCTGGTATGGTGCTGCATGGCTGCAGCACCATGCATGGCAACAGTGTAGCAGCACAACATGTTGCTGCTGGTACTGTTACCATTTCGGATATCGTACTGTGTGTTGGTATAGTATGGTATCGGTACCGGTCAAACACCGGTATCAGTACGTACAGGTATCAGTACTTAAAACCTTGGTATGCTTGTATATGAAGTAGGACCGCATATGCAGCCACATATCGCCACATACAACCAAATATTAAGTGTATAATTTTTATTTCTAACTGCAAAATATTTGTTATGTTCAATTACTCACTTGTTTCTATCTTCATTAATTTTGAATGGCCTTATTACAATTGAATGGTACAATATTATATCATGATAAATGACAATTTAATCATCATATAGTAGATTTTATATCGTGAAATATATTTATTAAGTTCATAAAGATAATCTATATTATGTTTTTAGTAATATAATATTTTTAAATATAAACCACATATGCACTATGGAGTGGTCCAATTGCATAGCACACGCTTTTTAAAACATTGGAAAAAAGAGTTAGAAAAAAAACTTAATTAGTAGTGAAAAAATTGCAATAAAATAAACATAAGGATTATTTTCTTGCTTGATAGTACAAGAAAAAATTGAGAACTCATAGATGAAAGTATCCGGATATGATTTGTTCGAATTCCATTAAAAAAAATTAAGTCTCAAGTCTTAACACTTATTTGTTGCAGTGTTGCTACTTTTTCTTCTAATTTCATTAGTTCAATATAACAATGGGAAAAACAAGATCCTCTAGGCTCTAACTTCCTTTTCTCTCAGGCTATGCAACCTAATGTTGTAATCTAATGTGGCTAACAGTTTTTAGCCCATTGAACAAGATAATGATTATCTAAAATTATTAAATTAAATACAAATAAGTTGTTCCATTTGTTATGTTATTTATAATACATTATTAATTATAATACTTGTTATTTTATCTGTTAATGAGCTATCTAGCATAAAACTCTACCAAGTTTTCAATGCTAAACCAAGAGATAGAAAGGGACCTTGCAAGTTATGATGCCAAGTAGTTGCTAAGGAGCTTCAAATGCAGGTAGTTACTTATTTCAAGAACATATGTATGTTCACTTGACTCAGTAACCCAAAAAGATAACAGAAGCTTACTGTCCTCTAAATATGAGTAATTAAAACTCTAGCATAACACCAACTCTAAATCAACATAAGGAGCTTTGCATGTCACCACCAGGTCACTGAAGGACCTTGCAAAGTGTTATAATTTAAGAACACAAATTTGTTTAGAAAATGTGAAGACTTGTGAGTCATTGAGACACTTGAAAGGAAGGTAGTTTTCCATCCATTAAAAGAAAAATATAATAAAAAAGGTGTAAATTTGGATTTTGGACTACACAGAACAAATATAGGCTCTGTAAGATTTTCTACAGCAGTTCCATGGGAAAAATGTTAATAAAACTATAATTTTCAATTTTAGGAAAAGCATGATAAGGATAATGTACTGTAGCAAGAATAGCAGACAATGTGATTGTTGGACAGAGTTAGGTTTCACCATGCATTCTTTATCCAAATTAAGGATTAACAAGAAATCCCTTGTTTTTTTTGTGACCTAATTTACACCGGAAACAATTTAGACCAAGTGTTACCATAATAGCAGAAAATAGCATGATTTGTTGCCTTCTAAAGTTTAAATCTCTTGTTTCTTGTTCTGGAAAATATAGGACAGCCTGAGCATAGTAATCATCCATTCAAAGCTAGAGGTAGGGTTCCTGTAAATATTTAAGAAATACATGTATGTAAAGTACGCATTCACAAAATCAATTTGATCTTTTGAAATATGAATTTTAATTCTTCTGAACATCAAAACCATTTCAAGATATCACAAAGATTGGCTTTCTCAGTAACATTCAAGCTTCAAACCAAATAACTAAAATAAGTTATTAGGCTTTTCCTGTAGCAATTACTAAGAGATACTGGTTTTTCCTTTATTATGAAAAAAATGGACGGGATATTAAATTATTGCTAAGGACCAAGGCTTCAAATTTGGGCAAACATCGCCAGGTACAGTTGCAGGTTTGACTGCTGTTCTGTGTATAGACCATCATGTACTGGTTGGACCAATGAAAGCAGTTGGAAAGTTAATTTGAGATAAATTGTGTTCTTTGTTTGTGAGGAGAAAGAATCATGGGAATAAAAGCAATACAGAGAAAGTTAGACCAAAAAAGAGGAAAGTTGGGCTGAAAAAGTTCACCAATTTCTCATTGGATAAAATTCTCAGATCCATAATAACATATCTAAAATTCCCAGATCCGTAATATACTTTTTGAGATACCCAGAATGCCCTCAAAATTAAGTTTCACAAAATCATATTTAGAAATGTATTAAAATTAATTTCAAAGACATTTTGGATATTTTAAAAAGTATGTTATGGATCTAAGAATTTTATCCATTCTTATTGCCGATCTAGGAAATTGCTCAAAAAAGTTTGCTTGCCTATTGTTTTCTGCAGCTGCAAAGCTTGTTACTGCAGCCAGCAACCCCTCCTCCATCTTTTTATTTTTTTATTTTTATTTTTCCCTTTGGCTGCTAGGCAGCCTTCTGCAGCTTGCAACAGCTTCTTATGCTGAATGGTGCCAAAGAATACTGAGTGAGAAAGCATATATCGATTACATCAAAAGAAAATGAATGGCTACAGAGTGGTTAGGCCAAGAAGAAAATGCTTTCTGATGTCAATTTTGAAGATCTTCCCTCTGATGATGAATGGATTGCAGACATGGAAGATGCCTCTGGTCCTTCAGTTGTGCTTGGAACATGGCCCACTTTTGAGAAAGAAGATGAAAATGAAGTGAGTGGTAATGAAGAAGAAAGGAGTGAACATGAAGAGGATATGGAGATACCAAGCAATCAGTTTGAAGATGTTATGGAGCATATCATGGAAGAAGAATTAGAAGAGAAAGGAGAGAAAGGGAATGCTAATGAGAAAGAGAATGATGAAAATGAAGATTATGACATTCTTGACGAGGATGTTCAAATTATTGGCTTAGTTTAAAATTCGAACTTTCAACTTTCAATTTATATTTGGAGCTTTGTATAACATTTGATAACATTGTCATATTTTCACTTGTGACTTGTGAGATATTTAACTCATGTTAATCGTGTTTTAGTATTCTGCAGTTTTAGTATTTACTAAATTGCATTTTTCACTATTTTATTATTTTAAATCTATGGTTCTACCTAGAATAGGTAGACTCTTGAGCCTTGTGTACCAGCTTTCATGTCAGGAAGGAGAAAACTTCTAATTTTTTGAAACTAGAAAAAATACGAGGGGGGAAACAATATGTTATGCATTAATTAGAACTTGATACAATGCAATAACTTGCTCATTTTATCATAAAGCTTGATAGTATTCTACAATCTTTGAGATGTAGTGTCATATAGAGATTATGATACACTAATGCACTTTCTCCATCTTACTTGATGCACTATCCAGACCAGTAAAAAAACTATAAAATGTAAACAACAGAGCTATTAGTTTTTCTCTATAAGTTGTTATTGATTATCTCATATTTTGCTTCCTGTAACTTAAGCTTTCAAAGAGGTGCTGCAAACTTTTTTCCTGGGATTTTCGGACATGCTTGTCAGTGGCAAACTTTGCAATTGGCAAAAAGCAGGTTTGGTTCTGTTCACAATGGTGTGTGGCCAAGTTGTTATCCTTTGCTTTATTGGTGGTTTGTAATTAATTGTGAGAGTATAAAACATTACTTATTATCACAAAGACTTAAACAGGCCTGAAGTTCAGCCAGTTTGATTAAACTACAAAATATAACCATTAAGCATAACCAAAATTATGAGGTTATGAAGTAACCGAGATGGCATTTAGGTGTATATTTCTTTGAGCAATTTTGCTGTTGATGTTTGCAGTTTTATCATTTAGGAACAAATTCATGGAAGATTAAGTTGATGGGGTAGAGTTTGCTCAACTATATTATCCCTGGACCAAACTGATACCTAAACTTCATATTTTAAGATTCCTTATGCTTCAAACTATGTTCAAATTTATTCACCTAGATATCTCAATCTTCTGACTAAGAATCCTAGTGCTGATCCTCACTGTTTTAGTAGATGGTTAACCACATGTGTGGTGTCTAGCGAGTGAATTTGCTGGGGAATGAACCAAGAGTCGTGATTTCTACTCCAAATAGAGTGCATCAGAAACAAATTGGCACATCATTCGAAACCCTAAAATGAACGACTTGACATGTATTATATGTGAACACTAAAATCCCGATCAGATCGTCAATCCCCTCCAATATAAATCACAGGACAATCCTTTAAAAAGTAATACAACATGTAAAGAAGTAGCAGCAGAACCCTTCAACTACAATCTTCACAACGACAAACATGCAAAAAAAAAAGGAAATAAACGATCTCAATAGCGGAATCAAACACGCCAAGTATGAAAAAGAAGAATACTGCAAACATCAATGATACAGAACAGAAGAAATAGAAAAGCAATTATGAGTGAAAGCCAAACAAACCAATAGAAGTGCAGGAGTCGAAAAAATCTTGATCGGAAGACATTTACTGCCCGCAGCACCTCATTCAACGCCTTCGCCGACTAACTCTTGCTATGGAAGCCAAACCACTCTTCGCATTATATGCATCAAAAGGGACGGGTCAGCTAATTCCAATCTAACCCTAAACCAACAGCATTAAGAGAAAAGAAACCTCTTTTACCTGTGTGCTGAAGGCGACCCAACGGAGCATTATCACCTTCCCATCCAAATAATTCAACAAATTCCAATCAACGAAACGACGAACAATGGGAATCTGGAAACGAAGAAAAATGTATCCAATCCCTCCCTTCACGTTCTTCGTTCTTTTATTTTTTTCAAAAAAATATATTTTATTTAATTTTCTTTTTTGCTTGTTTGATTCAATATTTTTATTGGATTGGCTACCGGTACTAGTTTTCTATAAATAAATGATCCGTTTAGTTTGTTGGCCCCACTTTATTATTTGTAAATAAAGTTATAACGTTTAGTGTTGTTGGCCCTTTATTATTCGTTAAAGAAAGATATAAAGATACGGCCATCTTAGTTACGCGCTGCTCTACCATCTACGTGATTGGGGAAATTTGATGGGTCCGCAAGTGAATCCAATAATAGGGGCGTGTTGAGAGCATGGGTAGCCTGTGAATATTCAAGTTTTATCTCGTTAGTTACGCGCCAATGGAGCATTATCACTGTCGCCAACAACAAGGCAGTTAACGCGGAGTGAGACTGGAATGTCAAATGTGTTGTATATTATTATGCTATGTTAGTCAAAGACACTGAATTGGAGCGGAATTGGAATGTAATGGACGGGATAAGGTTGGTGGAGGTCGGCACATCTTAATTCCCATATTAAAAATAACGCGTTTCTTACTTTTTCTGAAATAAATAAATAAATAAATAATGCTTACCATCACGGGACAGTCTGGCCGGCGAAAGCTTTCGCTTATTCATGCTCGGCTCCATGAATTCTAACCGAGCTTGAGTTCCATTAATTTTTTTAAAAAAGCCAAGCTTAATTTTGACTCATTTAAACTCATTTATCTTATCGATCTTGATTTGAGTTTGACTCATTTAGCCTCATATGAGTTTGATTTGAGCTTAACCTATTTATATTATTTTTTGAGCTTCAATTCTGATCAAGTTGAAATCAATTTACATACAATTATATAACATGAATTTTTCAAAATTAAATTTTGAAAAAAAAAATTTAGATTCAAAATTTGAAAATCAAAATTCTCAAATTCGAAATCTAGAGCTTTGGACCTATTATACTCTTGGCCAAAGTCTCTAACCAATTAGAGACTTTGAAAATATATATATATATATAATAATTTATAAAATATTTTTTATAATAAAAATGAGATGTTATAATCTAAAAAATATATTTGCACAAAGTTTATAAAACTAAATTATAAAATATTTTGATAAAAAATATTTTTTTTTAACCACAACATCTCTTTTGTATTCAAAAAATATATTTCATTATTAAAATTATTTAGAGACTTTTGCCCAAAGTCTATAAAATTAAATTTAAAATAAAAATATTAAAATATTTTTTGTCCAACATATTTTTGATAAACTACCACATCTTTTATAACACATATATTTTATGAATTAGATAAAAAAATTATAATTATAAAACTATTATAAACAAAAGTATTTTATAAATTGAATTTTATTTTTTATAATTATAAAAGGGAAAACATCTAAAATAGCCACTCAACTATAGTAGATCTTTCACTTTGGTCCCACAACTATTTTTTGGCTCACATGAGTCCCTAACGATTTTTAATTGTCATTTTGGTCCCTGCCCCACACCCTGTCGTTAAAAAAAACCCACGTGGCTAACATTCTCGCGATGTGCCATTGAATTTAGTTGACTTTGCTTACGTGTATTAACAAGTGCCTACGTGTCATGGATTGCCACTATTAAGAGAGCTTATGCATGAAGACCCTAAATCATCGACGCAACTAGGTTTCTCTACAATAATGGCGATCCTTCCCGATGCAGCTAGCAATAGCACCCAACGAAGCAGTAGTGAGATGCTTAATGGAGCTCGGCACTAATAGTATTGTGATTGTAGTGGCCAAATTATGACCTACACATCAATGAGGAGTGTTAATAGGGGTCGGCGGTTCTATAGATGTCTCAATTTTCTGGTAAGTAGCTCATTTCTATTTTTCGGTGATGCAAATTTGGAGCTTAAAACTAATGTCGTGTGTCGCATTGGCTCAAAACCATTTCCAGGAGCGTTGGTCATGTCAGTTCTTCGAATGGATTGATGAGTCGGTGCTGCAATGGGCTTAAAACCATTTCTAGGAGCTTGAAATAGTGACAGCTGCCATGAGGCTTTACAAATTGATGATGATGATGATTTCATGGAGAGTGGCATTTTTTTAATGTTTATTGTAGTGATAATTATAGCTAGGAATTGAAGTGGTGTTGATTGTGTGTGTTTAGGTTAATGGTATGAACACTGTAATAAAGATTATTGTAAACTATTCTACTGCAACGAAGTTATCTTTTGAACTATTCTACTCTGAACTTTAATGCAATAAAGTGTGGTTATGCAATTTGTTTGTTTGAGGGACCAAAGTGACAATAATAAAAAAGCAGCTCACTGTCAAGTAAAAGTACAAAACAAGAAAAATAACACAGTCAAATTTATGAAACAAGTAAATAACACTGTCAAGTTGATAAAACAAGTAACATAACGTTGTTAAGTATAATACAAAACACATGCACTGTCAAGTTGATAACTTTGGACCACCAACTATACAAAATAAAAAGCAACAGAAAGTATGGTCCACCACTTCATTGGGGATTGTACAACACATAATCTGTCCATCACAAAATATTAAAAACAACACTTTTAAGTATTCATTACAGCAGGATCACATGAGTTTGTTACTTCTTTTTTTGGGGACTATACTTATGAAATAAAACCTTGACCTTAGCTACGCAACCCTTCTTCTTGGGTGTCACCTGTTGAGGCTGTGGAGGTTGTGAAAAGTAAAATCTTGTTGGTGTTGGATCACATGTTCTCTCTGTAAAAATAGATTGTGAAACTGCAACAATAAGATCAGTAGCTTGTGAAGCTTGAGTTGAAGGTTGTGAAGTTGCAGCTTGTGAAGCTTGAGTTGAAGATTCACCAGTTTTTTTTCTGCTTTGAACCTTTGGGCTTAGATTCACACTCTTGATTCTTACAGGTTCTTCTATTGTGCCTATAGTTTTCATAATTTGCACAAATTGTTGAGCTTCGAATGTAACTCTTCTTCTATTTGTTCTTCATAGTTTGCTCATTCTTATCTCTTCTTTTAAGTTTTTTTGGTCTTCCAATTGGTACCCTATAAATGGGAGAAATTATAGTGGGCATGTCAAGGACAGGAACCCACATGTTCTGCCTTACAGCCTTAGAAAGAGTGTATCAATAAAATAGTTCTGTCTTACTTTCTCAACTACTCCCCTCAATTTCAAATCCTTGTTTATGGTCATTGTCTTGTGTATCTTCTGAGCAATCGACTTCCTATTCAAGATTTTATTGTTATGGAGTCTTGAACAAGTGTGCTTGTCATTTAAGGTGTTAATTTGATAAACATCATTCCTACCAATCCTACTACACAAACATTGCCAACTACATCATTCTCTACAAACAACTCTACACCTCATTTCGTCATTCTATTTTTATCTAATTTCATAACCATGCAACCCTGAATACTCCTTGATTGCATCATTAAACTCCTCAGTTGTTGAAAATTGCATACCAAGCTTGAACCTGAAATTGGGTCTCATATCTATTGGTTGTATTTGCAACCCTGCCTCCTCTCATCATTATCACTATCATCATAATACAATTGCTCAGATTCAGGCTCTAAATCCAGATGTTCATCCTCAGCAATATTTGGTGACTTAGTTTATGTGGCACAACTAATCACAAACACAGCAAGTGCATAGGGTTTAACAAAACACAACTAATCAAAAAAATGAATTTATCATTCACAGTCTAGGGTTTACTTTCTTTGGCTAGAGGATTAAAAGGTGGGAGTGGTGAAATTAAGAGTTGGAACAATGGATTGCAAATTGGTCATCTTTCTTTTGCGACACCCTTGGGAATTTCTTGAGGTCCTCGTCATCCTTCTCTAGCGATCTTCTGATGGTCCTTGTCGACAATGAGGGGTTTAGAAGAGTGAGTGTGAGGAATTAGGAGTGAGTTGCGTTGAGAGTGAGAGATTTGAGGGAGAGTTGTGTCCGTCGAGTGTTATTTAGGTTAGGAATTATTTAAATTAATTAGTTTAAACGGTCTAATCAGACATGTAGGCACCTGTTAAATACATGTAAGCAAAGTCAACTAAACCCGATGCCACGTCGTGGGAACGTTAGCCACGTAGATTTTTTTTAACGGTAGGGTCATAATCAAGTACCAAAGTGATAATTAAAAATCTTTAGGGACTCATGTGAGCCAAAAAAAAGTTGTGGAGCCAAAGTGAATAATCTGCCATAGTTGAGGGATCATTTTAGACGTTTTCTCATTATAAAACTATTATAAACAAAAGTCTCTAGCTCATTAAAGGCTTTTGTGCAAAGTTTATATTAGTTTTATAATTTTTAAAAAAATTATTTTACTTCATAAAATAATTGTTTAATGATACAAAAGAGGTATTATGATCGAAAAAAATATTTTATATCAAAATATTTCATAATTCTTAATTTAAATTTAAATTTATATACTTTGTGCAAAAGCCTTTAATGCATTAGAAAGTTTGAAAAAATATTTTTTAAACTATAATATCTTATTTTCTATCATAAAAAATATTTCATAAATTTAAATTATTTTTTTTAAAAAAATATATTTTTTTTTTTAAAAATAAAAATCCAAAACTTTAGGTTCCAAATTTGAAACTTTTAATTCTTTAAATTCGAATTTAAAAATTTCGCCTTCTCGAAATTCGAATTTAAAAAATTGATGATTATATAACTTACATATAAATTCCTAAAATTACATTTATAATTTATTTTTATATAACAAATAATAAATTAATTTTTAAACGAGCATATAATCGAGTCTCTATTGCATTGATTTTCAATTCATAATAAATTCGTAAGTATTATATTCAATTTGTTCAATTAACTTTGATCAATTAGGATATTTGATTAAAGGATTTTTATACATACGACCCAGCTAGCGGTACCTTCCAAATAAATAATTTCTAACCTCAAATTGCCCGAAACAACAAACAAGTCAGGTGCCACGTCACTCGCGTAAGAGGAAAAATGAATGATATAATAATGATTGTTAATAAGTGGATGAGGATGAGAGGAACCACTGAGATATACAGTAATAGTAAATATTTCAAGTAAATAGTACATCTACAAAATAATCTTAGATTACCTTAGAAGATATCCAACAATGCACCAAATGCAATTTTATAGTCAGCTAAAAGAAATCAGATCGCCCGAAACAACTAACAAGTATGCAAATAATGTGGAATGTGTGCTATGCCAACTTATGCTTGACCATAATTTTTAAGATTACAGAGAATTATGCTGCAAATTAAGATTACAAAGTGAAAGTTTGATAGCATGCTTTTATCATGTTGTATGATTGAATCCTTGTAGTCAATCTAAGAATTGTTCATTCATAATATGTCACATTAAAAACTGGAAAAGGGAGAAAATAAGTGAGAAGTCTCATAGTGTTGACCATTACATTACAGAAACTTATATGGACTCCAAAAGCCTACAAATTCAGCAAACTCTGCACTCTAGAAAACAGCAAGACATTATTGAAAAATTAGAAATGCTTCAACAGGTTCTGAATCAAAATTTGAAGCTTCATCTCTAACTGGCTAGATAGGACAATAACACAATGTATGATATATGCTACTTAATTTTCCACTTGATGCTGTATTCACTCATTATCACAAACAGTTGGTCATGAGAGGTTCACGTGCTACTCAACAAGATGGTTTAGGTGGGCTATGAATGTTTGAAAGCCTTCATATCATTGCTGTTGTCGTCATCATGATGATGAGAGAGGTTTACAATTTCGAACATTCAACCTACAGATGAAATTTCATAAAAAATCTGGGAAGAACTCAAGGCGTGATAGACTTTCAAGATGTTGATTTTCGTTGAAGAACAAGATCATCAGCAGAGTAATAATCTGCAATAAGCCGGCATACAAACGATGGATTATGCCCTCCCCTGTCGCATAAGAAAACAAGCTAGACTTGTCAGTGAGAGAAAATGCAACTATGTCGACGAAAGTAATTCACTACCAGCAAAATTAGAGAAGCACACACAATCAAGGTTTCGATTATAGCAAAAGTGCATGCCAGAAACAGTTTTTCTGAGTTCCTGACTAGTGACTCCAAGTCAATTTAAGCATGGAACTATAATCTAAAATCTCTGTATAAGGTACGCTGATTAAGTTTAATTACCCCTTGGAAGACAAAAAAAAAGTCTAAAGTGCATGCAAAATTTCTACTCATCATCCAAGATCACAATCTTTTATACTCACCATTGACTTGATAAGATACCACCTAACATAAAGAAAGATGGATTGCAAGATCAGTCTCCCTTGCTAGTGAGAGATGTCCTCCCCAGTCCCTAGCAATATTAAACAAAATTGGCAAAAAAAATTCTATTATTGGAGATTTTGTTTAAACAAATATCATTATATACCTTGTTGGGAGTTACATTTTCCTCTCAATCCTCATCGCCAGGAGTGTGCCATATAATATTTGCTCAAAGTTTGCTTGTGATCCGTGCATATCTATTAGCATTCAGGATTGTCACAGGTTCATACTGACTGGTACATACAACGACCCAGGTTCATACCTTCATGCTAAACTGACATATCTTGTGTGCTGCAATCCACGGTTCAAATCTTGGGTATGATCCTAAAGAAGTAAATACTAATTATTGAATCTGGGGCTGAACTAATTGGTCCAACTGATTTTTTTTTCACTCTCTTTTTCTCCTACATTTTTGCTAAGCCAGTTCAGGTATGCCTTGAGCCTACTAGCTCAACCCCACCATGCCACCACTGCATGTTGTTGATCCACCCCATGCCACCATCCCCACATAATCCACCATTGCTAAGCTTCACAATCCTATAGTGCCTTACTCTTCTTCCTCATGTTTCTTTTTCTCTTCTTTGTGATCCAACTCTTCCTCCATATACAGTGTCATGCAGTGCTAGTCAGTGTGTCAGTACGCACCACATACAACAGTTGAGACCACATTCAGCAATTTTGCCTTTAAATTAATTTTTGACCAGAAGCAAGAAGATTCTGCTCTTTTCAAGTCTTACTTATGTGAACTATGTGAGATACACTTAATGAAATATATAGTTTTCACTTAATTTTTCTTGTCCTGTCACAAAGATTATTACAAAACTGTACTGACTCTTGGTGAAGCAGAGTCAGCAGAGTCAAGCAAGTTCGTGAGGTCACAAGGATCTGTGGTTTGTCTCTCGAGGACTAAAAGTCCTTTAGTGACAAATTGTATCATATGCTAAGCAATGATGGCACTGAAAGAGCTCAACCTTAAAGTTACTAAAGACTGAAAATCTGGAGACGAAGGTTAGGACAAATATTCTACAAGTCCTTGTGCCTTAATAGAGACTAGTGTTAATCAATAAGCTGACAGAGCTATCTCAAATAAGATCAAGCTTGTTTTGCAACATTTCACACATGGTATTAGATATCATATGTATATACACTAATACACACACACAACATCACTACTGCTATGAATATGGCTCCAAGTTTCAAGGTATACCAACGATATTGACCTTAGCAATGTACCATACTAGTGCATGCAACCTATGGAACATTTTTAGTATTTTTCACTAATGTTCCTAGATACATGGAACAATAAATAGTCATCTATAAGATGCCATTCATAATATGTTGAACAGGCACTAGTACGGATATTTAAAATGCTAACTTATTGCATACTATGCCATCTTTGGGGAAAGTCATATAAGATACCTGCTAGAATAACTAGTTTGGTTTATTTTAAGTTAATCTTGTTCCTGTGGCTTATTGTAATCCTTTCCTCCCGATATATGCGGAGAAGCATAGCAGACGAAATATAATAAAGCATGTCACAGCAAGTTATTATTTAGCTTTATATTATTCAGTGAACAACATATCCACGAAAAAAAACTATTTTAGTTATTTGGCTCTTGTACAATGTATAAAACTTGAAAGGAAAAGACAAGCAAGCACAAGCTTACGTATCAGTGATGAAAAGGCTGACAAGCTTGGACTGCACATAGTCAAATGTAGGATTTGCAACATGAAGAAGAGAACCACCCAAGCTATCAAAATCCATACAATCAGAAAATTCTCCAAAATCCAGCAAATCAGATGGGCATTTAAGTTCGTTCAGAAGAACCTCAGGGTTATGTGGATACAATGGACATAACTGCCATGCATTAAAAAAAGTAAAAAATTATTACTCTTTGAGTATATGGAGCAAAGATGTAGAGCAGAAATAATTGACGGAAGAAAAGATTAACTTAAGTATCTCAAGCATAAAGTTAATATAGAATGATAAGTACATAAGAAAATTGTGACTTCATCAATCACAAAGGGGCAGTTATCAGGAACTCTTGTCTTCAAGTAGACTTAGCAGTTAAAGGAACCTTGTTAAAAATACCAAACTATGTTACACATGCACAACTGCAACTAAACTAAAATCTTGCAAATGATGAAGTGCACGATTTCATTACTGCAATAAGGTTGCAAATATATATATAAGAAAACCACTAATAATACAAACAACCAAAAAGGATTATTTTCAATAATTGCATTGCTAGTTTGATGTTTCTACAAAGTTATTATCATAAGGTTTGTTGCATGTTTTGTAGACCTATTTATTTGTTGATGTTGAATGAGAATGAATAGTAGAAAATTCCGAAGTCTTTGAGTACTTAACTCAGGAGATCTTAGGTTCTCTCCAATGAGCCTAAACATAGGTCGGAAAAAGAAATCCGCTTCTCTTTCCACTGAATCCCTTCCTGTGCCTACACACATTTCTCCCAATCCATTATTTCACAAACCCATAACTCGCTCTTACTCCCGGGACCATAACATTTTGGTACCAGAGCCAAGCGTTATGGGTGATGGAATCCAACAACAGCTTGCTAGATTATTAGAGTTGTTCAGTCAACTGTGCAGTGTGCACATCAAGAAGCAATTACAACACGCTTAGATGATCTTACTCGTGACTTGGCTGCATCTAGATTGGGGTCTTCCTCTGCTGATGATGCCAGTAACAACAAATCTAGAAAAGGAAAAGGGCTTCTGAGGGACTCAACAACTGAACATTCAACGGGAGGCCGCATTGTCCCTAGATACACAAAGTTTGACTTTCCTCATTTTAACGGCCATGAGGACCCTCTTGCTTAGCTGACTCGATGTGAACATTTTTTCCGACACCAACAAACTACAGAAGATAAAATGGTCAGTTTGGCATCATTCCATTTAGAAGGAAGCACTTGCCCAACTCTGGCTCCTTCAATTCCTCACCGACACTCCTAATCCTTCTTGGCACGAATTCAAGCGTCAATGTCATCTCAAGTTTGGCCCTCCTGTAAGAAGTAACAAACTTGGAGAATTAGCTAAATCGAAGCAAGTCGGGGCTGTTGAGGACTACCAAAACCAGTTTGAACTTTTAGGGCTTGTTTGGTTAGCAAAACCAAGTCTGTTTTCATGGTTTCAGTTTCACTGAAACCAAAACTGCTTACGAAAACGTGTTTGGTTCAGCGTTTTCATGAAACTGAATCAAAACCGGAATGAAAACAAAACCAATTTTCTTAATAAAAATGAAAACACAAGAATGTTGTTTTATGTGGTTTCGAGATTGTCGATTCTGTTATCAAAATGCAGTGGCAACTTTGTAATTATAAATATTTTTTATAAAATTAATTAATTTAAAAATAAATCAAACTATATCTAATTTTTAAAAATAAAAATCATCATTTTCATCTCAAACTATTATCTTAAATTTACAAATTAGTTAAACCAATTATTCCTAGACTAATTCCAATCTTCCTTACTTGAATTTGTTGCAGCTCAATTCCGATCTTCACTGGTCTGAGACGGCCCTTCGGACCCGGACACTGTTGAAGAACTCATTGGGCCCGCCAGTTCCTCGATCAAAGGAAGAGAAGCTGCTAAGATTTCAAACATATTGAAGATCTTTTCCGTCCCTAACTCTCACAAATGAGATGGAAATGAACACAACGATCTCAGTCTAACCAATGTCATGTTCAACCAATCGGTCAACAAAAGCCCTAGGCCCCAGCCGATACAGTCTACCCCTACATTGGTGGAAATCACACCTCCCTTTTTGACTATCTTTAGACAAAGTTGATCTATTTATAATTTAATCAAAACTAATTTTAGACCGTTGGACTTATTTTTTCTGAAATTTTATAATAACTATTAATTAACTTTTATATCTAATTGAACAAAAAAATCTTAAATTACCAATAACTTAATTAATTAAATCATATAAATATTTTATAGCAATATTAGCAAATATTGAATTTTTTAAACTAACTAAACATTTAATTACTAGTAAAAATGTTCAAGAAAAATTAATATTATATTTTATAACCAAATAAATATTCACCGGTTTCAACTAACTAAAACTGATGTTGTTTTCATTAACCAAACACGTTTTCAGAAAACTGAAAACTAAAAACCAAAACCAAGTTTTCAGTTTCAGTAAAACCAGACCAAAAAATAGTTTTCGCTAACCAAACAACACCTTAGTAGCTCAAGTGAGGTCCTTAACCCAAGACCAAAAGATCCAACTCTAAATTAGTGGTTTACAAGAAGCCATTGTTGTTGAGGTTGAATTACATCGTCCAACATATTTAATCTCTGCTATGAGCATGTCTCACCTTTATGAACGCAAAAGTATTTCTCTCAAATCTGGATCTTCCTCGGATCTGTGTCTATATCCACAAAAACAACCCCGATCTCTGAATAAGCAACATCCAAAATTTTCTAAAAGATTGACTCAAGCTGCGATGGAAGAACATCGGCTAAAGGGATTCTGTTTCAACTGTGATGAACCCTTTGATCGAGTGGTGCAAACGCCTCTTCTAGATTGAAATTGAAGAAGACACAACTGAAGTGGACATTATTGACCATCATGGAGAAAACCGTTTCCCGCATTTTCCGCTTGAGGACAAGCGTCAATTTGGGGCAGGGGAGTAATGTTACTAAGCCTCCTATGACCTTAGTATATAAAAGAAATACATATGGGGCAAAGAAAGGAAGGAAATGTCAAATAGATAACTTGTCTTTATTTTTATCGTCTTTGTTGTTAGTTGTTTTTGTTACTTGAGATTATGGCTGAATGTGGTAGTAGTGGGTCTAGTAGTTATGCTCAAGGTTAGGAGTAGTGGGCAAAGTGAATGTTGTGTTTTCTGAATACTAGGTAGTTATGCTTAAGTTAAAGAATAGTGGGTAGTTATGCTTAAGTTAATAGTGGGCAAAGTGCATGTTCCGTAGACCTATTTATTTGTTGATGTTGAATGAGAATGAATAGTAGAAAATTCTCAAATCTTTGAGTACTTAACTCAGAAGATCTTAGGTTCTCTCCAACGAGCCTAAACATAGGTCGGAAAAAGAAATCCGCTTCTCTTTCCATTGAATCCCTTCCTACGCCTACACACATTTCTCCCAATCCATTATTTCACAAACCCATAACTCGCTCTTACTCCCAGGACCATAACAGTTTGATATTTATCTTGAACGTAATTATTAATTAACCAATCTGAAATAACATAAAGATATAATAGATACTTATACTAGCATAGGCATTGAAGGAACATATACACTTCCATCACCATTTCAAGTTGATTGCAATCTGTCTCCAGTAAAACCAGGTAAAAAAGAAAATGTGTTTGCATTAATACAGAATCATTAATGCAAACATAAGCAACTCAATCTCACCAAAACATCAAAGAGCTACGTCAGTGTCCCAATAAGATAAGCACTTATGATAAAGAAAACATATTTTCCTATTTGAATTTCTGGACAGTTAACTGAATTTGTCAACATAAGATATGATATATAAAAACATCAACTAGATAAATCTAAGATCATATCCAGATATCATCTCTATTATTTAAATTTTTAAGAAAATGAGTGCAACTCATTATCCAGTTCCATCTTATATTCTTTCTTGTTTCTCCCATAAAGTAGTAGTGAATGGCAATACTAAAAGATCAGTTGCAGATAGTTAATCTGATGGATGTTGTAAAATGACAAATAACAACAATAATAAAGAGCAATAGTACATCATTTTGTTCAACAATAAATACTCATAGGCTTCCACTTTTGTACATTCTGTCCATTTGACTTTTCTTTTCTAGGGATGGTTATGGAAGAGGGCACAAATGGGGATCCCATCCTGTCTTGGCATCCCCAGCCCATGTCTAATGTGGGCAGGGCAGTGCAAGGAGAGAACTCTTCTCCCTACCCACCCAGCAGGGTGAAAACAGTGGGCCAGTTGTTGTAAAACTAGGCGAGAGCAAAAGAGAGAAGGGGCTAAAGTCTGGGTTTTTTATTTCATCCCCTCCTCAATCTGCAGGGTTGTTGTGGGTCCCCATCTGCGTGGATCCAATTGTCGTCCCTATTGTTTCTTCCACCATCTCTTACACTTATTTACATAATCTTGTTTAATTGGCTAGAATCAGCCAAATTCAATCAAATTCCAGATGTTTTTGTTCAAATCTATATCATTGCTATCTTGTTTACTATCAAATAAAAATAAACATAATTAAATTTCCTTGAAGTACAGTGATAGAAAATAGACATATTGTATTTGAACCCAATAACAATTTGAACTTTGCTAATTAAATATACTAAACACAGAAAATGACTTTCATCACTTAAAAGAACATATAAAATATTCCTTTTTTAAAAAAACAAGACTTTCATTAATAAAAATGGAATGAAATTAAATATAACTTTAAAATTGTGACATTTAAGAGTTCTAGAAATGGTAGTGCAGCGTAGTTGCATATGAACCTTGTGACTACCAGCAACAACAACAAATGGGACAGCATGTCTTTGAGCAGCAAGTGCAACCATATTTATGCCAACAGGTGCAATCACCCCACCATTCGCCATGATTGCATGAGCTCCAACTATCACCTACATAGTTTACTTTTTGGTAACATAAGCAATTCCAAAGTTGCCCCAAAAATATACTTTTATCAAATTACCATATTCACTCGTGATATCATGGCAAAAACAGCAGAATCTGTTATAACAGTTGTTTGTAATCCTTGTTCAACCAACTCTTTTGCAAGAACATGCCCTTGATATCTGTGTAATAATATAACAAATACTGTAAACAAACAACAAATGGAAATTGGGATATGCTAGTTAATTGAGCCTCTCAAATAATAACTTCTAGCTGATTCCTTGCACAATATGCTGTAGGTAGGAAAGATGCACTAACCTTGGTCCGCCCTCTGCAACAAATACCCGAAAGGATCTCTTCTTCTCTTTTGCTGCACAAAGGAACTCCTTGACTGTTCTTGAGCGACCTAGAGTAAGAATTACCTCACTACAAAAAATAAAGAAACCATGATGATCATTACCTTAAGTCTTAACTACATTTAGAAGTTAAGCTGAATATCAAAATGCCATAGATTTGGACATGAATGTTTCTTTGGTCTAAGTATATTATGCTATGCTACTTTAGTATTTTGTGTACATAACAGGTTTATATCAAGGTTTAGGGTCTGGATGGAGAAATTGGATGGAAAAGAAAGAGGAAGGGGAAAAAATCAGTTTTATTTAAAATTTTTTTTGAAGAGTGGAAAATGAGACTAGCTCCTACCTATTTACCATATTTTACTAGCAGGACTTCTTTTTCCCATCCAACATATTTTCTTAAAGTTAGAACAGAAAATAACTCACCCTTCTCTTTTTCTCCCCTTCTTTCCCTTCCTAAACCTTCCATTCAAACAAATCCTTAAAACCTAGATGTGTACAGGTGGTATGCTCCAAACCATACAGGTCCCAGAGCACTTCAAGTCTCAAACCATCCTGAACTAGCCAAAGCCAGTACCGAAGAGTCTGGTACTGTTTGGTACTGGATATTCAATATTCAATACTTACCAAAAATGCCCTCTAATAGCTAAAAAAAAGCCAGAAATTACCACTTTAATGCCTTTCACAACATCTATGTAAGTATCTGTCTCCTCTATTGAGTGTCTGAGTGTCACGAGTCACCCTAATAATGGTAATTTTTGATCTACAGGGTACTGAGAGGGATCAGAGATGGTCCCCATAGTGAGGTGAAACATTGGTAATAAAATTTATTTTTCGAACAAAAAGGCATCACAGAAGGAAATGAATATCATTAAAGCAATTGATAGCATTCATAAGTAACTGAGGTTACAGAGACGAGATGACCAAAAGAATCAATTTGCCTAAAGGATTATGTTAAATTGGATTGTGTGACAATCTTTTCCAAAAGCTTAAGTTGTTAGAAGGAATCCAATCTATTAATTGCTATTCTCATCACTTCCCCTCATGTGTGAGTGCACAAACTAGTGGCCCAAGCCCAGCACGTGAACTAACTTAACTAGGAGTATATTTTTTTAATACTAACACTGGCATGATTAGGACTTTTCATTGGGTGACTAACTATTTCAATAGCTTAAGGCGTTTGGAAGGAGTTCAATTTATTAATTTATATTATTAACAGATTTAAACATTGGTCTACAAAATATCATTAATTAGCTGGATGTTTAAAAATCTAAATTGCTCTCGAATTGCAGTTGCACCTATTAAGATTCTGGATTTTGTAAAGCAATACAATAGAAGTACTTAAATATGGCTAGCAGATTTTTCGTTTAACTTTTTAGACTAGTCCTGAAAAGCAGACATTTTATTTATCATGTAAGAGAGGTTAATACTTTTGATGAATGTGCTCCACAGCCTGTTCTGAGATTAGTTCATGGCAGGTATCAATATCTTGGATCAGTTCATTAATAGCCTCAATCACATCATGCTTCAATTTCTTGCTCCTTGAGCTCTTATCTGCTGCTAAAGAAGAAAACTATATCAAGTAGAATACAAAATACCTTTCAAATACATGTTTCAGAAAGAAGACAGAATTGTAGGGCTCAGAGTCTCAGACTGCCACTTGAGCCCAACTTAAACCTCATGTGTATTAGTATATAGTCTACTTATAACATAAAATCATTAATTTACTTAGTGCAACAAAAGGATTGACTGTTTATCCTAAATGACTAAATAAGCCAAAATCAGAGATGGAGGAGATACATTTGCTTTTTCCTTCAGAATCTCCTGAAGAAGAAGGAGGTCGAACAGCAGATTCAGGAATGTCTTCCAGAAGAGTCTGCAAAGAGGGAGCTCGAAGGGTGCTTCTAGCAGCAGCAGCAACGGCTGCAGCTGATAATCCTGGGTGATCTTCCTTTTCACCTTCATCGTCATCACTACCAGCAGTTAAGCCCAATCCTTCGATTGCAGCTGTAGTTGAGGAAAGATTTTCCTCTCTGATAATATGCAGAACACGCCTTACAATGTTTCCAACAGCAAGCTCTGAAAAGACAATTTAACAAAAATCATTAGAAAAACTAAATATAGAAGTTGTTTTATCAGCTTATGCAAATAATATCTTATAACTTCCTTTCTCAAGCATCATATATATACAAATGGGTGTACGCAAATTTTTCATTCTCTCATAGGTAAAAGTTAGATTATAATATAGGCATCTTATGAAACAAACTGATGCTCAGTATTGTCCAAGGGTGGTTTACAAGTCATGGGACATGGTATTGTCACATATTGTGCTGATATTGTGCTGAACAGTGAAGCTAAAAGAACGTGACATGTGAAAGAAATACTAAGAAAACTTTGATGCTTGTGGACACTCTAGATAAAAAGAAAAGCATCTTATTTCTATTTCCTCTTTTTGTGCATCGCTCCTTCTCCTATCTTCTTTATTGTTTGAGATAATATTTTTGATAGTTAGAGATGCCTGAAGGTCAATTGCCTCTACATCTGATTGAAATTGTTGCCACATAACTATAATTTGACTTCGATATTTATATTCCTGTGGCAAGTTGATGTAAACATTAGCCAATTATTATTTATTTTCGTTGTACATATTTCATGTTTTAGTCAAATGATCTCCTCTTTGACCTAAACTGAAACCATGACCCCTTCTTTGCTCTAAGTTGAAACCAAATTGGTACTACAGATTGTCAACATCCTGCTTGCATTATCTGTGAACAGGGTTGACCAAGTGTCTTTCTTGAATCTTGATCACTCTCTTCCCTCTAGTTTTGACCAAATTTTGCTCTATCAGCGTATTTATCAAGGCCATGCTTAATTCTCATTTCAATGTTTTCCATCAAAATTATGAAACTAAGTTATGCAAAATTTCTAGTTATGATAAATAGCCAGATCATGTTTAGCATTTAGCATTAGAGAAAATATTTAATATACTTTTTATGTTATTGTTAATAGTTCAGAAACAAAGAAAAGTTAGTAACCTCATCTTTTTCCAACTGGCCCTTCATAAATGTAGGATTGCCTCAATCTAAACACCACTACAACAATTATCTTGTAGAAGAAGAACAAATAACTAACTCCTCGAAAGAAATCTCCAGAAGGACCTCATATCATGTCCTATCAGAAATCGCTATTGAATCATTTGAGTAGTAAACTAATGCAGAAGGTCAAATTAACCAAATGAAATCTATATTTATCTATTGGAATTAAAAATTAAATTCCTTCTCATTATGCATTTTTCTGATTAAGCTAACATCAAGATTGTTCACTTTTTTCCTTGTCTCAGTATGTTGGTCAACCAGAACAGTAAAAACCAGTTTATCATAAAGTATATGGAACCATAGAACTTGATATGGATAATATATAGCATATAAAAGAATCTATGGTCCTTTATTAGCAGCACACTATGCACTGCCTGTATGAAGCAGCTCAGAAGGAGAAGTTAAACCGTGTGCTTTACTCTAGTGTCAAAATTCTTTCTTTCTCAAATTATCGATAAAATTAAATAAGATTTCCAAGTCTAGGCCACTATTCAATTCACCTACTGTGATCACTACTTCAAGAAGGAAGCATAACTCGAGGGGGGAAAAAGAAAAGCGAAATTCAAAAACCCTCTACCACTTACCAATTGGGTTTGCTGCAATCAACTGCTCTCCAACAGCCTTAACGGCATCAATGAGTGCGGCAGCCTGATTCGTGTATGGCATTCGTTGCTGCGATACCACCTGGCGGAGCAGCTCGGCCGTCTGCTTTGCGGTAGCTTGCGACCCCTCAATTTTCCTAGGAGCAAAACGCAGGAACAAAACTTCAAAAGGACAATCGTAAAAAGAGATGATGAATCGAAAATTGTGGAGAAGAAATTACCGCCTCCTCAGCTTGAGGACGAAATCGGTGACGAGGGCTTGGACGTCTGGCATGATCGAGGACAAATTGATCGACGGGGGGGACAGAAGAGGAGTTATAGTATGGGTTGGTGGATCGCACGAGGAGGTAAGACTAGGTTTTCGCCGTCCGTTCCGGCTCCGTTTCTGCAGTAGAGCAGTGAGAGAGGGGTTTCAGTTTTGGTTTCTGGTTTTGATTCGCACGTCGACTTGGAGTAACACGAAATGGGCCGGGTCGAGCGAGCCCAACCTCGAAAATTATCAACTACAACATTTTATTTTTTTTATTTTTCGCATACGTGATTTCTTTGTGCTCCATGAAATATTTTGTAGTAATTTCCCTTGTTTATTTCGCATGATAGAATTTCTGAATAATAGGAATTCAGTTACAATTAGTTAGTGAGAATAAAAATATCATGGAATACCATGTGGTACATGTTTCTTGAGCTCCCACAAAACGCATACACTGGCGAATTTGATCGATCTTGATAGGCTGCCCAATGCAGGATGCAATCTTAAAGAGGATTTCTCTTTATATATACTCTAATGGGAGACCCGGCAGTTGAAGCCAAATTGGTATAGTAGTGATTGTTTCCAAAAGCGATTGAAAGTTTGGTCTCCATGGGATGAGCAGGAGCACTTGATCCCTTAAGAACCAAGGGCCACCAGTTAATACCTTATTAAGATCATCACCATTTACGAATTTGAGCAGAAAAAAATCAAACGCAAGATCAATGATCCAAATACTGCAATTGAACTTTCAGATCTTGGGTAGAATATATAGATTTTAACAAAGGTAGCAGGGGAGTTTTAACAAAGAACTTCTCATATAAACTAAACTCCCAAGTTGATCTAGAGAAAGAAACGAGATCTTCATCTATGTTGACCTCGTTGGGAGAGATACATTGGATATGCTTGATCTTTTCATTGATGCAGATTTTCTTCTCTGAATCCACAGGAGCATTGATCTCTCTTAACAAAGCAGCCCACGAGCTAGGGGCTTTCCTAGCATTTGGTTTACCAAACTCTTTAGGGATCAATATAGCAGGTTTGGGATCAGAAACAAGATTGGTACCTTTCCCCATTAAATGAATCGTCGAGGCATTTGCTAATTTCAGATTGGTCGATTTCGCTGCTACCACTTCCCTCCATATCGAAGAAGAAGAGGGGATATCAACTCTGCATTTATCAGAAGGTTTCTTCACCTTCGGGGATCTGGTCGACGCCGGAGGTCTAGTTTCACCTTGTTTCGCATCAGAGCCCGCCATTTTTCCCAACACCCTTCAATATCAAATTTGACATGCACTCGAAGTTAAAAATGAAAGTGAAAGTGAGCTCATGTGAAACAAAGTATTTATGATTTTACCAAAAACACCCTTCAATATGCATTTTGTGGGAGCTCGAGAAACATGTACCACATGGTATATAAATTAATTGATTAGGGAATAGGTTCTGGCAAGCTCTAGCCTTTGAAAATATTCCTAAGTTGTACTATTCCTACAGGAAGATTGGACATTCCTTGGAGCAATGTGATATGGCAGTTAGTCTCAATTATAAGGCCACAGTTTTACAAAGACCAGATGAGTCAGTATCTCATGAAGATTCTACTAACTCTATGGTTTTGGAGCAAGAAATGGAAGTTGCTAGTGTTGCAAAGAACATTCTTGGTACAGTGCCTTCAGAAGATAATCTCTATGGATCCTAGTTAGTGGTTAACAGAAGAAGGAAGTCTGTAGGAAAGAAAAAGCCTACTCCAAAAATTAAATCATATAATGCTTTGGACACTATTGTTGGTTAGAGGGAGTTAAATTTTGGTTTAAACTGATTTGATATTAGTAAAAATCATAAACAGCCAAGGGAATTGATGGTTAATGCTCCAAATACCCAAAAAAACTCCCTTATGCAATCCATTTGCTGGTAATAAGAACAAGGTTCCATCAGTTTTATCACAATACATGGAAGTAGAAGATTTCAATTCTCCCCAAGCGAAAGATATCCATGTTCAAGTTAAAATTGAAAAAAATATGGAGGCACTCCACAAGAATCTGACTGATACTTTCTCTATTGCAATTAGCAAAGTTAAAATCATGGAAGATATTCATAATGAAGGAATTGATGCAAACCTTAAGATCAGTGAATTTGCTAATGATTCCAAAGTCATGAAACCTATCAGTCAAAATGTTCATTTGAATAGCTTTCCTTTTAACCTAAAATAAAATAGGACTAAAAAGAAAAAATATTCAAATGACCTACTTGTGATATGCTCAGATGGAGATCCTATCTCAGAGAAGGGGACATATATTAATTCTTCTTAAAACATCTCATTTTTATGAAGATATTAGCATGGAATATTAGAGGTGGTTTAAAAGGTTCTGGTTGGGACTACCTCAATCAAATTCTAAGAAATAATAAACCTGATGTAGTGTTTCTAGTTGAGTCTCATCTAGATGAGGATAATTCTTCAGTTTGCATTATAAAAAAATTGGTAAAGATTGGGATGACATCTTTTATCCAAGAAATGGCAGATCTGGAGGTATTATTTTTGTATGGAAGAAAGATTTTTATCAAGTCAAGATGGTGTATAGTTGTCCATAAGCTATCTATATTTTGATAAACAAAAATGATTCTTTTCCTTGGTTGTTTACATGTTTTTATTCTAGCAACAAAGGAAAGAAAAGATTGCTTTTGTGGGAAATGCTGAAGAATACTGATACCTTGGTTACTCCATGGTTAATTGCTGGATACTTCAATTTTGTTGATAAGCCTGATGATAAAAGAGGAGGTAAGCCTTTGAAATTGGAAAGGTCTCTGAATGCTTTTAATTCCTTATGCCTTGCTGTTGGGTTTATGAATTTAAATTTTAAAGGTCCTCACTTTACATGGTGTAACAATAGAACAAACAACCAAAGAGTTATTGCTAGACTTGATAGCATATGCAAACACTGAATGGCTATCAAAATTTCATAAAACTATTGTTTATCATTTAGAAAGGATTGCGTCTGATCATAGACCTATCCTAATTGATACCTTCCCAAGTAGTTTTCCTAAATCTGGTAGGAAAGCTTTTAACTTTGAGCTCTACTGGTTGGATTACCTTGAGATTAAAGACTTCATTGAAGGCATTTGGATTAAGGAAAATTGGGATCAAAACCCTATGGAAAGATTCAGTAATTGCATTGAATCTCTTGGGAAAGTACTTTCAATCTCGAATAAATTAAGAAAGTGTAGGTTCCTTAGAAGGTAACCTTAAAATTGTCATGGATGAGCCAAGGATTTTGGAGGAAATTGACTCTAATGGTTCTTGTAATAATATGGACTTGCAAAGGCTCAATTGTCTTAGTAATAGAGTCATGACACTTAATAGACAAATTCACATCAAGTGGTTGTCTAAATCTAGGGCAAAATGGATGGAGCATAATGATAAAAATACAAAAAAAATCATAACTTAGTCAAGTTCAGGAAAAGGTTTAATACTATTTTAGAAATTGAGGCCGATGGTAAATGCATTGCGGGTTCAAAAAACATTGTTGGTGAGTTTGCTTTGTTTTACAAAGATCTCTGGGTTGCTAATGATCATCACCTGCCTTCCTTTGATCAGTTTAAAAACTTAAACCGGAGGAAAATTCTTCAAAATAGACATCATTGTCTAAACTCTGAGTTCACTTTAGATGAAATTAAGAATGCTCTTATAGTATGAGCAAAGGAAAAGCACCTGGCCTAATGAGTTTGGTGTAGAGTTCTATACCAAGTACTGGGATATTTTAAAAGATTCAATTATTAATGCTTTCAAAGAGTTTCGTGCTTTAGCCACTATTCCACACAGTTGGGGTGAAACAAAACTCATCTTTATTCCCAAAAAGGAAAATCCAAGGCTTATAAAGGACTTTAGACCAATCTCATTATGTAATGCGGTCTACGAACTTTTGGGTAAAGCTTTAGTAAATAGACTAAGACCTTTTATGTGCAAACTCATCTCAAATGAACAAGGTGCTTTCATTGAAAAAAGTAGGGGTGAGCGAGTCCGGATATCCTGTATTTTTCATGATACTCGGACCCTACCCTATATAGGATTGGTTCCTAGGTTTTGGAACCGAACCCTACTCTGTTGGAACTTGGAACCAGACCTTACTTGCATGGAACCACAGGTTTCGGTTTCGGTTCGAGTTTCGGGTACCCTATTGGAACATGTTCATATACAGGTTACAAGGTACATGTTTCGGATACCCTGTTGGAACCTGTAAATGAACAAATTCCAATGGGGTACCCTGTTGGAACATGTTCTGAAACCTGTAAATGACAGGTTCCAATAGGGTACCCTAGAACCTGTAAATGAACATATTCCAACGAGGTACCTTGTTGGAATCTGTTCTGGACCTGTAAATGTACCATATTTTGGTTCCAGGGTACCCTATTGGAACCTGTAAATGAACATGTTCTAGAGTACAGGTTCCGGGTACCAATTCTGGTTCCAATTTTTAGTACCCGATGTGTTGGACTCGGAATCGAAATTGATTTTAACCGGTTCCTAATTTTTTGTCCCAAGCCCTAAGCGAATTTAATTCGGGTCTACCCATAACCTACCCAATCAGGTCGGTTCCAATCGGTTCTGGGTCTACCCGGTACCCATGCACACCCCTAGAAAAAAAAGGCATCTTCAGAATAATATCTTGGTTGTTTCTGAAATTATGAATTTAATTCAAAAATCCAAAAGGAAATTTCCATATTGCATTCTGAAACTAGATCTTGAGAAAGCTTTTGACAGGATTTCTTGGTCTGCTCTGGAAAATATATTTCAGTTCATGAACATACCAAGGGTTTTCAGTGACTGATTGCTTGCATGTTTAAGGTCTGTCACTTTCAGCCGCAGTATCAATGGTGCTTCTTCGGAACATTTTAAAAGCCACAAGGGGGTGAGGCAGGGTGACACATTGTCACCCTTGTCACCCTATATCTTCATTATTCTACAAGAGCTGTTCTCACTTCTTATGGAAAGATATATCTCTTCAGATAATCTCAAGGGTTTCAAGTATAGAGGTATTAACATAAATCACCTCTTTTTTGCTGATAATGTATTGATCTTTTATGAAATGCAATAAGAAATTGGTAGGGAATATCTTAGAAGTGATTAACTTATACTGTTCAGCCATCAATCAAAAATTGAACAGATCCAAATAAGAGATTTCTTCCCCAACATTGTTCTTCTGTGTTAAAGAGTGACATTAGCAAACTCATGGATATAAAAGAAGGACAAGTGCTTATGAAATATTTAGGAGCTCATATTGATTCCAAGAGGCTTGGTCACAATCATCAAAATATTGCAGTTGACAAAGCCATGAGCAAAATGGAAAACTGGGCCAGTAAGCATGTGTCTCAAGCTGGTAAAATAGTGTTAATGAACTCAGTCATTAACTCTATACCAATACATACTCTGTCAACTATCTGGTTAAATGAGAGAGTGGTTAACATATTCAAAATCATTTCTAGGAATTTTCTTTGGAGATCTAATTTGAAAAAAAAAGCCCTTCATCTGATGAATTGGAGCAAGGTTACTGCAAGCAAGTTAAGTTGTAAAAAAAAAAGCAATTATCATGCTGAAAATATTAGTCAAATGTATGTTCCTAAACACTTTACTAAGGACAAATGGATTTGGTCCCTAATCATAAAGGCAAATTAAGTTGTAAAATTGCTTACAACTATTTGAAAAGCAAGGAAACTAGTGAGGGTGGGCCTAACATAAAATGGGTCTCACTATGGAAAGCTGATACTTTGCCAAAAGTAAAATTTTTTGCTTGGAAACTACTTTGGAAGAGATTACCCACCACTTTTTATCTCTCAAAATTAAGTAAGATTGAATCTAAAACATGTTTCCTTTGTAACGGCAATGAAGATAAGGTTGAACATATCTTTTATGAATGCCTTTTTTTCTGCACTGTTTTGGAACAAAGCTGAGGAAATTATTAAGTACAAATTCAAAAACAAAATGAACTGGTTAAATGGTGATTGGTTGAAGGAAGGTGCTGATCTGGATATGTGCAATAGGAAAAAAATCTCTGGTTTCATTGCTGCTGGTATTTGGCATATCTAGAAGAACATGAATAGTTTGTGTTTTAATAAGAATGGTGCTGGAATCAATACCCTAATTTTTAGGGCCATTGCTGATGTCTCAGTTCCTAATAATGTATATAGTTATGCTCATATTCCTGTTGTTCAGTCTAATTCCAATGGTAGTACCGTTGTACATTCTAATAATATCTGTCCTCCCAGCAACTGCATTGAATTTTTTTGTGATGTTGCCTGGGACTGTGAGAGTAAAAGGTTGGGGTTGGCATAGTTGCAGTAAATCCTGAAAAGCTACTGATTTTTGAAGAATCCAACTCAATGTTTGCTGATTCTTCATTACATGCTAAGCTTTGGGCCATTAGTCTTGCTGAGTTATTTTGAATCTCAAGAATATTATCTTCTACTCTAATTGCAGCACAACAATAAACATGTTAAACAAATCTGGCAAGATCCCTTGGAAGCTGAAAGGCATGGTCATTGACATTCTGAATTCTGCTGATGCATTTGGGGTTTTGAATTGGTTTCATATTAGCATATCATGTAATGGTTCAGCTCATAATTTGGGTAAAGTTGGAATTAAGAATTTTGCTACTCCTGTGGACCTCCAAAATCCTTCAGGTATAAGAATTACACCAAGAGACACCAAGACTGATACTGGCCAATTTCAGTCTATGTCTACTTCTCATTTTCCAGCTCATAGAGTTTCTCATAAAAAGCTCTTGCACAATTCAGCTCTAGTATTTCATCATGCTGAACCTCTGGGTGCTCTTGCTTCTATGGTTTTTGATATTCCAGATGTCTCTCTTGTTTCTCATTCTCAACTGTTGGGAGATTTAAATTTTGCTAATATGCTTCTAATGCACTTATAAAAACTGTTTCACTTTCTAATTTTAATAAGGAGTCTCAATTTGAGGAAGATACCTCTACTTATGTTGCTGACAAAGGATGCAAGGCCATGCCCAATGCTCCTTTCACCCAGCTCATGAGTAGGGGGTGACCTGTGGTTGATTTTTATATAAAACAAAAACTTACATAAGGGACATAAGTAATTAAGTTATACGTTGCATTTGAAAGAAAAAATAATAATTTTATCCTTATATTTATATTTAATATTGTATTTATTTGTTATGTTGTCAAAATTATGAAATTAAATAAGAAAATTACCTAAATATATCATATACTTTAGGAGTTTTCTCATATGTGACCTATTCCGTGAGCAGCCTCGTTAAGCTGATGACGTGGCTGGCTGACGTGTAATAAAAAATATTTTTTAATATTAAATTTTTATAAATTAAAAACTTAAGTTAAATTAATAGACCCACGTATCTCTCTCTCCTCCGTCGGCAGATCATCATTACAACCTCTCTCTCTCTCTCCTCCGCCGACAGATCACCATTTGCAGCCTCAACTTCTCCTCCTCCTCCTCTTGATCAACTTCTGTTGCCACATCCTCACTCTCCACCACCACCACCGATGCAGCGGCTGTGGCGGCGAGAACCTTCGCTGACGCCGATGGCTACTCCACCCTCATCGGCGACCTACAAATCGAGCAGGTCGCGTGAGACATCAGCCACATGTCGATGCAGCCCACGTGAAATGTGTGCTTGCATTCTGGCAGTCGCCTTCTGCTCTCGTGCTCCTTCGATCTGCATACGAACACTGGCAGCGACGCCATAATCCTGGGATCAACGTCGCTCATCGATAACCTTATCTCTGCGGTGTGACCGAAGAATATTAGTTGTGCGGTCGGGAGGATGGAGAGGCTCCCGGAAGACACGGCGGATTACTGGGCGCGGCTGCTGCTGTCGGAGCAGCCACCGGGCGTAGAAATGTAGGAGCAAGACGAAGAAGATGACGATGGATAAGGAGATCACCTCGGCGAGCATTACCTTGCCATTGTAGGGATACTGATCACCCGCGTAATCGTCGCTGGCCGTCATTGCTGCTTAATTTGGAGCTCTACTCTCACTCAGTGAAGTGGCGATTCCAACATTCAGAGATGTAGTACACTGGAACAAGAACAAATGCCTGGTAGACATCCGTTAAGGGATACAGGTGGATGGGGAGTAAGACAAATCGCTGATGGCACATGGAATTGAGGGAGAGGTGGCCAATTCCATATCATATGCACGCATGCCGCAACACCTACCAAGTTCATAATTAAGTCTCAAACTTGTTCCTCAATGCATCAATTCTCATGTGAAAAATTGAGATTGGGGTATCTGATAATTAAATTAGTCGATCATAATTATGCTAACCTTGGAGGAGTATATAAGGAGGAGGAGAAGGGGAGGTGGGTAAGGATGTGTGTTGGGTTTAATTGGTTGTTTGCGTGGTTTGCTATTGGGAAGCGGGTCGGGAGTGAGAGTTTCGTGAAGGCGACGACGGCATCTTTTTATTGCCTTCATGGATTGATTTCGGGGAAAAGTAGTAGAGACTAAGCAACGATTTCTAGTGCATGACCGCAGGCGGCAACGATGACATGCTACGTGGCGACGCACCCGCGGCTGGCAGGGGAGTACGGGAGGTACTTCGCGGACTGCAACGAGGACACGCCGTCGCCGGCTTCAACCAGTTCACACAAGACTGTGTGTGTCGAATGCCATGACATACGTAAGTTTCATATAATGGGCATATCTAATATATTTCTTTATATCTAGTATAATGGGCATATCCATCATCATCTTCTTTGTCTTGCTCCTGCACTTCTACGCCTGGTGGCTACTCCGGCAGCAGCGGCGACGCCCGGTAATCCGTCGTGTCTTCCGGGAGCCTCTCCATCCTCCCGACCGCACAACTAATATTCCCCAGTCACACCGCAGAGATAAGGTTATCGATGAGCGACCTTGATCCCAGGATTGTGGCGTCCCTGCCAGTGTTCATGTACAGATCAGAGGAGCACGAGCATGGATTGGAGTGCGGTTGCCAGAATGCAAGCACACATTTCACGTAGGCTTCATCGACATGTGGCTGATGTCTCACGCGACTTGCCAGATTTGTAGGTTGCCGGTGAGGCTGGAGCAACCACCGGCGTCCGTGCGGAGGTTCTCGCCGCCACTGCCGCTGCATCGGTGGTGGTGGTGGAGAGTGAGGATGTGGCAGCGGAAGTTGATCAAGAGGAGGAGAAGTTGAGGCAGCAATGGTGATCTAACTTAAGTTTTTAATTTACAAAAGAGAGAGAGAGAGAGAGAGAGAGAGAGAGAGAGAGAGAGAGAGAGAGAGAGAGAGAGAGAGAGAGGTGGGTCCATTTAAGTTAAGTTTTTAATTTATAAAAATTTAATATTAAAAAATACTTTTTATTATACGTCAGCAAGCAACATCATCAATTTAACGGGACTGCTACTGGAAATTAGATGGTAGAATTCAATTGAAACAAATGTAAAAATACATAATTCAATTGAACCAAATAAAAATACATGCCACAAATGAAAAAAATTCCAAAGCGTAAAATATATTTAGGTAATTTTTCAGTTAAATAACTTATGAGTTTTTGATCTATTTATTTCATTTTATTGTTTTGATAAAATTTATAAATTTTCATATTAGTTATAAATAAAAATTATATTTTCATGTACACTAAATTTTATATATTATGTTAACTATATATGGAGAATTATATATATATATAATATTAATTTGAAAATAAAATTTATTTATTTTCATATATACTAACATATATATTAATTTTATAAAATAAGTGTATATTAATTATTTGATGTATACTTTCTAAAAAAATATTCATATCAAGTAAATATGATGTAGGAAGTTAATTCATGAGTAAAGTTAATTCTTAATTAGGAAGGTAACTTCTCATGAATTAGTTTCTAATCAACTAAATATATTATTATTTTATAAAATATAAGTAGAAAATTAATTCATGAGAAATATAATCTTTTATAGTAAATTACTTTTGGGGACTAAATCCATCGGCTGAACTAGTGTTCACTAATTAACTTGATCTTTATTAAGTATCTTCAATAGGACCAAGATGATCCTTAGTCAAAATATCATCCAACTCATTGGTCTGATGACCAAACATTATGAGCTTTAAGAATTATAGTCCTATTAGCCACCTAGTGGGCAATTTTATTATCTTCCTATAATAAAAATTAAAACTTTTAAAATTACATAAATTATTTAAATAATTAATATCAACTATTACAAATGCAACTCTCCAAGGAACTTGCTTTTTCAACTTCAGGACATCTACTAGTGTTTGAGAATCAGTCGGACCACCGAATGTTCACAATCGCTTTGAGACGTTCCTTTATTGTCAATGCTTCCAATTGCAATATATTTTCCGCTTCCTTAAATATTGAGAAAGTCATTAAACAAATCACCTTTACTATCCATTAGGATAATACCAATACCACCTGTACCGTCAACAAATAAAGTATCATAATTTAATTTTAAAATGCCCTATTTTGGGGAATCCGTTTAATACCCTTCCTATTAATACTACCATTTACTTCAGATAAAAAGTCAAAGTGGTCCCTAGTTGTTATGACCTGAAAAAAAGCATCTCTTTGTAAATATTTTTTAAAAGGGTTTTTTTTGGTAAAAATGACGATTGATTTAATGATTTCTCTTAAGTTTCAATCTTCATTTTGATGACAACAAATATACATTTAATCTATGTATGAAATTTTGAGTTCAGGTTGAGGTTGCGATAAGCATACAAACTTCGTTCGGAGAAACGAAAGAAAAGATCGTCAAGAATCAATAAAAAACGAACGTCAAAGAAAGACTCGAGTATAGACTAAATAAATATTTTGTAATATACCCCTAGGACGATCTGATCCCAAGCCTAATTGTAAGGTTACCCAAGTTAGAACTTGGTAACTAAATCTATGAAAAAGCATGTAACAAATATAAAGAAAAAAATCAGCCTCAGCCTGAATTCGGTCGACCGAACAAGGTAGAAAAATTGGCAGTAGCCTTGTCAGTCGACCGAACGGTCGAGCGAATGATGCCACAAAATGGCAGTAGCCACTCAGTCGACTTGCCGGTCGATCGAAGATGGTAAAAAAATGGCAGAGGGCTACGTCAGTCGATCGGTCAGTCGACCGACCAATGCCAAAAATTGGCAGAAGGTGCTTCGGTCGATTGATCGATCGATCGAATTGCGGATCACTGAACTCGTGACTCATTCAGTCGACTGAATAACGCGATTAAGGTAGTGGTCGCGGGCGGTCGATCGGTCGGTCGATTAACGATCGACCGGCAAGCGACCGAACGACAGAAATAGCTAGTTTTTCGCTCGTTGGACAGCTCGTTCGAATGCTTCCAATTGCAATACCCTTCCTATTAATACTACCATTTACTTCAGATAAAAAGCCAAAGTGGTCCCTAGTTGTTATGACCTGAAAAAAGGGATCTCTTTGTAAATATTTTTTAAAAGGGTTTTTTTAGTAAAAATGACGGTTGGCTTAAGGGTTTCTCTTAAGCTTCGATCTTCATTTTGATGACAACAAATATATATTTAATCTATGTGTGAAGTTTTGAGTTCAGGTTGAGGTTGCGATAAGCATGCAAACTTCGTTCGGAGAAACGAAAGAAAAGATCGTCAAGAATCAATAGAAAACGAACGTCAAAAAAAGACTTGAGTATAGACTAAATAAATATCTTGTAATATACCCCTAGGACGATCTTATCCCAAGCCTAATTATAAGGTTACCCAAGTTAGAACTTGGTAACTAAACCTATGAAAAAGCATGTAACAAATATAAAGAAAAAAATCAGCCTCAGTCTGAGTTCGATCGACCGAACAAGATAGAAAAATTGACAGTAGCCTTGTCGGTAGACCGAACGGTCGACCGAATGATGCCACAAAATGGCAGTAGCCACTCAGTCGACCTGTCGGTCGATCGAAGATGGTGAAAAAATGGCAGAGGGTTACGTCGGTCGATCGATCAGTCGACCGACCAATGCAAAAAATTGGCAGAAGGTGCTTCGGTCGACCGATCGAATTGTGGATCACTGAACACGTGACTCATTCGGTCGATCGAATAGCGCGATTAAAGCAGTGGTCACGGGCGGTCGATCGGTCGGTCGACCGGCAAGCGACCGAATGGCGAAAATAGCTAGTTTTTCGCTTGTTGGATGGCCCGTTCGAATGAGGGGTTATAAATACCCCTCACCTAACTCATTTAAGACTTCTTAGACACTTAATTGAGCATTAAAAATGAGAGATTTGAGTCTTCTTAAGTTTGATTTGCTGCGCCCTGATTCTTTCGTCAACATTCTTCTTCAAGCGCTCATTCTTCCTCAACTCTGTTGCGATTCAAGTTCATCTACTGGCAAGTTGGAGACTTGAAGGCTTGGGAAAAGAGCATTGGTTCTTCTTTCAATTCTTAGCTCTTTTCATTGTATTTAAAGAGTTATTTTAAAGTTGTTTTCACTTATAATAGCTTGCTAGGTGTGCCAGAGAAACAGTTAGGGGTAGGCTTTGTAGATTTGTATTTTGCCTAGGTGAATAGGTTTGAGGAATTCTCAAAGAGGTGAGAATTATGTCCTCAGTTGTATTCAAAGAAAAACACAAGTTCTATAAAGTAGTTTGTTAGAAATTCTTGGTGAGGAGCCAAGGTAGTGAAGTAGGCGGTTGGCCGAACCACTATATTTCATCTTGTTAGCATTGCCTTGATTGTTTACTTATCATTGTGCTTGATATTTGATAACAAATATCATTAAGTTATATTTGCATTTGATAGAAGTTGAAATTAAGCAAAAAGGGAAATTGATTAAATAGGAAAATGACACACACTATTCAACTCCTCCTTCTAGTGTGGGATTTCATCCAACAATTGGTATCAGAGCAAGGTCGTAGGATAAGATTTAACCATCTTCCCTACAAATTAAGATGTCAAGTGAAATTCAACTAGCTCAAGGGTCCTCTACTCATACTCCACCACTATTCGATGGAAACAAATGTGTCTACTGGAAGATTCGTATGAATGGCTTCCTACAATCTCTAGGCATGGATGTATGGAGGATGATTCAAGTAGAGTATAAGCAACTCATTAAGGACATGGATGAGTGGGACCAAGAAGAGATTAAACACTTTAATGCTAATGCAAAGGTCGTCAATGCATTATATTGCGGTCTATCAATTAATGAGCTCAATAGGATTTCTACTTGTAGGTCCGCATATGAACTATGGAAGGTCCTAGAGACTACCCATGAAGAGACTTCACAAGTAAAGGAATCTAAGATAAACCTACTCATGCATGATTATGAAATATTTAAAATATTATCGCATGAATCCATTGATACCATGTATGCTAGATTTCAAAATATTAAAAATAGATTAGCTAACCTTGGAAGAGAGATAAGGGAAGAGGATAAGGTAAGGAAGCTCCTTCGTTCCATTCCAAAAGCTTGGGAGCCCAAGATCATAGCAATCATGGAAGCGAAAGACATGAACACCTTGAAGATCACCGAGCTCATTGGGTCTCTCATGACACATGAGACCCATATAAAGCAATACAAGGAGGAAGATGCCCCCAAAGGCAAGACCATTGCCTTAAAAGTATCACACCGAGTAGAAGAATCCTCATCATTCGAGGAAGAGATGGATGACTTTGAGGAAATGGCGATGTTGGCAAGGAGATTTATGAGATTCATGAGAGGAGGCATGAGAAAGGGAAGAGGAAACTACACTCAACAAGGCCGAGCATCTAAGGAAAGATTGCCCACTTCTCAAGATGGATTCCTCCTTTAACCCTCACAAAAAGAAAAAATACAACAAGAAGAAGAAGGCAATGATGGCTTCGTGGGATGAAAGCGAGGCTTCATCGAGTGAAAAAGACTCAAAGAGTGAAAAGACGAATCTTTGCTTGATGACAAATGATGATGAGGTAAGATTTACTTTTGGTGAGCTTTCTTTTACTCAAGAAGAGCTAGAAAATGAATTTGATCAAATGCACGATGAATTTAATACTATTAGAAGAAAATTTAAAGAGCTTTAAAAAGACAATAAATCTTTAGAGCTAGAAAATGATAGTTTATTACTTTCATGCAATGCTTTAAGGAAAGAAGTAAATACCCTTAAGGAAGAGAAACATGCCCTAGAGAAGGCTAAGAAGGACTTAGAAAGTGACACTACTAGAAAAATGGGCATCAGCAACGGCTGATGCTGTTGCTGAGCCGTTGCTGAAGAGCATCAGCAACGGCCGAGCCGTTGCAATAGAGCCGTGGCAGAAAATCGCGTTGCTGATAACTTAGCAACGGATCTGCAACGGCCGTTCGGGCCGTTGTTAACAATATTATCAGCAATGGTTTTACCACGGACCCAGAGCCATTGCTGATAATATTAATAGCAACGGTCGCTAGTAAAATCCCGTCGCTAAGCCGTTGCTGTAGGTCATCAGCAATGGCTTTCGATACACTTTTAGCAACGGCTTTCCCACGGATGGCCGTAGGAAAGCCGTTGCTGATGATGTGAACCTGGTAACGAAAAAATTTCAAATTTCAAATTTTAAATTTCCATTGATACATTGATACATTATCTGATACATAACTCACACACCCATACACTCATACACACATTCATTCACACATCATAAACACACCAAGATATACATCAAAACAATTTTATTTATATTGATAATTATCCACGATAGTATAAAAATAATTCAAATGCAAAATTAAAGTATCAATATCCAAATAAAATAAATTAAACAAGTTCAATATCTCAGTAACAAAGTCAATATAAAAAAAATCTCACGATGACGATGGAGAATGGCCTGGATCATATGGCGGGGTCTGGAGTGCTTGAGTGTACACCGGCGTGGACTGACTCGAGGACGATGGATTAGATGATGCCAAAGAGATGTCTGCTTCGGGATGACCTGACATGTTGCGTAGTATAGCTTGTATATCCGCCATCATCTCAGTCTATCGCGCCATTATCTCAATCTGTCGCGCGACCGTGTCCTCTAGAGTCCTTATTCTGCTACTATGATCATAACTGGATCAAGAGGTGGACGGCCGCTCACCAACGATCGGAGGGGTCGGTGCCCCAAGTGGCCCTAGTACGGCTCGCGCATGACCACTATCTGCGAAGCCATATACGCGGCCATGGTCCCAGCCACCCTACGGCCTCGACCCACGTTGCTGCGTCAAAGTCCTCGAGGGTACCCCTGCGCTGCACCATCGTCTGGCTGTAGGTCTCCTACTCGAGTTTGATTTTTTTGTTTAATATTTATCATAAAACTTAAATTATAAATATATAATGAATAATTTAAACAAATATATAGTTACCATAATGTATGCAGCGCGGTTGTCGATGTACTCCCCCGTCCCATGTGCTCGACGGTGAGTCCGCTCAAACACCGCCATCGGGGAGGGTCGCTGGACAGTCCCGTCATCCGACACCGTCGTCTACATTTACAAAACAAATACATTAATTAGTACACATAGTAACAAATAAAATATATAATTAAAAGATATACTTACCATACAGTTCGCGTGCAAATGCAAATGCTCCCTCAGTCCACAATGTTTTCAATTCATCTATCAAGGGTCTGAGAAATATGTCAATTTCTTTTCGCGGACCCTTAGGACCCGAAATAATCATCGAAAGATAAATAAATTCATCTTTCATGCACATTGACGGTGGCAAATTATAAACTGTCAGCAGCACTGGCCAAACTGAATAAGGAGTTGCAGAATATCCAAACGGATTAAAACCATCTGTGCACAATCTCAATCTGATATTTCTAGTATCCCTAGCAAATGAAGGATAACATGTATCCAAATATTTCCATGCTTCACTGTCAGATGGATGAGTCATTACTGTATAATCGCGACTTCTTGCATGCCAACTCATGTAGGGGGCTGTCTTTTCCGACACGAATAATCTTTGAAGTCTCGGTGTTAGTGGAAAATACCGAAGCACCTTAAACGAGATATTTTTTTGTCGGACCGATTTCTTCTCCTTGTAACGAGGATGTTGACATACAGGGCATTTATCCAACTGCACATATTCTTTATAATATAAAATGCAGTTATTTTGGCACGCGTGTATTTTTTCGTACCCAAGCCCCAATTTTCTCATTAGCTTTTTAGTCTTATAAAAAGTTGGCTCAAACTTGTTATCAGTAGGCAGCATTCCATTAATCAATCCAGCAATCCGATCATACGCAACTCCGCTGATATTATAATCGATCTTGACGTTTAAGAGCTGTGTCATTGCTGAAAACCTAGTGTATTTAGGACAATTCTCATACAAAGGTTCATCGGCAGCTTTCAACAACTCGTAAAATTCTGCAGCTTCTTTATTCGGTAATTCAATCTCTACCGCAGTTTGTACTTCTGTGATATCAATCGCTGTAGTATCTGGTGGGACTGATGTTTGAAGAACTGGCCGATCAACATTATCATTCAGGTGGAATTGACCCCCAAGACTATCAAGTATCATAGTTCTATAGGGATTACATTGACTGGATGAAGAAGTACCAGCAGAGGAAGATTCACCATATGTCTGAACGACAGGATTGCTCGACGTCCCGACTTCGCGTGACTCCCCATGACAAGTCCATAGAAAATATCTTGGTGCAAATCCTTTGGTATATAGATGCAGAGTGACAGTCTCCCGATCCAAAAATCGTCCATTCGAACAAATGCGGCACGGACATCGGATTTGATCACCCATGCTAACGAAATTTCGATTCGAATAGGCGAAATTTAGGAAGTACGTTATGCCTAATCGAAACTCATTCGTTAAAGCTCCACGATCAAGACGTCGATACATCCAACTTCGATCAGCCGACATGATTCTATCAATCAATGACAATTTCTTTGGTTAATGTCTTTAGGTGAGATTGTCCTATTTCATTCGGAATTTATGTTATTTATATTGCACTAAGTATTTATTTTAACCGTTAACTTCATTCTAAATTTTGGCAGCATCTCCCAACAGTTCTCCGAATACGCATATTATCTGGGCACGTATCGGAGAACAAGAGAGATGTTGCCGAAATTTAGAATAATTAGTTAACGGTTAAAATAAAAACGTAAGTGCGGTACAAATAACTATATTCCCAAATTGTCCAATCAGGGATAATTCAAGAATTGTACGTCGTATAAAAGATCATCTACTTCTTTTACACGAACATACAATTCCCGAACGGATCTAAGATTTTGCTAAATCATATCCGACTCGTCGATGCGTACGTGAAACATATGAACTCGTCGGATGCATGATTATTTTCTAAATGTTTTAAGACAGTTCGAGTCCATATTGGACGATTCTGACGCGCGTCCGAAGTGGACGATTCCGGTAAAGTGGACGATTTCAGCACGCTTCCGAAGTGGACGATTCCGGTGCGCGTCCGAAGTGGACGATTTCGGCGCGTGTCCGAAGTGGACGATTCTAAAATTAATCTAAACCCTAATAATTAATCTAAATAATTAATTAACAATTAAAAAACAATAATATATATATATATATATATATATTAATCTACAAATTCCGATGCCGGAGTCAGGTGGACTCCGGCGCCAACGTACAGTGGCCGGACACACTGTCCGGCCACTGTACAAGGTCCGGCGGCGGCCATCGGCCGACCGCCGCTGGCCGAAACCCTATTTTTAGGGTTTCGGTCGGATTTACCGCCGACCGCAACGGGAAGAGACGGCCGACCGACGAGGTATACCTGAAAATGTTGGCAGCAGCGGGAGGAGGAAGAGGCGTCGTCGGCGTCGGCAGCGGCGGCGAGAGGCGGGAGCAGGAGGCGGCGGTGGCAGCAGCGGGAGGAAGAAGGGTCGGGCGCGACTGTGTGCCCTATATAAACTTATCAGCAACGGCTCACTCGCCCGTTAGAAAGCCGTTGCTAATAAGTTACCATCAGCAACGGCTCACTTGTCCGTTAGAAATCCATTGCTGATAATTAAAATATCAGCAACGGCTCGCGTGTCCGTCAGAAAGCCATTGCGGATAATTAAAATAATCCGTAACGGCTTGCGTGTCTGTTAGAACGCCGTTGCAGATACAACATATCTGCAACGGCTCGGGCAGTCGTAAGAATGTCGTTGTAAATAGCAACGGCTTGAGCGGCCGTTGTTGATAGTCGTTGCTGAAGACTCAATTTCTAGTAGTGTGACAACAAAAAATTAGAAGATGAAAATAAGTATTTAAGTGATCAAGTAGAGCATTTGAATAATAGCATGCTAACATTGAAAAAGAAACTCTGCATGCTTAATGAAAAGATGACAACCCTACAAAATGTCATGCCTAGGGTTGTCCATAAAAAGAAATCATCACACTTCCATGCTCACACACACAATAGAAGGAAATTTAATGGAAATTATTTTTCTTGTGGTATATTTGGCCATATGGCTAAGGATTGTGCTTTGGGGAGGAACCCACATGCTAGATTTACTTGGGTTTCTAAAATGACTAACACTCAAGGACCCAAGAAAATTTGGGTACCTAAAATGGTTTATTCTTCTTTTGTAGATGGAGAAGCATCCTCAAGCAAGTAGAAGAACTTGGATATTGGATAATGGTTGCTCAAAGCATATGACGGGTGATATCAACTTATTTGCAACCCTATCAAGCAAAGATGGTGGACATGTAACATTTAGAGACAATACCAAAGGTAAGATTGTTGGCATTGGTGATATAGGTATTCTTCCTTACTCATGCATTAAGAATGTTTTATTAGTTGATGGGTTAAAACATAACTTGATTAGCATATCACAATTGTGTGACAATGGATATGTAATTGTCTTTGAAGCATCTAAATGTATCATTAGGAGTGCACCTTTCAATGACATCATGTTTATTGGAAATAGGCAAAGAAATGTCTAGACATTAGATTTAAATATCTTGCCTAATCTCCATGTTAGATGCTTAGTTTCCATGAAAAATAATTCTTGGTTGTGGCATAGAAGGCTAGGACATGCTAGCATGAGCCTCATCCAAGAAATATCTAAGAAAGAATTAGTTAAAGGATTGCCCAAGATAAAATTTGAAAACGATAAACTTTGTGATGCATATCAACTAGGTAAAGTTAAATCTTTATTTCATAGCATTAATCAAGTTAGTACATCTAGAACTCTTGAGCTTGTGCACATGGATCTTTTTGGTCCATGTGATGTAGCTAGTTTAGGTGAAAAATTATATTGTTATGTATTAGTTGATGATTTTTTTAGATTTACATGAGTTTTTTTTTTAGCTAAGAAAAATAAAACTTTTGAGTTCTTCAAAAAGTTTATTAAGAAAGTTACAAATGAGAAAAGAGTTTCAATTTTAAAAATTAAAAGTGATAATGGATGAGAGTTTAAAAATGAAAAAATTTCTAAATTTTATGACGATTTAGGTATTGAACATACCTTTTCTTCCCCTAAGACCCCTCAACAAAATGGGGTGGTTGAGAGGAAGAATAAAACCTTACAAGAGATGGCTAGGATCATGCTATGTGAAAATAATTTCAATAAGTATTTTTGGGCCGAAGCCATAAATATCTCTTGTTATGTGCTTAATTGCGTTTTATTAAGACCTAAAATTAAGAAAACACATTTTGAGCTTTTGAATGATAAAATTCCAAATGTTGAATATTTTCATGTTTTTGGATGCAAATATTTCATCTTAAACACTAAGGAGCATTTAGGAAAATTTGATTCTAAATCCAATGAAGGGATTTTCCTAGATTACTCTATTAATTCTAAGGCATATAGAGTATACAATCGTAGAATCATGATTGTTGAAGAATCTATGCATGTCACATTTAATGAAACTAATGATTCTTCTAGAAATGTGAAGATTGTAAATATATGTGAGAAACTTGAGGACCTCACACTTCATGACAAAGAGGTGGAGGATAAAGATAATGAGGAAATACAACATGAAGAATCATCATCCACAACTCTACCTCAAGTTGAAGATGAGAAAGAAGAAGCTCTACCACATATCCCCAAAGGATATAGGTTGATAAAGGATCATCCAATGGATCAAGTCATTGGAGAACCATCAACTGGAGTGATAATGCGCTCTAAACTCAAGGATATTTGTCGATATATAGCATTTATATCTCAAGTAGAGCATAAGAACATTAAGAAAGTAATAGAAGATGAGTTTTAAGTACTAGCTATGCAATAAGAACTCAATCAACCAATTTGCTAGAATTGATGTATGAGACTTAATACCTAGACCTAGCGAACAAACTATAATTGGGACTAAATGTGTATTTAAAAATAAGTTAGATGATGGAGGATTAGTCATTAGAAACAAAGCTATGTTAGTGGCACAAGGATACAATCAACAGGAAGGGATAGATTATAATGAAACTTATGCTCCCGTAGCTAGATTAGAAGCAATTCGAATGCTTTTGGCATATGCTAGTTTTAAAGGTTTTAAATTTTTTCAAATGGATGTTAAAAGTACATTCTTAAATGATTTCATTAATGAAGAAGTATATGTTGAACAACTCCTCGGATTTGAAAGTTTTGAGTTTTCAAACTTAAAAAATCATTATATGGTTTAAAACAAGCCCCTGGGGCTTGGTATGAAAGACTTTCAAATTTTTAATTGAATAAGGTTTTAACATTGGAAAAGCCGATGTTTCACTTTTTATTAAATATCATGGAAATGATATTTTATTAGTTCAAATTTATGTTGATGACATAATTTTTTGTGCTACTAATGAAACTCTTTGTAAGTGGTTTGCTAAGTGTATGCAAGATGAGTTTGAGATGAGCATGATGGGAGAACTCTCTTTCATGCTTGGTCTCCAAATCAAGCAAACCAACAAAGGAATCTTCATCAATCAAGCCAAGTACACAAAGGAGCTCATCAAAAAGTTTGGGATGAATGAAGCCAAGATAGCTTCTACACCAATGAGCACATTTATCAAGTTTGACAAAGATGAAGATGGTGTCAAAGTTGACAAAAAACGATACTGAGGTATGATTGATAGTCTTCTTTACTTAATCGCAAGTAGACCCAATATCATGTTTAGTATTTGTGCATGTGCTAGGTTTCAATCTTGCCCTATAATATCTCATTTAAGTGTGGTCAAACGCATATTGAGATATTTAAATAGCACGATTGACTTACGATTATGGTATCCATGTCATACATCTTTTGATTTAATCGGTTTTTCGAATGCGGATTTTGCCTTGTGTAAAGTAGATAGAAAAAGCACTAGTGAGTGTTGTCAATTCTTATGAGCGAGTCTTGTTTCTTGGTTCTCAAAAAAATAAAACTCGGTTGCACTTTCAACTACCGAAGCGGAATACATCGCTACGGTTAGTTGTTGTGCACAAGTCCTATGGATGAAGCAAACTCTTTTAGATTATGGACTTAAGTATTCTTGCATACCTATTCATTGTGACAATACTAGTGCAATAAATTTAACAAATAATTCTATTTTACACTCTAGGACTAAACATATTGATCTAAGGCACTATTTTCTTAGAGATAATATGACTAAGAGAAATATATCGATAGAATTTGTATCCATCGATAAATAACTTGTCGATATATTTACAAAACCCTTGGTTGAAGAAAGCTTTACAAACTTAAGGATGCAATTAGGGATTTGTGTTTTTTCTAGTGGTTAAGATGTTCTTTTCCAAAATATATATGATTTCAAAAATTTGTATTCTATAAAGTGTCATCACACTTATGTATTGCTCTATAATGAGGCTTTGCGACTTATTGATGTGTGCCTTCTATAGGCTTACATTAATAGGAAGGACTATAGTTGTAGATGATACTTGGTTTTATGGCTTTCTTGGTTTTCATGATGACACTCATTAATTGTACCTTAATTCTTACCCTTTTTGATGGATGTCAAAAGGGGGAGAAAAAGTAAGGTCATACTTGTTTTTATGATGCATATAGTTAGGGGGAGTTACAAAAATGATATGCACATTGATGGGAGGAGCATATGTTGAGTTATATATATTTTTGTATTTGTTGAGTTATATATCTTGTATGCCTTAACTCATGTATGCCTTAACTCAAACTCACAAAGAATATGCATATGTTTTCTTAAAATTCTATGTAATATTTGTCATCATCAAAAAGGGGGAGATCATTGGCTTAAGGGTTTCTCTTAAACTTTGATCTTCATTTTGATGACAACAAACATATATTTAATCTATGTGTGAAGTTTTAAGTTCAGGTTGAGGTTGCGATAAGCATGCAAACTTCGTTCGGAGAAACGAAAGAAAAGATCGTCAAGAATCAATAGAAAAAGAACGTCAAAGAAAGGCTCGGATATAGACTAAGTAGATATCTTATAATATACCCTTAGGACGATCTTATCCCAAGCCTAATTGTAGGATTATCCAAGTTAGAACTTGGTAACTAAACCTATGAAAAAGCATGTAACAAATATAAAGAAAAAAATTAGCCTCAGCTTGAATGATGCCACAAAACGGCAGTAGCCACTCGGTCGACCAATAGCAGAGGGCTACGTCGATTGACCGACCAATGCCAAAAATTGGCAGAAGGTGCTTCGGTCGATCGATCAGTCGCCAAATTATGAATCATTGAACTCACGACTCATGGGTCGACCGAACAGCGCGATTAAAGCAGCGGTCGCGGGTGGTCGATCGGTCGATCGACCGGCAAGCGACCGAACGGCGGAAACGACTAGTTTTGGGAAAAGAACATTGGTTCTTCTTTCAATTCTTAGCTCTTTTCATTGTATTTGAAGAGTTATTTTAAACTTATTTTCACCTATAATAGCTTGCTAGGTGTGCTAGAGAAATACTTAGGGGTAGACTTTGTAGATTTATGTTTTGCCTAGGAGAATAAGTTTGAGGAATTCTCAAATAGGTGAGAATTGTGTCCTCAGTTATATTCAAAGAGAAACACAAGTTCTATAAAGTAGTTGGTTAGAAATCCTTGGTTATGAGCCAAGGTAGTGGAGTAGGCGGTTAGCCGAACCACTATATTTCATCTTGTTAGCATTGCCTTGATTGTTTACTTATCGTTGTGCTTGATATTTGATAATAAACATCATTAAGTTATATTTGCATTTGATAGAAGTTGAAATTAAGCAAAAAAGGAAATTGATTAAATAGAAAAAGAACACACACTATTCAACCTCCCTTCTAGTGTGGGATTTTATCCAACAATGGCTAGTCACTTATTTAACCTAATACAAGTCCGAATCTCCTCTAATCATGATTGTTGTTGGCAGCGACTAAGTTGGAGTCGATGGATTGAAGCGGCAGGGGCGAGGGTAGAAGATGAACATATTGCAAACCCTAGCTTATGGTGGAAGGTGGAAGATGAAGTGTTGTGAATATAACGGTGTTATATTCATCTATTACATTTTTGGAGCAATGATATTTGGAGATATATATTAATTGTAGCAGTGTTACTATCTTGTTATAAGTTGAGATGATGTTATATTAATTAAAGCATTATTTATATTAGGTGGTAGCAATATGGAATAGTGTATATATCAGTGTTGTATAGCTTGATGTCAGTGTTATATGTTGAAACATTCATGCTATTTATTTAGGTAGTTTAAATGAGTATTTTGGTATTTTCTTGTAAAATTATGTTGAGGGTCTTACGATTTTCGGATCTCTTTATATATCTTATATAAATCTTTACCTAAATGATGTTTCGGATTTGTTGGTGATGTTTGTTTCTATAAAAGATTATCAGATTTAGAAATAGTACCTAGTGGTTTGCCTCGATTTGCGTGCCAAGTCTTAAATAAAATTTTAAGTATTTTATAAAGATAGTTTAATTGTGTATGATTTTAAAGGTGGTTGATTCTTATTGACTCTCATCCCGACACATGTCTAATTACCCTAAATTAAAATATTTATCTTGTTGTTCTTTATCTTTGATTTTGATATCTGTTATCGTTGAAATACCCGTTGCATGTTGTTGGCTTAAATACATGTTGATATCATGGTATGTTGCATGGATTGCATTTATAGTGATTAATATGATTAGGAAGTACATTTAGTTGTTAATAAGTTACATAATGCTAGATTCAGATTTTGGTTGGTCGCATTATTACTGTAGTTGTTGATCATATACGTCATATATATTGAATATCATGTTGATATCATTTTATACATGTTGTTTCTAAAGTTATGAGGTTTATATTGGCATATTGTGCATTATGATCTACTTGGGCGAAAGCCCTCAACATTATTTATTTATTTGCCCGAGGAGTTGGGCAAGTAACACCGCCAATCACCAAATTATCACACGAAGTACGTGTGCGGCATTGCGTTGTTAGACACCGACGGGCTATCCTTTGGATAGTCGCATCTCCTACTTAAGCGGGCTTGAGGTGCCACTCTCGAGATGTGAGAGTGCAGGGGAAATTCACTGTCCACTACGCTCTTGATTTGGTCTATAACTATGCACACATATATAGACAGTAGTACGGATGGCAATATTACTCGTACCCGCGGATACCCGCGGATATTTACCCGATACGGGTCGGGTATGGTAAACATATTATACCCACGGGTACGGGTACGGGTATAAATTTTTACCCATTTAATATACGGATACAGGTGTGGATACTATACTATCCATACCCGCGGATACCCGCTACTCGCCAATAAATATGAAAAATTAAATTTATAATTTTATATATTAATATCTAATGAAAAGTTTAAAAATAAGTCTAAATATAATATATTTTTAGGGATATCAATTTTTAATTTTAGTTGAAAGTACTTTGATTTTAAATTTAATGTTGTATAAATGGTTATTGCTATTTGTTAAGATAATTTTATGATTTAGAATTTCATTGTTACGTAGTTTATTTTATGGATTAATGTTTCTCAATCAAGTTATTAATATTGGTGAAATGAGAATCATTGTTGGTATACTATTATAATAAAATAAAAATTCTTGTCATATATTAAATGAGTATCCGTGGATATCCGCGGGTATCAATTACCCGCGAGGGTATGGGTGACGAATACCCGTCGTGGGTGCGGGTGCGGGTACGGGAGACGGGTTTAGTAAACGGGTGCGGGTGTGACACTATCTGCCCCGAACCCGCCCCGTTGACATCCCTAGACAGTAGTCATATTGTAGGAGCATTTTGACATGTTGACGAGTCGTGTATACAATTGTCTTCACTAGTATCATGACATAATGTTGTTTATCTTATTTCTTGGCATATTGTTGAATCATACTCAGCCTTCTGCTGACGTTGTTTGTTGTTATCTCAGATTCACAGGTATGTCGATAGTTGGAGTTGGGTAGCTAGAGTCCTGGAGGAAGAGACGTCGTCTGCTGCTTAGCAATTATCTTCTAGTTGCCTTGTATCAGTTGTTGAACTTTTATTGTTGAGAACATTTTATTATGTTGTTTTGTACGTTGGCGGTTCTAGTTGACTCTCTCATATGTTGGAAATTAGGTGTATCCAGTATTCGGTCTACACCGAATCGAACCGAAAAACCGAACCAAAATACCGAACTGAATTTTTCGGTTTGGTTCGGTTCAAACACCGTGGGGTTTGGTTCTTGACCCGAACCGAACCCGATTAATTATTTCAGTTCGGGTCCGGTTCCCGGAATTCGAGAACCGACCCGAACCAAAAATCGAATACCCATCAAATATTATTTATTTTTTCGGGTTTGGGTCGAGGATTGGGGGTTCGTCCGGTTCGGCGCCGTTCGGGTCGGAGATTGGGAACCCGTTAGGTCATTTTCTCCGGTTCGGCGCCCTCGAAGGCTCGAATACTCGATCTCATCCCTCAATCCTGCCTCCCTGCTCCCGACTCCGGACTCCCTGCCACTCCGTCGTCGAGCGCCGAGCGAGCATCGACTCCTTGTCTCCCTCAATCTGCGACTCCCGAGTCCCGAATCTACTTGACGAGCGCTGACTCCGAGTGGCGACATCTACTCCCCAGCGCTTCATCCCCTCCCACGCGACGACACACCACGCGATCTCCCCCATTCCTGGCTTCCTGCGGTCGCCCCAGTCCCCAGTCCCCAATCCGTCGTGCTGCATTCTCCAGCGACCAGCACCGCTGCTGTCGCTCCTTGGCACCTCCCCTTCCCACTCCTTGGCACCTAGGTAATTTCTGCTGATCAATCCTGGTAGTAGCTGCACAAGGGAGAATGATTTGACTTTTGGAGAGTGTGAGAAGAATGAGGTTGTATGATATTTCTGCTACCAACCAGCTGCCTTCTTCGCAAACAACTGAGAAAATCGATGGAGGAGAGAAATTAAGGAGGTTTATAATATCATCTTATTTAATACCAAATTAATTACTGCATAAGAATTCGTTAGTATATCTATCATTTGAGAAAATTTTGGTTTTTTCGGGTTGAAACTGAACCGAACCGAACAATTTCGGTTCGGGTTAAATCGGATTAAAAATTATTTGGTTCGAATTCGGGTTGAAGATTGAGTTTTAAAAAAAATCGATTTGGTCTTAATCGGTTCAGTTCGGTTCGGTTCGAACCGAACGGACATGCCTAGTTGGAATTCTTATGTTTTTGTTGTCAATTGATTCTTAGATCCTTGGTGCATTGCTAATTGATTGTCTACTGCGCATTCCCTAAGTGGTGTTCTTATTCTAGGGATAAGTTTAGGTGATGCGTAACACTAGTGTAGTCTAGGATCTTCATCACAAAACTATGCAGGTAGACTGCTCGACTTCGTGTCAAATGAGCCAACATGAGATGAGATGGCAATTAAAGCTTTACAATACTTAAGTAACTCAGATGTAGTTACATGTATAGAAAGCCAACTACTAAGACTTCAATCAGCCCTATATTTGAAAAATCAAAATCAGATTTTCTTGCCCTATATTAGAGAACCGACAAGTAAGAAAACAAATAACAAATGATCAATAGTATCATAAGCTTCCGAACAAAGAACAAAGAAGACAACAATAGGAAGAAATATTTTTCACTTAACAAGACAAGCTAATTAGATTTGATTCACTTAATCTGTGATATCAACTTTGGTACTAAAACAAATGTGTGAACTCATGCGAATGCACAGTTGATCATGAGAACCCAATCTGATATTTAATAGTCAATTCACCTCCGAAGAAGATGATAATACTGCATGATTTTCTTTAAATCGTATCTAAAGGCAAAGTATTATTCACTGGAATAATTTGATGTTAAAATATTGTGTATTAATGGTTTGATTGTTCACTAATTTTATATAATAATTATCTGTGCACTCGTGCTATACTGCTATGCACGGTTAATTTATGATTTTTTAAATTAAAAAGTTTGAATTTTTTTTTACAAAATAAAATTAGAAGAACATCAGTTTAAATATGATAAATATCTCTCAAAACAAAATTAATTAAATTCGACGACCAATCATAATTTCATTCAAAATTACGTTTTATTTTTCTAGCATAATGTGCTAGCCAATCCATCATTTTATTTTTTTCCTGTCTAATAAATTGAAAAGTAATATGATCAAAATGATATGCACCCAACAAAATATCATTAATAAGATTCTTAATTTTAAAAAAAGGAGTAGAAAACCCATATATTACACATGTCAATAACCAATTTTGCATCAGATTTTATAATAATTTTATTTAACTGCAGTTCATTGGATTTCTTCATAGCATGCTTTATAGTTAAAATTTTATTAATAAAAATCAATGATCGGCAAAAGCATCAGAATTATTATGAGTATCCATATAGGCATTAACATTCCATTTAAAAATATCATTACTTGGTGAAAACCATTTACTATCATAATTTTTTAACAAAGACTTGCCCTCATGTAATTGGTTTGGAAATAATATATGCAACAAAGGCAAGAACCTTAGCAAAAATCATCCAAACTAAAGATCTTGCATGTTCAAAAACAGATTGATTTTTAGCCCACCAAATAAAATAAAAAGTATTGAAACATAGTGCAATCAATACATCTAAGGGCAGTATAAATGCAATTTAAGAGGGCACAGAATCCATACTAATATTCCAAGCTAACATCTTAATACCGTCAAATTTAGCATCCATGAAATCCCAGAGGATCCTAGTTACCTCCCATTTCAGAAAATATGAAAAATATTTTTTGAAAGAATATAAATTTAATTTGAAATTATGTAAATTTAAACTAATATAAATACTATATTAAATGTAATTAATTGTAAATCCTAAAAAATTTTACTTAAAAAATTGGATGGAGTTGAAAACATAATAATTATATTAAGAATTTAAGAGAGATAAAGATAAGAAATAAAATTAAAAAAGTAAAAATATAAATGAAATATCAAATACGAGGAAATTTGGGTGATAAAAATTTGATATTTAGGAATTTAAGATGGGTAAAAAAAAAAAAAAAAAAAAAAGATAAAAGTACAAGTGAAAGATAAAAGAAAAATATATTGGAGGAAAAATTTTATTTAGAAAATTTTGAATGAATAAATTTCATATCAGAAAAATTTGAGGAGAGAAAAAATTTATGCGGAAATAATATGTTGCTTGTTTATATATATAGATTTTGACGGATAAAACATAAAAAAAGTATGTATTCACATGTATACAAACAGTGAGTGGAGTAAGTTAGAATCATTAGCCAATTTGGTTGGTCATTTATTAATTAATATTGCGATAATCCAAAGTCCTGAAGAAATTACTATCGCTTTAATGGAAACAGCTAGCTTGGCTTTCATTAATTGCCTGCCTTACGTCTATCACATGCATTCTTATTTATTACACCTTATTAAATCTCTATCACATGCGTTTCCGATATACCTTAGACTAAATCGCCATGATTTTTTATTGGACGACTTTAAAATTACTTTATTATTTTTATTAAATGGTGGAAAGAATTTTATAAAAAAAATTATTGGATATATCTCGAATATATATTTAATTTTATATTTTTAATAATATTATTTTTAATTCAGACACCAAACAATATAACCTTACGGTACATACATTGATTTTGCAAACAATTTGAACGAACTAATTCATTGACAGAGTCGACAAGGAGTCCATCAGCTCGCAATTGACTGTAGCTACTTGACTTAATTAATTGACAGAGTTGATTTTTCTCTGGATCTAAAGATGCATGCTTAATAATAATAATAATAATAATAATAATAATAATAATAATAATAATAATAATAATAATAGATTCAAACTCAATTAGTAGTAAAGCCAATTTTATATTTATATATATATATATATATATATATATATATATATATATATAATTCGAATATATATTTTTAAAAATAAATAAAAATATAAGGGCCAATGGAATTAACCCATAATTTCATTACAATGCATTAAAAAAAACACTCACGCGTTCTTTCTTGAACCACTTGATTCGATTCAACCACCTAATAATGGCCAAGTGCGTGAATCTCAAAGTCTACCGATCACGATATTGATATTTAATCAAGCGGTTGACTAGTGGTGAGCTTGGGACGGGACGGATCGAGATTTGGTATGTTCCGGTCTTATCCCGATTTTGAGTCGAGATGTAAATATGTGTTCCGATCCCAGTCCCGAATACGAAGCATCCCGATTTTATTAATATTAATTTTTCATAAAATAAAAATAATATCTTCATTAAAATAATTAATATTTTTTTAAAAAAATAATATTATATATTTAATATTACTTATATTATAAATCGGGCCGGGACGAGACAATTCTGATTTTTTTTGTATCGTCCCAGTCCCGTCCCGATTTTTAATTGGGACAGATATATTTGTCCCGGTCTCGTCCCGATTTTGAACCGGGACGAGATTTGTCTCGACTTTTTAGATTGGGCCGGACCGAAATGTCTCGACCTGTGCTCACCCCTACGGTTGACCACCAATTCATGCATGCCACGTCACAATTGCAATTAATTACACACGCAAACTTGCTTCTCCTCGAAATAAATAATTGATCAGTTTGATTTCACGTCAGCTTTGCTGGATTTCGTTGACAAATTAATTATTTTCTTTAATCTTTTGGTTAAGCTTAGACCAATCAATATCAATGTGTATAAAACTTTGACTAATTATATTAAATTCTCACTCGCTAAACCGAGAACGTGACTCCCTCCCTCGTCCGGCTTCCATTTGTAGTTGACGATGAAGCCCGTCCCGACCATGTTTCCATTTTTTTCGGGAATTTACTTGATTTTTTTATTACATTAATTACTTGAAATTCAACTCATTAATTAGAAATGTGTAGTGATTGCGTTTGGTATCTATCAAGATTATTGGTAATATTATTTTAAATTATTCGAAACCACGAGATAATCATATTTGGTTGGACCATATTATCAATAATCTGAATTCTTATAATAATTTATATTACCATCAAATAAGTAATGTAAATAGCTACTATAATCTGAATTCTTATAATAATTTATATTACCATCAAATAAGTAATGTAAATAGCTACTATAAAGAGTATTTACTTAGATTACCAACAAATGCTAATACTTAATTTTCTTTTCTAACAAAATTTTGCTCTCATAAAAAATCCTAACCTATATTGATCTTTTTGTAAATATTTTCACCTCTTCTTCATCTCTCACTCCTACATGTACCATCTATTCTACTCTAACAATGTCATCTACTCTGACTCTGGTGATGCCCTCGTTGACTCCAAGGATGCCTACGTCAGCCCCCTCTCTCTAATAATCAAGGTAAAATTTTTATTTTTCATTTCTATATTTTTACTAGAGGAGTGAGAATTTATTATTGTTTCAACTTTGCTCACAATCAATTATTAATTTGCCGAACTCAGTTGGATTTTACTTTGTTTCTTGAACTCAATTGGAGCACCACGAGCATCATATCATTATATGATTATAATTATTTAAATTTATTTCGAAGGTACATTGTAAATCGATTGACAAAATAAAGAATGAAGCACGAGAAAGCAAAAAGATAAAAATATATGATTTACGTGATTCAGAATAACGATGTGTCATACATCCATACGCAAAGGATGAGCGAATATTCTTCACTATTCGCAAGTATAAAGGATAACCCTTGCTACAAATATATACAAATGTCTATTAATATCAAATTTTCTCTTCAAACCCTCCAAAAAGTAATAGTCCTAAACGGGGCATGCTCTCTGCGTCGGCCCATGTAAAAAAATTCAAGATACATCTAAGAAGGTACGTATTTTAGTAAAAGACATATATTTCTTGATAATTTTGATGTTATAATTAATATAGTCATTATAATGCATACATAAACGTGAGAGTATGAGCATTAAGTGCTAAAATTAGATATCAAACTCATGACCATTGGGCAATATGACTTGATGTATAACCACTAAACTACTAATTTTTAAAATTGAATTATGAATTAGTTTCGGTTAATTTTTGTAAACGATTTCGATTTCAATTAACCACAAAAAATATGATTAATCGAATCATTGTCATTCCTAACTCCACTACAACACAATTTAATGACATCCTCGTTGTCCCCACGGATGCATTAGTCGTCGTCTCTCTCTTTAATCAATGCAAAATTTTCATTTTTCATATCTATTTTTATTTATGCTGGCAGGAAGAGTGAGAGTAATTTGTTGTTCCAACTTTGCTCGCAATTAATTAATATTTTATCGTCATGTGATTATAATTATTCAAATTAATTTAAAAGATATTTTAGTAATATATATATATTACTTGGTAATTTTGATATTATAACATAGTTATTATAAAGCGTACATCCATCGTCAGAATATTCGTATAAAGCATTATAATTAGGGATAAAACTCATGACCATTAGGCAATAATATGATTGGATAGATGTAATTAAGTGGATAATTATATATGTATATTCTGGACATAAGGCAATGGCATGCGGTTGACTGGTTCATTTGCACCGCCATGGGCGCTGACCACCGACCGGATCCAAAACTAACCCCCACGGACAAGTCCAAGTCAACCTCCCGCCGCCCTCCATCTCCATTCATTCATTGATTGATTGATTACTGTTCTCGCCCTATATGTAACTTGCAATTAGATTCCAACTCTCCTTCACCCATCCATTATTCTCACTACGTAGAAGAAGATCGAGAAGTTGTCATCAAACATGGGCAACGGCCTCGCCTCCTGCTTCAACCCCTGCATCTCCAGGGGCCTCGACGTCAAGCTCGTCTTCTGGGGCGGCGCCACCGAGTTCCTCTCCGCCAAGCACCTCGCCGGCGAGCTCATGTTCCGCTTCCCCGACCACGTCGTCTGCCACGCCGACTCCTTCTTCATTGGCCACCCCGTCCCCGCCCTCTCTCTCGAGGACGAGCTTCTCCCCGGCCACACCTACTTCGTCCTCCCCATCGACAGGCTCCCCTCCCACGACCCCCTCACCGCCGTCTCGCTCTCCTCGCTGTCGCCCGGCCCCGCGAAGCCGTCGCTAGCCGCCGGCAACGGCCAATGCCCGTTCGCGTACGTGAAGGGCCAGGACGGGCGGATGGTCATCAAGGTGCTGCCGGAGTTCATAACCAAGGTCATCAGCGCAGGCGAAGGAGGCGGGCAGAGGCTCGGCGCCGGCGAGGGGGGTACGCTGTGCAGCACGCCAGAGTTGAAGAAGCACTACGCGCAGCTGGTGGGGCCGAGGGAGCGGCCGTGGTCGCCGACGCTGGAGACAATAACGGAGAGGAAGAAGAGGTTGTTGTATGAAGGAAGCTTGTCGCCTGTTAGGTTATTAGGGTTGGAGAGGAAAACGTGTTAATTATAATTAGACTTGTACGCTTAAGTCAATTACATTGCGTAGCTTAATTAATTAATGCTGTGAGAATTAATTAGTTTTATTTAGGAGGGTTTTGCTCACGAGAAATTAAGTTGTATATAATAACACAAGTGAATACTAGTTGTACTTAGGGGTGAGCAAAATCCGATTCGACCCGACAAATTCGAAAAAATCGATCTGAAAATTTAATTCGGGTCGGGTTATTCGGGTATAACGGGTCGGGTCGAATTAGTTTTTTTTAAATTTCATATAAATTTTGGGGTCGGATCGGGTTCGGGTGAAAACCCTGTTTAACCCGACCCGCCCGATTTAAGTTAAACCAATTACATACTTGTGTATACCCGACTACCCGAGCCTTATGTATACCTGACTATCCGACTCCCCGCCCGACGCTACGCCCGAGCCCGCCTCCTCTTCTCTGCCCTCTCGACTCCCGATCGCCGCCCACCCCGCATTCCCACCGGCCCACTGAGTCGCCGACGCCGATCCTCCCTCGCCTTCGCGTTCGGCGACATCTACCCGACTACTCGAGCCTAACTCCCCGCCTGACGCTACGCCCGAGCCCGCCCCCCTCTTCTCTACCCTAACTGGCTAACCCTACTCTCGACTCCCGATTTCCGTCCACCCCACATCCCCGCCGACCCACCGAGTCTCCTTCGCGTCCGGCGACATCGAAGCTCGCGTCCGACATCTTCCTTGCCTCCTCCTCACTCCGTCACTCGACAGTCGCCTCGTCTTCCTCCTCTCCGGCATTCGCCTCCTCGCCTTCGGCAATCGCCTCCTCGCCCTCGGTAGTTGCCTCCTCGCCTCCGGCAGTTGCCTCCTCACTCAGCGTCTCGGCAATTGACGATCCTCAATTCCTTCGGGTTAAACGGGTGAATCGGATCGGGGCCTGATTTTATAGGGTTATTCGGATCGGGCCCTAGTTCAAAATTCGAGTAGGGTCGGGTATTTCTTTTATTCATTTTTTCGGGTTATACCCGATCGGGTCGGGTATTGACCCGACCCGCCCGATGCTCAGCCCTAGTTGTACATATGACTTGAGTGAAAATTGGGGACTGGTGAGCGATGTCGCCCCCTAGGGCATCCGTGCCCGGTCATCGTCCTCCACTGGCGCCCCCCGACGGTTCTCGTCGTCACCCCCCCCCCCCTCCCCTCTCCTCCAGAGCCCTCCGCTTCTCCGTCTTCCCCTCTGCCTCGACCTCAAACTTCAACAATTTCTTGGGCGCACATCCTCAAGGGAGGAAGCCCCAATCCTACCAATATCGTCTCCCCGGTATCTCTTCAAGCGATACAATCACAACCGACGAGCAGAGTCCATTTCTCGGCCGACCAACTGCAGCCTTTGGTGCAACTATGGACTACAAGTCTCATAGGTAAATTCTTAGGTAAAGTGCCATCTATTCTTACCATTTGTCTGTGGGCTGATCGTTTATGGCAAGCTGATGGTTTTGAATCTGTTTACGATTTGGAAGATGGCTTCTTTGTGCTTCGTTTTGATTCTTTGGATGCGGCAAACAAAGTTCTAACTGGCGGCCCCTGGCAATTGTGTGATGACATTATCCGCTTAATGCCATGGAAGCTTTGTTTTCAGCCTTTCTTTGAATCGATCACTACTGCCCCTGTTTGGGCTCGTTTACAAGGTTTGTCTTTGGAATTTTGGAACAATGAATGCATTACTTCTATCGCTTCTGGTATTGGCAGTCTTTTGAAAATCGACGATAGATATCAAGGTCCTGCTCGCGAAAAATATATCTGCATTTGTGTTGAAAATATATCCGAATTCCAAATTTTTTTCAACCTATTACTTATGAGAATTTATCCTCATTATACTTCAATTGCGGCCTAATTGGCCATTTTTTTATCAACGTGCCCTAAACACAGTAAAAGCTCCGATTGTTAATCCCTTTGTTTCTCCTAGGAAAGCCCCTGAATCCAATATGGAAGCTGTAAAGCAAAACAACCCTTCTTCGGCTTCTGGGAATGCCATCCCCAAAGAGTCCCTTGCCTATGATGTGAAACCTGTTTGTGGCCCTTGGGTCTTGGTTTAACGCCGGCGACAACGTCAGCGGCCACCCCAATCGTCGCACCCCTTTGATAACGAGGATAAGGGTGCTAGCGGTTCGTGGGCTGACCAGGTTGACACTAACATGGATGCTATGGATGAGGTTGAGACTAATGACTCGGTTTGGCACTCCGATAAGCATCCATCCTATTATCCAACCCGCCCCAAAAACTCTATTAAAGGCAAACTTTACTCTGTGCTCGTGTGTGATGCTTCCCCCTCTTCTATCCCCACTATGCCGACTACCGCCTCAAACCCTAATCGCAGTTCCACTCACACCTCATTCGATGCAATGACAAAAGATCTTAATGTCATCTTTCAATCTAATGTCATTCCTCCTCCTAAACCTCCTATCAAACCAAAGCAAAAGCAGAAAAAATGTGCTATGAACTAGAAGGAGGCTCAAACCCTAAAAGCTGCCTATCACCCCTCTTCTTCCAAGAGGCCTCGTTTAACTCCTCTTCTCATAGAAGCTCACAACTTGTCGGACTCCATCGGCCTTAACATTCAGGGCAGTACCTCTCCCCTTATTTAATGATTATTTACAATTGGAATTGTAGGGGATTGGGCAGGCTCTCAGTCAAAGATTTAATTTTCCACTTGCGGCAACATCTATCTTTTCCTCTTATCCTTAAGCTTTAATTGAAGCACATCTGATCATTGTCCATTAACTATTTCTATAATTCCCGCTAAAAAGAATAACCTTAAGCTTTTTAGATTTCAATCTTTTTGGACTGAGTATGAGGATACAATTAGTATTGTTGCTAATAACTAGGAAAATTGTTGTCACTTAAACTCTCCTTTTAATACATTCTCCAAGAACCTAACCTTTATTAGAAGAGCCTTGAACAATTGGAACAAGCACACCTTAGGCAACTTAGAAGAATTACTTCTCGAAACTAATACTGACATCAACCAGCTTGAAATCTTAGAGGCCTCCCATGGCTTAACTCAAAACCAGCAAGTTACCCTTAAATTCCTCCACCACAAATCCCTTATCCTGCTTCGACAGCTTAATTTAAAATGATGGTTCAAATCAAAAACTCGTTGGATTCATGAAGGTGATGCTAACACAACATACTTTCATAGAATTGTGATGCACCGTAGACATTACAATCATATCAAATGCTATCAAATGAATAATAATCTCACCCTAACCTCTGATAATGACATAAATCAGGTCTTTGTTTCCCACTGCTCTCAGCTCTGGTCTTTCAGCTTGAATCCTATCAGCAACTCCTCTTGGCCCACTTTCAATAAGATTAGTCAATCCTCCCACAATTATTTAATCTTTTCTTTCACCAAAAATGAGATTTGGGAAATCATTAAAATCTTTGCCAATGGCAAAAGCTCAAGGTATGATGGTTTTACTATAGAATTTTACAAAAAATATTGGGAGACCATTGGTGACACCTTCTATCATTGTCTTCAAGAATTTTGTCAATATGCTTCCCTTCCCCCTGATTGGAACAGAACTTTACTCATATTCATTCCAAAAATTAAAAACCCCTCTAGGATAAATGAGTATAGACCCATAGTCTTATGTAATTTTTCTTACAGAATTTTAAGTAAGTTGATTGTTAATAGGTTAAAAATTTTCCTCCCATCTCTCATTTCCTTCGAGCAATCGGCTTTTATCAAAGGTAGGAATATTCATGATAATATTCTCATTGCCCAAGAGCTTGTTCATACTATTTATCCTTCCAAAGATAAATACCCCTATATTATTCTGAAATTAGATGTGGCCAAAGCTTTTGACAACATCTCTAGACATGCTATCATTCATATCCTAACAATTTGTAATTTTCTTCAAAAGTTCATTGACCGGATAAATACATGTATCTCCTCTTCTACTTTTGTCTGTCATATAAATGGCAAGATTTCTAACTTTTTCAATTCTAACAAGGGGATCAGGCAAGGAGGCACCCTTTACCCATTTTTATACATTATTGCTGCTCAAACCTTATCAAATCTCATCAATCAAGCTGTTCAGCAGGAGAATCTCACCCCTTAGCATAAAAATAACTTTTAAATAAGTCATCTGATGTTTGCTGATGACTTTTTAATTATCATTAAAGTCAATCCCAAAAGCCTAAACATCCTTAAATCTATCTTGAACACTTGTGACAACCTCACTGGGCAGTTTATAAATCCCTCTAAATCTGAAATATTCTTCCCTAATGCCATTCCTTCCAATACTATAAACCATATTAAAGGGGTCCTAAGCATGAAGCTTGGTTCTTATCCTTTCAAATGTCTTGGGGCTATCATCAGCCCCAATAGATCCCCTCCAAATTCTTTTGACCACATTTTCCAAAATATCAACAATAGGTTGGCCAATTGGAAATCCAAATTTCTGTTCCAAATTGAAAGATTGGTCCTCATCAATTCTATTTTAAATGCTATCCCTCTTTACTCTCTTGTTGTGTCTTGGATCTCAAGCACTACCTTAGACAAAATTATCAAGTCTATTAGAACTTTTCTTTGGCAAAATAAACCTGAACAAATTAAGCCTCTTGCCCTTCTCTCTTGGGACACTATCACATTGTCCAAAAAAGAGGGAGGTCTTGGAATTCAAGATCTTTATCTCAAAAGTATTTCCTTACACAATAAAAGAATCATTGACTACCTCAATAATTCTCCTTCCCTTTGGGTAAAATTAGTCCAAACTAAGTACCCTCATATCACCCCCCCCCTCAACAATTGTCCTCCTAGAAACTGCTCTTGGCCTTGGCGTCTCTTTATCAAAGCTTTCAATGAATTACATTTAAATTTCAAAAAGCATATTAAATTTGGATCTTGCACTTCTGTAATGTATGATACTTGGATTTTTAATTTACCTTTAGCTATTAAGCCAACTTTTATAAATGTTGACTTGGTTAATTCTCATATGCTTGTTTCTGATTTAATCCAGGATCAGATGTGGAATGCAAGTTTTGGTTTAACTTATTTTGGGCAGATTCTGTGGGATTCTATTATTAGAATTGATTTGCCTCCTTCACCTAGTGATGACTCATGGGTATGGGTTAGTGAGAGTAAAGGGCTTGTTACCTCCAGTGCAGCGTACTCGTTTCTAAGAAGCTGTGAAACTTTAAATGCTACTGCCAATACTATGTGGTCATCTATGTGGGTATTGCATATTCCTCCTAAGATTAAACTCTTCATTTGAAAAAAATTTCACAATAAGCTACCTACTCAAGCTAAACTTCATAACATAGACATTTCTCAATCACCCTTATGTACTTTCTGCAACAATGAACCTGAAACTATTCCACATCCTTTTCTAAATTGCAATTTTGCATCCAACCTTTGGAACCTTCTTGCTTTTAAATTAAATCTCAATTTTTCTAGTTTTTCTAGCAGAACTGATTGGCAAATTGGTGCATGGTTGCATTCTAATCATACATTGCATAAGTGGGCCTCTCAAATTGCAATAGCTTTATGATTCACCTCGCACGCTAGAAACGAGTGTTTGCATTTAGATCGGCAGCCGTCCACTATTACTCTCGTGAACCGTATCTTGTCTTTTTTGGAAACATACAAAACATACCCTCAAAGGTTTGAAGGTTCGACCCGGAGCTTAACAATTCCTAATAATTGGATCCCACATTCTCAAAACAGGATCAAACTCAATATTACTTCCTGCACCAAAAATTCAATATCGGGCAGTGGCCTTGTCATCAGAGACAATAATGGTAAATGCCTGCATGCGGAAGCCATTCACATACCAGGAAGCTCTACTACCTCCTGTACAGTTGCAACTATCAAAAATGGTCTCCAAACCCTTAAAGACCTTGGTCTAGCTCAAATAGACCTGCAGATGGACTCTCCTAAGTTATCTCAATACATCAACGACAATTCCAGCCCTCCTTGGTGGTTGCTCAATTCCATCCAGAGAATTAGATTCATTTGTAACTCTTTTCAATATGTAAATATTTGTCCCTCATACAAGTGTTATAATAGAGCTGCCCATTGGGTAGCTGAGTATGTTGTATCTACTAGCTCATCTAAGATTTGAGATACTTCCTTTCTAATATCACTAGATAGAATTTTTGTAACGGATCATTTTGATCATTCTTATGAATAAATTTTTTTGAGAGCTCTGCCCTCTTTGTTACAAAAAAAAAAAAAATACAAGTGTAATTTAAATATATTTATCTTATTTAATTTGCTTGGAGTGTTCATGGTCAAATTAATTTCAGAACATATATAACTTGACGGTGGAGGAAGAGAATAAGCAGGCAATTAATTATCATCTGTAAATTGTCTACACATATGCTCTAAATTAAATATATATTTGCAATGATGCAAATAATTAATTAGAACTTTGAAGCAATTCAGTTAATTATAAAAAAAGACAATTAAGAGGAATTAATTTAGATTATCTATCTAACACCATCTTTCAAGTTATTGATTGATATGCATGTGTGATGGTCAGTATGATTATATCTCTTCAATTTGAAAGGATACATACTGATGTATGTATGTACATGGAACATATATAGAACACATTAGCTTTACTTAATTTCGCCAAGCGAGAAAGTAAAAGAGTTGCAAATATTTTAGCGAAATATATATGTGAAAAGACTAAGAATGCATTCTCGTGGCATGATAGATAGTCGAAAAAAACTTCTATGGTACCTGGCTCTATAGAAGTTCTATGGTGCCCCGCGTATGAGTGAACCTAGTATTTTTAATACTGAATCTAGGATCATTAATACTAAACTTAAAATGAAAATATTAGGTTCACTCATTTGCAATACGAGTTCACTTTTACTTTAGGTTCAGTCTGAATTATACTATATTTAATTTTAATAAAATTAGATTCATTCTTATGAGGAGCTCCATAGAAATTACTATGGAGCTTGACTCCATAGAAGTTGCACTCTAGATAGTCTCCCGATTTGCTTAGCTTCCTGAGAACTGATGCAATAGTTAGGCTATAACTTCTCTATAAAAAACTATATTATTTTTAATCATTATCTAAAAATTCAAAATTTGACCCACATTAGTTTAAATTAGAAATAAAAACTTAAAATGAAACTTGCACGGGTTGGAGCTTGGACATTTCCATTGATGAGGTCAATTTCTTGGGTTATATTAGATTAATGATTTTTTTTAACATCTCGACTTACATAATAGTGAAACTTTTTTTTTTTTGGAAAATGGGTTTGGTGGTAAAATTAACAATAAAATTAAGATTATAGAGTATATATACTTAAAACTATTTAATGGATGAAAAAGTGATGCAAGACTATAATGCCCTATATTAAAATGGGACAATTAAGATGAAATTAAAAATATATTTGTTATAGTTCCATTACATATATAAGTACATATACATCGAAACAAGGAAAATAAGATCTTTCTCTTTCTTTTTGCCTTCTTCCTTCTTTTTTCTCTTTCTATTTATATATCTAAAACTTTTTTTTTCTTTTTCTTTGAAAGAAATTAAGCACACTAGCTTGGATTTATTTCAACTTTCAAGAGATGAAAAAAATACAAGCAGAAGAGGGAAGAGAAAAAGAAGAAAAAATAAAGAATAAAGTAGGTAAAAAGGCACAAGAAAAAGTGCAGGAATGCAAATATAAAACCAAAAAAATTAAAGACTACCAAGGCGGCTCAGGTAGTCTCCTACTTGGAATTTGAAGCAACATCTAAATCAGGATCTTACAAAATCTCTTTTGATAGAAAATGCTAGCTTGGCTTATTACAACATCTAAAGTTGAAATTCCAATCTGAAAAGGTTTAATTCCCTGCATGCTTCTGATATATATGAGCATATATCGATCAGCAACGGAAATGCTACGCTCAGGAGCAATTTGAAAGACTTGCATGTATTTGTTGAAATTTTTTTTAAAAAAAGAAAAAACAATGATCAAGACAGGTCACCCTCTACCCATTTGTGGGAAGAGGAAGCAGAGGACCCATAGGTCGTGCTTCCCTCGCCAGCAAGATAGGTAGAAGTATGTTCCCCTCGACCATGTAAAGCTTTATTTATCTCATCATCAAACAGATTACAATCTCCTCTATATACAATCGGTTTCAAAAAACTATTACAATTGTTCTCTATATCAGCTAGCAGTACGTCTTCATTCATAAGGACTCTTTCAGGTTCATCATTATCATCCCTGTCTTTTTCCTTGTCTTCCCAACTTCTGTTGGACTGGTACTGATTCTTTCTAATACAACTATCAGTTGCATTTTTTTTTCTAACCTGCAGCCAGCTACTCTCAAAATTCTTGTTCTGCATCAGTTCCCACAGCTTGAACTACTTAGCTTTTCTACTTCATTTGTACTGATTCCATTTTCTTCAGCATTTTCCCATACCTTTGAATCCTCCCTGTTAATACTCAGAACTGTCGCACTGTGTGCAATCCTGTTTCTTTCCCTGTTAATATGGAGCCAGCCTTTAACACCAACTTCTTCTCCAATTCTTAATATGTTGCTCCCCAGGTTTTTCACTTTCCATGGCATCTTCTTTTCTTTCCTCAGAATTTTCACTGCATTTATACAATCTGATTGTACCCAATCAACCCTTTCCCCTTTCTTCTTCACATTATCAAGTCCATACCATATTGCTTTTATCTCAGCTTCCAAGGCACAGTTTGCTTTCATATATCATATTCCAATTTTTCTCCATCTTCCCTGATTCATTAGGACAAAACCAGCCCCTGCTGAGCAACCATTCCTCCAGGAAGCATCACATAGTAGAAAAGATCCCTCTTCTACTCCTATTCTCTCCTCCATACTAACATTTCTGTTCCTTTTTGGAACTGTTTCTTTTCTCATATTTTTCCTTTCTGCATATTCATGAGCATCTCTCATAGCCTTTAAGAATATACTGTTGAGTCCTTTTTTACCTTTGTGCTTAGTCGAACACCTACTCTTCCAAATTAACCATAAGGAGATTGCTATAACTGCTAACAGTCTTTCTCCTAAGTCTTTCTCATATTTTTCTCCCTCTCTCAGCCATCCACCCTCCTTCCATCCTTCCTTTTGCATGAATTCAATTCCTAATCTATCTTCAAGCAACTCCCAATAATTTCTTACATAATCACATTCAAAAAAAAAAAGAAAATGCATACTATTATCTTCACAATTACCACACATAAGACATTTTTCAGTTTCAATACCTGAAAATTTACGGAACCATTTTGATGTTGGCAGCCTATTCCAAATCAATTTCCAGATAGATGTCTTTACTCTTTCAGAAACTTTCAGTTTCCAAATTTTCATCCACTCAAAATTCTCCTCCCTCTCTTCCATTTTGGCCTCTTTTAAATAGAAATAAGCTCTTCTAGTAGAAAGCTTCCCATCCTCACTTAGAGCCCATACCCATCTATCCTTTACTCCCTCCATGCTGACTGTGATGTCTTCAATTAAGTTTATCATTTCCTTTCCAAAACATTTATTCAAAACCACAGCAGGCCATCTACCTTCAGCTATCAGCTCACTGACTTGATTCAATTTTTCCAATTCTACAGGATTCACAAAGGTAGGCCATTTTTCTATAGGCATGGTAGATAACCATGGATCTTTCCATATTCTTACATCCCTTCCATCACCTATTTTCATTTTTATACCTTCTTTTAAGTCATTCATACAATTAGCTATTGCTCTAGCATTCCATGTCAAATCCTTACCTGAAGCCTTCATCCAAGGATGCCATCTCTTGCACTTGGAGTTCAATATTTTACACCATTTGCTATCCTCCTTGTTTAGAATTGGTAAGATTCTTTTTGCCATTGCAACTCTTTTAGACATATGTAGATCTCTGATTCCCATTCCCCCATTGCTCTTGCTTGTTGTGACCACTTCCCATTTTATCAGATTAGTTGACTTCCTCTCTAATTGATTTCCCCAAAAGAACTTTCTCTCTAGCTTGACCACCTCCTTAACAGCTTCATCTTTAACCGATGAGGTCATCAAAGTGTGCATTGGTATGGAGCTTATGACTGAATTTATTAATATCCCCTTTCCTGCTTGAGATAGCTGTTTGGCAGCCCAATTCTCAATTTTTCCTTTTGCTTTCTTTACCAGTTCCATCTGATATCTTTTCTCTAGCCTCTTAGGATCAATGAAAGTTCCTAGATATTTTATAGGATAAGAACTTTCCTTTATATTCAGCACATTTGAAACCATTCTTCTTGTTCCCAAACTGCAATTCTCAGGATATAAAATTTCAGACTTGTTAAAATTAACCTTCTGCCCTGTAACATCACAGTATACCTTCAAGAGCTCTTTCAAATTTTTGCAAGACTTTTTATTGCCTTTGATAAAGAAAATTATCATCAGCAAATAAGCAGTGACTCATTTTTTGGTCTTCAATATTAAAGCAGTCAATTTTCTTCCCCTCTATAGCTTTATTCATCAATTCTGTTAATAACTGTTCAAGGATTATAAAAAGATAAGGGGATAAAGGATCCCCTTGTCTTATACCTTTGTTGCTTTCAAACAGTCTTGACTTTGTTCCATTTATCTTGCAGTAAAAAGATATTTCTTTCAAACAACTTCCAATCCAATTCCTTATTTTTAAAGGAAAGTTCATTTTTTCCATAATCATCAGAATCACTTCCCAGTTCACCCTGTCTTGATTATTATTATTGGATTCTTTGCTTTAGATTTGTAGGTTGAGTTGACAACCTCATTCAGAATAAGCACATTATCATGTAAACTCATGCCAGGCACAAAGCATCTGTTCTGTACCTATAATTTTCCTTAGGATATTTCTGAATCTGTTTACTAGCATTTTTGCAAAAATTTTGTAGATGACATTACATAGGGCAATTGGTATAAATTCCCTTATCTGCTTTGGTTTTTCTACTTTTGGAATCATCACTAATAGTATCTTTCCAATTTTTAGGGATCTGATCAGTATCATAAATTTTATCCATCTCTTCTGAAATGTTCTTTTCCACTATTTCCCAGCAGTTAATGTAAAATTCCAGAATAAATTCATCATTCCCTAGACTTTTACCTCTTCCCAGACCTGCAGCAGCTCTCCAAATCTCTTCTTCACTGAACCTACATTCCAGCTTCCTTTTGTCTGTTTCAGCAATCTTTTTCCAATCCAATCCATCCAGAATCTCTTTGCATTTGTTATTACTTACATTGTGTTCCCATAGCTGTTCATACGTACCAATTTGCAAACGCATTTGCCATTTCTGTATTGTCCACAATTCTTTGTCCTTTTTCTTATATAAATTCTACTTTGCTTTTCTTCCTTTGAATTTTTACCAGATTATGAAAATATCTGGTATTCTTTTCTCCTTCCTCAACCCACTTGCATCTTGCTTTTGACCACCACCAAAGGTGTATCTGCTTTGCTAAAGCTCCTGTTCTTCTTGTCAAAATATCCATCTCTTCTATATCCCTTTCAGTCAGCCACCCTTCTGCATCCCTTTTCTCCATTTCAGCTAACTTTTTCAAAGAATCTTTCAAGTTTCTTTCTAAACTTCCAATTTTTTCCTTATCCCATTTTACCAAGGCACCAGCTACTCTTTTTTGTTTCTCCATCACAGTTTCTTCATTATTTATGTTTCCAGCCCAACTCTCCTTTACAACTTCTGGAAATTCTTCATTCTCAAACCAAAAGTGTTCAATGATAAATTCTTTCTTCATGTTATGCTTTCTTTTTTCCTTCTCACAAGTAACTAATAGGGGTCTGTGGTCAGAATCAATCTTTTGTAAATGCTTGGCTTTAATATCCATATCCTTATTCAAACAGATATCATTGAAGAGAACCCTATCTAGTCTTGCTTGCACCCTTGCTTCCCCCTTCCTGTTGTTGCACCAAGTATATCTAGGTCCTCTAAAAACAGCTTCAATCAGGCTAGTACCTTCAATGAATTCATTAAACTCTTTGACAGCTTTTGAGTATATAAATTTCCTCCCTCCTAACTTGTCCTTCTCATTCCTTATACAGTTCATATGTCCTACGATTACCCAAGGTAATTAAATAGTGTCAATCTCTCCTAGCATGCTCCAGAGTCTGCTTCTTTTTCTGTAATCATTGCTTGCATAAACTCCAGTTATAAGAATTTTAGCTCCATTCTCAATCATTACCAGATTACTAATGCTTTGGTCATCTTTGAACACATTAGTTACCATGAAGCAGCTCTTTTTCCACAAAAATATGATTCCTCCAGATCTACCTGTGCCAGCTACAAATTCTCCTTGCCAGTTTCTTCTGTAACTTAACAAAAACTTCTCAGCTTCCTCTTGAACCACATGTGATTCTTGCAATATAATCAAATTTACTCTATACTGATTTACAGTACACCAGAGGTAAGCTAAAGCTTCTCTTTTGGATGCTCCTCTAATATTCCATGATAGTATGATCATTGTGTATGTCTTTCATTTATCTCCTCCATGTTCACCCCTTGACCAGGGTCTCCATCATCTTTTATCACATCATCTTCCTTTGAGCATCTTCTCTTCTTAAGTTTAACATTTCTGTATACTACAGGAATGTCAACTAGTTCCCTGTTCACCTCAAATCCCTTCCTGCTTTTTGATTCATCCTTCTTCTTTTCCCTTGAAGCTTCAGGACACAATCCAGCTTCTAGAAAATCCTCTTCAGCATTCTCATTTTCTAATATTTTTCTGAATGATACTGAGAGTTTTTCTGCCAACTTATTCATCTCATGTTTTTCTTTAATATTTGGTTGTTCCTTTGATTTCTCCTGTTCCTTGCTTTCAGCAGCCTTGAAGATGAATTCTTCCATAGCATTTTTCTTCTCCTTTGCAATCCATTGTTTTCCTTGCATATTTTCTGCTGTCTTTCCTTTCCTCACGTCAATTTGAGACTTTGCTTGTTCTTTTCCTTTTTCTTGCATCCTGACCCCCTCCCTCCCTTTTTTCATTTCATTTTGGTAATTTTTCACATTTGATACTGATATCCCCTTTTTCAGCATCCCTCCCTTTTCCTCATGATTTGTCTTTTCATTATCAATCTCCATATTGGTTGTACTCCTTTTATCATTTACACTCCCTTTCTTCTTTTCTGAGCTCTCCTCTGAAGTACCACTTCTCTTTTCTGAGTTTTCTTCAAAAGTTAGATTATCTACTATTTTGAAAGGATTGTCTAAACTCCCTCTGCCTGATTTTTGACCTTGACCATTTCTCTTCTTTCTTTGTACCTGAACCCATGGTCCCAGCTCTTTTTCTTCATCAGTACCTTCTTTACTTGTAGATTCTCTCTTTCCCTCCTTATTAGCTACACTGACACAAGACTTCAAATTACACATATTTTCCCCATGTCCAACCATACCACAATTAAAGCAAATGACTGGCAGATTCTCATAAGCTACTGATTGAAAGAAACTTCCTGCTTCCGTATGAATCCAAAATCCTTGTTGGATTGGCTCTTTAATATTCAACATCACACACACCCGAGCAAACTTACCCCTGTCCCCCTTCATTGTGTAATTGTCAAACTTTAAAGGTTTCCCTATCACTGCTGCCACTTGTGGAAGTATATTACTGTTCAAAAACTCATTTGGTAATCCCGGTAATTGAATCCATACCGGGATTTTATCAATTTTCTCTCTTAATGGCTGGAAGTTATCCTTCCATTGAAGTAATGACAAAGCTTGCCCTCTGAGGAACTACGATCCACTCGAATATACATCCCAGTAATCATCAGCATTGGAGAATTTAAATGCGAAAAAACCGGCAGATAAATCCACAATATTGCATTCCGATTTAATTTTCCAAATCTTTGGTAATAAGGATCTTACCAGATCAAACGGAGGGGTTCGTCCGAAAAATTTGTTGTATAGAGTCAAGTTGCTTCCCCTTCTTGCCTCTCTTAGATCAGCTTCCGCGATCTTCACTCTCCCCTTTGCATTGTTCTGGATTCTTTCGATCTTCTCCATCAGCTCCTTTGATTCCTTCCAATTTGAGGTATTATCCGATCTCCTGAATAAACTTGCCCAAGTATTAGGGCCTCAAGTCGATTTCAGTTCGCTCGATTTTTCACCATCATCTTCCCTATTTCCATTCTGCAGGTATCCCTCCTTCGGCCAAGTCCTCGCCTTTTCTCCGCTCAGCATAGTTTGATCCCCTTTGCCATATGCCACCGATCTATTTGTTGACCATCTTAATTCTATTCGTTATGCCATAGTTTAATCCTCTCTCACAATTTCCAATACTGTAGAAACTTATTACAACTTGAAGATGTTGTGCCAGATGAGAGGCGCCTAGCCGTGCCATTGAATTGTTAAGATACAATGGGTGATCACATCAATCTACACTACGAGTGTCCATTTAGTTTAAACTACGCGAACCGGATCAACATAAGCCAAACCGAACACGAAACTTTTTTTTTTTTTGTCAAATTCAACTCGAAAACCAAATCGAATATGATATAGACCGAACCAGACCGAACCAGACCGAACCGATTATTTTCAATTTGGTTCGATTTTGTAACCTAAAAATCGAAAAAACTTAATTTTTATGTTTTAGTCTGTTTTAATCTGTTTTAGTCTATTTTAACTGTTTGATGCATAAAATTATAAATTGACGGTTAACTTTTGCCGAAAATGAAGATGGAGGCATGAAGGACAATTGGAGAAGAGGAGCCAAAGAGGAGAAAAAGTGAGAAGAGCTATATCCCGAGTTCCCAACCCTAATGGCCTAATGGGCTAATAAAAAAATAAAAATTATTATTTTTATTTTATCTTTCGGTTTTCGGTTTGGTTCCCAAATCCTGAGAACCGAGGCCGAACCAAATATGAATAATCGGTTTCAATTCGATTCAAAAACCGAACATGTCGAGGTCGAAACTGAACCAGACCAAACATTTCAGTTCGGTTTGGTTTGATTTGACCTGAACAATAGACATCCCTACAATCTACTACGTACTTTAAATTATGTTTCCTTAGATCAGTTTTCGCAGCCATGTGTACTGTTGTGAACCTTTAAATCTAAGATGCCATATAGAGTGTATGGTAAATATATTCAGTTGATCGACTCATTGAGTGAATAAATCCTTTTAATATGCATGATCGTCATATGTTGCTCGGTGAAGAAGTTCATATTTGCTATGATGACAACCTCCATGCAAATTTTATTTAATCAGGGGTGCACGGTTTCATCTGGTTGATATCTTGATGTTTTTTTTATTATTTATTTCCAGTAGTTGTAGTAACTCCATCTTGCATTTTTCATTCCTTTCTTTTGACATCTTTCTCTAATTACCTTGTACCATTTACTTGGGAATCTCACGTTAAGAATGAACCTAGTATTATTAAGATTGCACGTAAAATAGAAGTGAACCTGCATTCTCTAAGAGTGAACATAACACTTCTCGTCTAGGTTCAATTTTAATAATGTTAGATTCACTCTTAACATGCTAGGTTCGCTCCGATGTGCAACTCCATAGGAGGAATAATTTTTTCCCGCAGTAATTTAAGGATGATATCTAGAAAGCTTCCAACACTTCATAAATGAGATGTTGGGAACAATAATCCTAGTGGGCTTAACATAATAAATTAATCTACATAATGTATATCAATGCATCTCATAATTAATTAAGTAACCTCAAGGGCATGCATATCAATTAATTTCATATCGTAATTTTGTAATTGAAAATATTTTGTTTTTATTCGAGAGAAGAACCCAATTCTAACTATTAATAGACTTAGCATTAAAATTAAATAATTAAACCCTACATGGTTGTCCAACCAACCATGAATTTAATAGATTCTACGAATTTCTAAATTCTCCTATCATCATCTTGCAAGTATATTGCCAATGGGTCAGTAGAGCCATTTCTCAAGCAAGAAAGGTTGTCTTGTTGAATTCGATTGTGAACTCTTCCCCTATGCATGCTTTGTCTTCAACTTGGATAAATGATAAGGTGATAAAAGAGCATCAGAGGATTGCTAGAAGTTTTTTATAGAAAAATTATAAGAAGAAGCGAGGTATTCATTTGGTGAATAGGAAGAGAGTGTTTTTATGTAAAGCAAGTGGGGGTTTCGGAGTGAAGGATTTGGGGATAGTCAAGATTGTTGATAATGCAAAGAGAATCCTACCCTTACTAAACATAAAGGATAAGGTATGGGCTGAGCTTCTCAACTTAAGGTACAAGGGTATTCATCCATCGGTTAAGCCTAAACGGGATGCGAAAGATATTTTTAATGCCTTGGAAAAATTAAGGGGTGGATTGAAAATTAAGATTGGGAATGGAAAGAAAACCAATATCTAGAATGACCCTTGGATTAGCTGTATTCCAATCAATTGGTAGCCTATTTTTGTAAATATGGAACATATCAGTAAAGTAAATCAAGTAGGAGAATTGATAAAAGATGGTGGGTGGAATGATGAACTTACCAGGGATTTATTTGGGGTGGATATTTTAAGAAGTATATGTCAAATTCATTTACCAAAAAGAGAGGTGGCTGATAAATGGATTTGGGCATTGAATGAAAAAAAAACAAATTAAACAACAAGTGGCTTACAATTTCTTGAAGAATAATGACAAGGAATTGGAAGAGAATGGTATTGACTGGAGGTTGTTATGGAATATGAAGCTTATTCCTAGATTAAAACTATTTGTGTGGAAATTACTACAAAAGAAGCTGCCCACTACTGATTTGCTTGCTAAAAGAATCAGGATTGATGCTCAGAAATGTTTCATATGCAGTGAAGGGGATGATAAAATCAAGCATATTTTCTATGATTGCAGGTTTGTTGTTCAGTTCTGGAAAGATGTTGAATAGTAATAAAATACAATTTTGAATATAAAGAGGAATGATGGCAAGGAAAATGGATGGTTGAAGGTAATAAGTTAGGAAGGAAATCAATGATAAGTATTGTAAGTGTTGTTGCTGCAGAACATTGGTTCTCATGGAAAAACAGAAACGAAAAATGTTTCAGGAATAAAGGATTTGGCATGAACACTTTACTAAGTAGAATGATGGCTGAAGTGGGTAATGATAAGGTTGGTTTGGGAATTCATCAGATGGCACTTGGTGTAAACTGCAGGAACAAAAATCAAATAAGAGCTGATGACCAGGGAGAAATGGCTGAAGAGGTGGAGAGGGGGTTGAGAGTTTACTGTGATGCTGCTTGGTTGGATCAAACAAAGGAAGCTGGGTTGGGTTTTTGTGTAGTGGTTGGGAATAATGAGACAATTTTGATGGGATATAGCAATGCAATTCAACCTGAAGTTATGATGGCAGAGATGAGGGCTATGTGGATTGGACTAATTAAGCTGGAACAAAAATGAACATCAAGCACTTGAAAGTTTTTTCTGTTTGTAAGAAAGTGATTGACATTTTAAATAATGTAAGTAAAGTTCCATGGTATGCCAAGGATATGGTCCATGATATAAAGGATGCATGTGTTAGAATTGAAGTGATATCCTGAAATTTTGTGTACAGAGAAAGAAATAAGAGTGCACACTTGTTGGTCAAAGTTGGATTAGATGGAAGTATTTCCAAGAATGGTGTAACTCAGATTTGTTACTAGGAAAACTCACTAGTGAACCACTTGTGGATGGATGCTGGTTGGGAATACATCTAGCGCAATAGATAAGAAACGAGAAGAAAATGAAACACACACAAGATTTACGTGGTTCAGCGAAATTACCTATTTTCACGGCCGCACTAGAAGTTCTTCACTATTAGAGTTTTCTTAGATACAAGACAAATATTACATGTGAGTTTATATAAGGTGACACAGGCCCACAGCCCAAAGGGTCAAAAAAATCTTTGGGAGCTCCGCCCTCACACCCTTGGCAAGGAGCGCTTGGGGTGGAAACAGACTAGGCCAGGCTTTCGCCTTATGTTATAGCCTGAAAATAAAGGACCTAATTGTAATTTTTTATTAGAGAGGTCTTTTCGCAAAAGTGCTTAATCCTATTCAATTAACTTTAATCCCCTCTAATTCTTTTCTCTCTCTCCTGAACCCTGTAGCAGCAACGATGACGGATAGGGAATTGCAGCGGCCGTAGTGAGGCGTCGACAGTGAGAAGACTTCGGTGAAGACCGGGGTTTGGAGGAGTTTTGAGGTAGGAGTCTTATCTTATCTTCCTTATTTTCGGTCGGTTGTTTGCTGTCGTTTCCGTTCTTCCTTCATCGGTGACGGCAAGAGGTTATGGAGGAAGATCTGACAGATTCGGATGGAGGAAGGGGCGGCGGTAGCCGTGGGCAGTCCGCGGGCTGCCACCCCATGGGCGATTGCTTCCCGCGCAGTGGGCAGCAGCCGTTGCTGCCGTAGGAGGCCGGAGTGGCTTCCTAGCCTCGGATCGGCGTCCCACCGGCGCCGGAGGTCGTGGTGGAGGCCGGTAGGAACCATTGGTTGGTTGGCGTTGGCTGGTAGGGCCACACGGCGTGTGGATCGGAGAGGAGTAGCGGTGGGTTGGCGTCGGGGTCGGAGTCCATGGGGGATGTCAGAGGATGGTCGGCGAGTGGTCGCCAGCGGCCGAGAGGGCCGGCCGACGTGGATCGGGGCCTGGTAGAGGCGGCGTCGGGGGCAGGGCGTCGGGTTGGGAAGAGATCTGGCGAGTGACGAGTGGAGGGTGGTTTTATTTAATTAAGAGAGCTGTGTCGCATCTCAGGTTAAATAATAGAGTATTAGGGTATTTTTAGATTTGATCGTAGGATCGTCGGATCGAGTCGAGGTGAATATCAAAGTTGTAGGTTTTTGCGCTCTGAACGCGATGGTGGTGTCGGATTTCTGATCAGAGGTCGTCTGATAGATCTTTCCTATGTTTCAGTGTTATTTGGTAGATGAGACTTATTAATTCGGTTGATAAATAATTAAATAATGTAGGATAGTGATATTCTATGTTAGGTGGTGATTTAGAGTATAGATAGTTGTGGTGGGTGCGAGTTGACTCTTGTTGTAGCCGATGAATGTTGAATTGGTAAATTGACGATTTTACCCCTTACTTCTATTTGCTAGATTTGCTTCTGAAATCTATTGATCTCCTGTTGCATTATGTTGTTGAACATGTTATGTTGATAAATGCATGAGTCTGATTAGCAGTTATTCATTAATGATTATTGAGCATGATATTATGCTAGGCATTGTGCACACTGTTAGTGTTGTCATAAGTTGTCCTTGCTAACATGAATTACTCTGGTTGCATCTTCAATTGATAGTTGTTATGGCATTTATTGTTGTTAGTATTGTATATCAGTTGTGGTGTGTCATGTGGTGAGGTCTAGTTATCATGCTGCTTATTGTTGTATCAGTTATTGTTGTTAGTATCGTAGTCAGTTGTTGATGACATACTGCATTATAACCGTTGTGGGCGCAAGCCTGGACACGGTTGATTTATTGCCCAAGGTGTATGGGCGGTGACACCGGTGATCACGAAATTTTCACATGAGGTGCGGCGTCGCACTGTTAGACGTTGGCAGGCTCGTGTGCGACGTCGAGGTGTTAGACGTCGGCGGGCTATCTTTTAGAAAGTCGCATCTCTAGCTGGAGCAGGCTTGAGGTGTCAATCTCGAGGTGCGAGAGTGCGGGGGAAACCCACTTGTCTACTACGCTCTTGATTGGTATGAGTTGCATTAGTTGATAGGTGAAAATGTGTCTGGTTGTTGACATGTTGTATTTTATTGCAGAGTCATATGTTGTTGTTGTATTTGGTAGTGTCATTGCATCATGATTGTTGTCCTTATTGTTGACATATTGATTCTCCTACTCAGCTTTCCGCTGATGTTGTTTGGTATTGCCTCAGTTTTGCAAGTATGTCAGTAGTTGAAGTTAGGTAGCTAGAGTCCTGGAGGAGGAGGCATCATCCGCTGCTTAGATATTTTTTTAGTTATTTTTATATTGATGTGAAGCATTATGTAGAGAACTCTTAGTTGAAATGATGATTTCAGTTGTTCCTGTTGAGATATTCTGGTGTATTTTTGTGGCTTAGTCGTAGGTTGCGCTCCTCCTAAGTGAGGTTTCTGTTTTAGGATAAACCTGGGCGGGGCGTAACACCTTAGCAGGCCAGGCCTATATGGTAGAAAATTGGCTTGGGCCTGGCCTATGGCCTGTTATAGGCTTAAATTTTGGCCTGAGTCTGACCTGTTCATTAGCCTGTTAACGAAGTCTGCTTTCAATATAAAATTTTGGCATGTTGTCTGGCCTGTGGCCTGTGTTTTATTAAATTAAAATAATATTAGTTATTACATTAAAATAATTTTAATATAAATACGTAATAAAATAATATTTTATATATTTATATATTTATATATACACCACTTTAACAGGCCCAGGCTGGTCTATCAGGCTCAATAGGTTTTAAATTGAGCCTGGGCCTGACCTTATAAGAAAAACAGACCTATTTCAAAGTCTTGGAGTATTTTTTTTAAACAAGCCAGGTCAGGCCACAAATCGTCTGGCATATTTCCACCCCTAGGCGCTGCCCTCTTGATCCTTGCCTACTAACTCTGCGTAGTGAAATCGTCGAAAACTTTGCGTAGCGCAATATAAAAGGATTTAGACAGATCAATCGTCACACATCCCAACAACTACAATAAAATCTTTATGAGGATGAAATTTATCAGTAAACGTAAAGGTATTCTAGAGGGTATTGGAAATAATTCCAATGTATATAGTTGTGAGGTGAGGGACATGAGGAGTGATATTAATTTAATAAATCAATGGGTGTAATCTGTAATCCCCTCCTTTTTTTCCTACAAAAATAAATCTTAAACAAAATGAAGTTGCCTCTTTTCCTCGTGCTTCGGGAACTCTTGGATGTCTTTAAGGAATGATTCTCACAAAAGATGGGTTTTTCAACAAGGATGTAGCTACGATTTTATTTTTTTTATTTATTATTTATAAGAAAAAGCTTCATTCAACTCAAGAGGTGTGGACTGAGTTAAAGGGTTGGGAAGATGGAGAAAAAACAAAGTAAACAAACAAAATGATCATGATGGAATGCGCTTGTGCATTTATATACATGTTAAATTCTATGGTATACAAGCTTTTACAGGGCTGTAGATGCATATTTTCTGCTTTATATACATGTTAGGCTAAATTTGCACTAACTCATTTTCTTTTATCTTCATTTCGCATCTACTTTCAAATTTTTATATTCACCCATTTATAATCTATCCTACTTTATGTACGAGGACGATATATTTGTCTAATTTTTTTTTTTAAATTTTGAAACGAGAGATTTGTGTTCTATTCAATAGTCATGAAAGAGATATAAGTAGTTGGGGGAGTAGAGAGATAGAAACAAACAGAGCGGGACGACGGAAACAGTAAAACGACATATTTGTCTAATTAAAACAGTATTAATTTGATCGGTCTGCCTCAATGCGAACTAAACCTGAAAACATGCACATGTAATATATGTTGATTTGTAATTCAACTTGAGATTAAACTAAACATTAAACCATGTCAAATCAATCTGCCAGTTCATTACCCGATGTTTCCCTGCAAGATATTATTTAAATTGAGCCAATGTGTCACGCTGATTGAGAACAGAGGAGGAATGCATATAATTCTGAAACCTGGAGATAAATATTTCATTTCTATCTTAGCTTTACACAATTCATAAATTTATGCTCCACCAATAAAATGTAACTTCTACCTACTTAATCTTTAGGAAAAATGTACTAAAATGCCCTTAAAATTTTTCGGATAAAAAATATTCCTTACGTAATAGAGTTTGATACATAAATGACTATATAGATAAATGACGTTAATAGAGAGATAACATAGCTGATGTGGTTGATGATTTGAACACATGACATCATGGTTTTAAATCTCGTACCGTACCGGGCGATAAGCCCGATATTTATCAATTTTTGAAAAAATCGGTATACGAGATACCCGGTATGGGTAAATACCGGGTATCTCGGTAAATACCGCTTGGTTTCCCCGTATTTATCAAATACCGGGCGGTATTTGCTATCATACCGGGCTATACCGCCCGATATGATATTTTTGCACTATAGCAAAATATCGATACTTTAAAAATACCGGTATACCAATAAATACCGTCCGGTATGCTCTGGTATTTAGCAAATACCGGGCAGTAAGAGCTATGATACCGGGCGGTATCGCCCGGTATCACCCGACCCAACGCCGTTGGGCTGCTACATTGCCGATAGTATATGTCCCCAAGATATGTACGAGTACGATGGACATTATTCGTCCGCATTTTAAACTTTGTATTTATGTATTTGACATTTGAATATGAAATTTAAGTATTTCTTGATCAATCATGCGTTATTGGAGTTATTTTTAGCAGCAAAATTAAAAAAAAAAAGAAGGCTCGATATGCAATTTTCGTACCGGACCGTACCGTGTGTCGGTACGGTACGGTACCGGTACGTACCGGTACCGGTCATCCACCGAGATGATGACCGGTATCGGTATTTTAAACCATGCATGGCGCACATGTAAACCAAAACTTGACACGCTAGCAACACGTCACATGACACGTCAACAAGGGACTGCACCACTAATTTTTCTCTATTTTTTTACCTCTTGAGATATAAATAACGAGAGAAATAAGAATTACAGAGAGTGTGAGTTAGAATTTAATAACATTGAGAAGAGATGAAAAAATAATAATAATAATATTAATGGTGGACCCTAGGTTTACGTGACATCTTACGTGTCGTTTGCGTGATAATTTATTCTATGTACGTGCATCACATGTAAAGTTAACATCTCAGTCATCTTTGTTAAATCTCAATTAATAGAAATTAGTTTGAGTGTCATTTTTGTACTATTTTAAATAATTTTAGGAGCATTTTAACTCTAAAACAAACGATAGAAATATTTTAGTACGGATGAAAACATCAAAGATATTTTAATACTTTTTTTCTAAATTTTAACTTAATTTCCATCTAGAACAGTACGTATGCCTCTAATTAATGGAAGGAACTGAACTCCACAAAAAGTGGGGAACATAAATAAGCAGGAAAACTTCAATTATAATCTCACCTCAGTTTTGCATGCATTAACATGTCGAAGATCATATATATCATCCCAACTTGTTCATCGCCATTAGAAAAGGAAGTCATCGCGGGGGGGAGGGGGGGGGGGGGGGGGGGGGGGGGGCCAAATGTTTGCAAGAATTCACAACGTGATGCTGGTGCCCCAAGTGCTCCATGTCCGGTCGCCTAACTCGCGTTGTGTAGTGCCGAGGGCATTGTCTTTTCGCTCCTCTCTTTTTCCCACGAAGACTTTTGGGGTCTCGTCTTTAATGGAGTGGAACCCATCCTCCTCCTTTGCTTCAACCTCCAGCATTCTTCCCATGCCTTACGAGAGGCCGAGGCAGGAGTTGGTGGGAACAGTGATGTGATGATTGAGAATTGAGGCCACTCGTGGGGCCTTGTTCCACCCTCTCCCCTTGAGTGGAGCTGACCATTTGCAGTATAATATTGTCAAGAAAGGAAAAGAGAAAGAATTTAATGGCTGCAACAGGATGACTGATCACCACGACATGGTATTTCTCCATTACGAGCCACCCACTCGGCGCCTTTGAAGTTCTCCACACGGATTGAACCGCGTTGATTCTTGAGGATTCCTCTTCGTCCGTCCTTAATTGGATACAGGGAGGGAGTGCAGTTCTTGAATGGATTCGTTCGAGGGGACAGCTCGATTTTGTTACAATCCTAGCTCGGAGGGCATGCGAGAGGAAGCCTTTTCCGGGCTATTAAATGTCTACATCCACCACGCTCGCAACATCCACAACATCTGCATCTACGCAAACCAGGACGTTTATGCTAAATTCTCCCTCACCTGCAGCCCGGACGAGGCACTGTCGACGAGGATCGTCAATGGAGGCGGCCAGAATCCCCAGTTCGACGAGCACCTCAAGATTAAGGTCACCCAACCTGACTCCGTCCTCAAATGTGAAATTTGGATGCTGAGCAGAGTCAAGAATTACATGGAGGATCAGCTCCTTGGATTCACTCTCGTTCCGGTTTCACTGGTCGCCGCGGCCGAAGGTAGGTTGACCCAGGACTTCACTCTCACGTCCACCGATCTCTTCCATTCGCCAGCAGGAACTGTTCGGCTCACTCTGTCTCTTGATACCTCCTTCTCTGCAATTTCCGCCATCGCTGTACAGTCCACTTTGAATTCCTCCATTAGCTCCGAGGTTGTCATTCTGAACCCTGCGGAGTACGCGACGATAGAATTTCCAGACATCAACGCTGCCAAGGAAAACCAGCAGATGGTTTCGGAGTCCTTCGACATGGAACTGCATAAACCCTCAAGATCACCGGAGTCCAATATTCCTTTCCTCCATCTCGGGGCTTCCGGGCAACTGATGCAGGACCACGACATGAATGTTAATTTTGATGAAGACAATAACGGAAGTTTGGGATCTTTTGACGGTGGCATTATAAATTCTGGCCAATTCAGCACTTCCTCCACAACTAGCATGAGTGATGATAAGACAACTGCTGAATCTGTAGGGAAAAAGATTCAAGTTCCCGGCAGCTCTTCTATTGAGTTTCATCAGATCTCTGGTGCTTCTCCAGATACTCCAACCTCAAAAAATAAAATTGTTATTGAAAAGGGAAATGAGTCCAAGGTGTATAGCAAGGAGGACAGCATGAGTGCTGCTAAAGAACATGACACTGTGCAGCTGGGATCTGTTTTCACTTCTCCACTTGGTAATATCAACCTTGAGGCTGAGCAAAATGGAATGCAGCAACAGATTGTCGACATGTACGTGAAAAGCATGCAACAGTTCACAGAGTCCTTGGCAAATATGAAGCTTCCAGTGAATGTTGATAGACCTGCAACCAAGGAAGGAGGAGATGTCATACAGACGGAAAACAAGGTAGAGTCTAAGAAGAAAGATGGGTCAAGAGTGTTCTATGGTAGCAGAGCATTCTTCTAAGTCCTGACCCACCAATAAGTATGGTCAGACTAAAACAAGGGTTAATTAGCATTATTCGGATAATCATAAAATATAACATGGTTTTCTTGTCTCTATAAGTTTTTTTTTGACATATTTAAAGTGTGCTTTGACTTCCTAGATATCACCTACTTCTTTGATCAATCTGATGGGCTAAGTTCTGGCATTTTCTTAATAAGATAGCTATTATGAACCTCCATCAGTTTGGATCTAGCTTTGGAAATGTTGTCATTTTTTTGTTTAATGTTTTTTACAATCTTAGTTCCAATAATTCACTCTTAAATCATTATATTTTGCAGATTATCTTTGGTCTTTCCATAGTTGATATCCTCTTCCTAAGAAGCCTAAAAATATCTCCTGGCTAATTTATTTGTTGCTTCTTCAGTGAAAAATTAGGTGAATCAGAATGATAACATCCGAAATCTGGAGTGCAACATAGACAAGAACTTCAGTGTAGTATACCTTTTCTTTTCAAAAATTGAGAATTTACATCAGTTTTCCACTTTGCTTTACTCTAAATAAGTCGGTTGAGTGAACTGACCTAAAAATGGACCAAACCATTGACCATTTCATTCAGCACCGGTCACTGTGGAATGTTTTATCATCTTTGTGACTTGGTATACTGTCAGTACGTATAGTTGGTGCCGCTCTAAACATACATCAACCATGGCAACATTTTGCTAGTCTCAAAAGCAAAAGAACAGTTCTTAAGAGCTCAGTTGTTCAGAACATTATCACTCGGCTAGCACCACTATATTGACACAGATCTACTGTCTGCTGCGAAAGAAAACTGTTGTGAGTTTAATCTTAACCAACTAAGCCCTGGTTGTTTTGCATCTGCCCGAGACTTCATCAGTTTCCTAACATGTTCAACATCGTCCCACCTTCCAGCAAGAGCATAAAGATTTGATAAGGCAATATATATCCCAGAGTCTGTAGGATTCAGCTGTAACAGCTTCTTAGCCGTGTATTCACCCAAATCAATGTTCCCATGAGCACAACTAGATGCTAGTAAGGATGACCAGATATGCTCGTTGCCTTCAAAAGGCATACCCTCTACAAAATCTACTGCTTCTTTTGATCTCCCCGCCCGAGCAAACATATCTATCAAACAGGCATAATGATCAATTGTTGGCTCTTTGATGGACCTGAAATATTGGTAACCTTTTTCTAACAAACCACAGTGATTGCATGCAGAAAGAACTGCTACATATGTGATGTCGTTAGGCTCTACTTCCTTCATATCCACTAATTCTTGGAACATTTCAATGGCTCTTTCAGCGAAGCCATGCTGAGCTAGGCTACTGATCATGGCATTCCAAGTTGCAAGGTCTCTTTTTGGAATATCCTCAAAGATCCTAATGGCTTCTTCTATGAATCCGCACTTTGCATACATATATAACAAGCTGTTTGCGACAAAACTATCACACATCACTCTAGAATCCAACTTGATGATCTGAGCATGAATCTGTTTTCCTTCTTCCAATGCTGCAAATTGTGCACATGAGCTGAGAAGAGCTGAGAACATATAGGGATTCAGAGGTTCCACTGATTCCTCTGTGAGCATTCTGAGATATAGTTTTAAAGCAATTTGACCCTTTCCAATCCGTGACAATCCTGAGATGAGTGAAGTCCATAGGATGAATTCCTGGCAAGGAATCTGTTCAGCTACACTGATTGCATCATCCAAAAGATGATGGTCCAAATACATTCTGATCAATGACTTAAATAGGCATTCACAATTGCAATCACCATAGCAACCAAACTTGATAATTGCAGCATGCAACTGTTTTCCTAAACCCAGTTCTTTCATAATTAATGAAATAGTTACCTCCCTCAATTCCTTCCCCTTCTTCAAACATTCATTAAATAAGTCAACAGCTTCAAGTGCATGCCCATTTCTACTATATCCTTGAATTGCCAAATTATAGGATACATCATCCTTCTCTGCCATCTCACCAAAGACTTTTTGAGCTTCAGTAAAGCAACCATGATCTAGATATGCTTCAAAAAGTGCACTGCTCACAAACCTATTCAGTTCAATTTCCATCATTTTCCTGGCAATACCATGTAACTGCCGCACTTCTTCAATGCCTACACCATCACGACATGCTCGAAGAACATTTGCAAATGTCACATGATCTGGACTCACACCTGAAGATCTCATGCGACCAAACAACTGCAACCCTTCTTCTCCATCCAATTTCCCTGTCAGTAGTGCATTCCAAGACACGACACTGGGCTCAGAAATTTGCGAGAAAGCTTTTCTCGCAAGCTCTACCTCGCCACATTTTGCATAAAGATCGACCAAGCTAGTACCTGCAAAAACATCAGTTACCATGTTTGATTTCAAGACAAGTGCATGGATTTGCCGACCGTCAAACAAGGCTGACATGCTCGCACAAGCACGTAATGCACAAGTATAGGCATGCTCATTTGGCATACACGGATCACTCTCGACCATTTCTTGGAAAATCCTCAGCGCTTCAGCATGCCTGCCGTCCTCCATGTAGGTCATCAACATAGAAGTGAAGGCGACAACATCTTTGTTGGGAATTTTATCGAACATCATATGCGCAAGTTCGACTTGTCCAAAATTCCTGTACAAATTAAGCAAACAAGTGTTCAGGACAGTCAATTCCGACGACGTGAGCTGTTCGCAGAGCTTGAGCACGTAGGCATGGATCTGAGGCAAGAGCCGGGAATCATCCTCTTCGGAGCAGGCCCTGAAAACCAAGCTTAGCGTGATGGGATCGGGTTCATGGGAGGAAGAAAGGAGCATATCAAGGAAGAGGCGGAGGGCGACGTCGGCACGGCGGCGGTGGAGGCAGGCGGAGATGGCGGTGTTCCAGGTGACGGTGTCGCGGGCGGGGAGGAGGTGGAAAAGCCTGAGGACATGGTCGATGGGCTTGGATTTGGCAGCGGAGGAGAGGAATAGATTGGTCCGGATGGTGAGGGAGGCGCTCCTGGAGAGGCGGTTGACGTGGGCGGGTAGGCTTGGCGGAGAAATGCAGGAAACAATCGCAACCTTCATTCTGAGGATTCTGTTGCCAACAAGGAGCAGGGGCATGAAAAAAAAAAAAGTTTTTTAGATTAATCGAAAAATTGATCCGAAATCAAATCACTTTTTACGGTTAACCGAATCAATTTTTTCGGTTTCGGTTTCTATTTTTGAAAAAATCGATTTTCGGTTTCGAATTCGGTCCACAATCTAAAAAGTTCACCGATTTCGATTAACCGACCTGTCACGGACTAACTTGCTTGGGTGGAAAATTGTTCGTGCGGCTCCCTTGCTCCGACAAGGGATAAGCCTTGGGCAAGGATCGCCTTACCAATCTTCGAAAATCGCGGGCTAATGGATCGCCTGTGTTCGAACCTCGGTGTGCTTGGACGCAAAAACGTTTGGGCCAAATGATCGTTTGTAAGGAAAATGCTTACAAATGCTTGAACGGATGCTTGTGCGAATGCTTGTACGAATGAACTAGAGTGTGGATGCCCGCAGGCAATATAGTTGTGGAGCCTAACCCCCAAGTGTCACCCCCAAGGTTCCGCAAAGCACGAGGAGCATGACAAAATATTTTATGGTCCAACACCCCCACCAGTCATGCCACGGCTAGGAAACGAGGGGCGTTACCTAGTCGTGTGCGAGAGCGGTGGGAGGTGCGTGAGCGATTTTACAATGCATAATTACATGATCCACACGCCCCCACCGACCCATGCCACGGCTAGGTAACGACACCCTCGTTACCTAGCCGTGGGCAAGGGCGGTGGGTGGTGCGCGAACGTTTTTACATGAATGAGAAAGATGCAATATTTACAAGTATTTACAATGCACGTTAAGGACCGTCATGACACGTACAGGACTTGACAAACCCGAGGGTCCCTAACATTCTCCCCCACTTACGAAGTCGACGCCCTCGTCGACCCCTTCTTGAATGTGGTGATGATGCCTTCTTCATGTCGCAAGGTGCTCTCATTCTCCCAGCTAGCTTCGGAGGTAGGGAGTCCCTTCCACTTGACAAGGTACTCCCGCTCTTTGTTGCCATTAGGGAGTTTCACTTTGCAGTTTGCCAAGATCTTCTCTGCTTCACGTTGCACCGCCTTGGTTGTAGCGGGTGGGCGCGTCGGAATGTTGTGTTCGTCATCATGCAGATCGATGTGGTAGGGCTTTAGGTTGCTCACGTGGAAGACGGGGTGTATCTTGCACCATATTGGCAGTTGGAATCGATAGGCCACTGGCCCTACCCGTTTGATTACGGGATAGGGTCCATCATATTTGCGCACAAGGCTCTTATGTATCTTGCACCGAAAGATTGCGAGGGATGCCGGGTGGAGTCTTATCAGTACTTGGTCTCCGACCTTGAATTTTCGATGTCTCCTTCCTTCGTCGGCCCACTTCTTCATTTTGCGTGCTGCCGATTCAAGGTAGGCTCGAGTGATCTCTTGATTTTCTTGCCACTTCTTGGCCATTTGATAAGCAGCCGAACTGCTTCCAGTGTAGCCAAGAACCAGTGAGTGGGGCGTGTCTGGTTGTCGTCCCAGCAAAATCTCGAAGGGACTCTTGTTGGTTGCGGAGCTCCTTTGCAGATTGTAGGAGAACTGGGCTACGTCTATCAACTTCGTCCAGTCCCTTTGGTTTGCTGCTACAAAGTGTCAGAGGTATTGTTCAAGGAGTGCATTCATGCGCTCCGTCTGCCCATGTGTTTGTGGGTGTAAGCTCGTGGAGAAGTATAGTTGAGACCCTAGTAATTTGAACACCTCCGTCCAGAACCTACCAAGGAATCGAGGGTCTCGATCACTAATGACATTCCTCGGCACGTCCCAAAGTTTCACGACATTCTGCATCAAGAGTTTCGCGGCTTCGCTTGTGGTGCAGTGCGAGGGCGCGGCCATGAATGTGGCATATTTTGAGAAGCGATCCACGACCACTAGAATGGAACCGAACTCCCCCACTTTTGGTAAGCTTGCTATGAAGTCGAGGGAGATGCTTTCCCATGGTCGCTCATGAATAGGTAGGGGTTCGAGAAGACCTGTAGGCTTCTGCCGCTCGATCTTGTCTTGCTGGCAGATCAAGCAAGTCTTCACATACTCTTCAACATTGTCCGCCATCTTCGGCCAATAGAATGCCCTCTCCAATAGGGCTATAGTTCGATGTACGCCAGAGTGTCCTGCCCAGAGAGTATCGTGGCACTCATTTAGCAATTCTCTGCGTAGACCATCTGCCCTAGGTACGTACAGCCGATTTCCTTTGGTAAAGATGAGTTCGTCTCAGACCCAAAACTTCCTTGTCTTCCCGTCCTTGATCGACTTGAGCAGCGCCTCCGCCTGAGTGTCTTTGAATAAGCCCATGTTTATCTTCTTATGGAAGTTGGATTGCACTTGACTAATGCTACCCCTAGTTTTTTCTTGAATTGTTGCAACCCGTTCTATCTTGCGGCTCAGGGCATCTGCTACCACGTTGGAACGTCCCAGCTTGTATTCCAACGTCATGTCGAACTCAGCTAAGAAATCCTGCCACCAGGCTTGCTTTGGCGAGAGCTTCTTCTGAGTCTGAAAGTAACTCAGCGCTATGTTGTCCGTCTTCATAACAAAGCGTGATGCGAGCATATAGTGCCTCCAAACACGGAGATAATGCACTATTGCCGTCATTTCTTTTTCATGGGCAGGATATCGTCGCTCCGTGTCGTTTAGTTTACGACTCTCGAAGGCGACGGGATGTCCTTCCTGCATGAGGACGCCTCCAATGGCATAGTCCGAGGCGTCGGTGTGGACTTCAAAGGGTTGTCCATAGTCGGGAAGCTTGAGAACCGGTTCCTCGATCACCGCCCGCTTCAGGTCTTCAAACGCTTCCATGCATGGTTGGGACCAATGTCATGCCTTTTCCTTCTTGAGCAAGTCTGTCAGTGCAACTGCTCGCCTTGAATATCCAGCAATGAATCTCCAATAGTAGTTCATGAAACCAAGGAATGATCTAAGTTCTGTGACCTTTGTTGGTGGCTGTCATTCCACTACGGCGCGGACCTTTACATTATCCATTCGAATCTTTCCGCCCCTAACCCGATGTCCCATAAAGTCGATCTCTTTTTGGGCGAAATAGCACTTCTCACATTTCACGAACAAAGTGTTCTCTCGGAGGATCTTGAAGATGATCTTCAAATGTTGCAAGTGCTCCTCCAAGGTTAGGCTATAGACCACAATATCGTCTAAGTACACCACAACGAATTTGTCCAAGTGCTCATGGAATAGTTGATTCATCATGGTACTGAACGTAGCTGGAGCATTCGTGAGGTCGAACGGCATCACCAAGAATTCATAAGCTCCATAGCGTGTTACGCAAGTGGTCTTTCCTTCGTCCCCTTCGGCAACCCGCACTTGCCAGTAGCCCGATCTCAAGTCCAACTTGGAAAAGTATCTTGCTTGGCCAAGTTGATCGAACAGGTCCATAATGAGTGGGATGGGGTACTTGTTCTTCACGGTCACTTTGTTCAAAGCTCGGTAGTCCACACAGAGGCGGAGACTCCCGTCCTTCTTCTTTTGGAATAGCACAGGGGCTCCGAATGGCGCTTTGGAGCTGTGGATCAACCCTCCGTCGAGCAATTCCTTTAGTTGTTTCCATAATTCCTCCAATTCTGGTGGCGTCATACGGTAAGGTGGTCGGTATGGGGCTTTAGTCCCCGGCTCCAGCTCGATTCGATGATCCAACCCCCTCTTTGGCGGTAAGGCCTTTGGTAGTTCGGGCGGCATCACGTCTTCAAACTCATTGAGTACTCTAGAGACTGATGCAGGTTCTCGTTCCGCTCCATCGATTGATCCCTCCAACTTCATTGCCGCCACCATTGTGAGTTCGCATTGTTGAACTCCTTTCTTGGTGGAGAGGAGTTGATTTCCGCTCCTTGTGGTCGAACGCACCGTGGGAATAATGCTGGGATTGTTCTCCCCCATCAAACATAAAGTGTCAAGGAAGGGCATGGATACCACCTTCGCCGACTTGAGGAACTCCATCCCCAAAATGATTTGATAGTCATCGAGAGGCATTGCCATCAGGTTGGCTTGACCCTTCCATCCTCCAATCTTCAGTGGGACGTCCCGTGTGACGCCGTTGATTTCCCGTGCCTCGGAGTTCACCGCCTTGATATGACTCGAACTCTTTTCCAGCTTGAACCCTAGTCGTTTTGCTTCTCCTTTGGCGATGAAGTAATGAGTCGCTCCCGAGTCGACCATCGCTCAGGTATTCTTGCCATTGAGCTTGATGTCAATGAACATCCGCTCGTGTGCCGCCTTGGTGGTTCCCTTCTTTGGACCTTGCTCCCTCACTTGAGTCTTGAGAGCATTTAGGAGACACATTGCTCCTATGTTAGGCCTTTTAGTACCTTCACCTTCGCTGGAATAGTCCTCCACGTCGTGGATTGTGGGAGCTTTGCCCTTCTCTTTCTTGGTAGTGATCTTGGCTATGTTCTCTACCACCGACTCCGCTATGATGGTGTTCAATGCTTGTCATTAAGGGCATTCACAAACCACATAGGGTCCTCTGCATAAGAAACAAATAGGCCCGGGTCTCTGTTGGTTCCCCCTCGGAGGGTAATTCCTTTGAGGAGACCCCTTTGAAGGTTGCTCTCTTTGCGGGAGATCCCTCCATCTCGTATCCCCTGAAGTGCCTTTGCTCTGGTAGCTGTCGGGCTTCTGAAATCTCGGCCTGGAGGGTTTTGCCCTTGTCGGGTTGCTTTCTGAATTATAGTCAGTGAGTCGCTCTGCGGTAATCTTTGCCTCCGACAAGATCTTGACATTCCTCCTAGCGAGTTCTTGTTGCGTCCATGGCCTTAGGCCTTCAATGAACGTGAATAGTTGATCTGTCCCAGCCATGTCCGGTATGTCTAGCATGATGGTTGAGAATCCTTTCACGTACTCTCGGATCGAGTTGGTGTGACGGAGTTGTCGTAACTTCCATCGGGCGATGAATTCCACATTCTCGGGGAAAAATTGAGATTTTAATTCTTGCTTTAGCTTGTCCCAAGTGTCGATCTTTGCTTGACCCTTCTGGATTTCATCATATTTGGTCCGCCACCAGAGTTTTGCATCTTCGGATAAATACATGGTTGCGACGGATATTTTAATGTCGTCATCAGTTGTCCTTGTAACCTTGAAGTATTGCTCCAAGTCAAAGAGGAAGTTCTCCACCGCTTTGGCATCTCGAGCCCCATTGTAAGGGTTTGGTTCAGGTGCTTTAATGTGGCGTTGTGGCATTTCGTGTTGTCGGGAGTTGCCACCACCTGAGTGGATCTGTCGGACTAGGAATGAGATTGTAGCCCTTAGTTCTTCAATCTCCCCTTGAAGTTGCTTGATCGCTTCTTGAGTGTCGTCCTGGAGTCCATCTAGTCTTGCCTCCAGAACTTCTTGTATGTCGGCTAGTTTGCCGACTTGTGGCCCCATGCCGTTCTCAATGACGTTGATGGCTACGTCGTGCGCGGCCACCATCGTTTCCAAGTCACCAAGCCGTTGGACGGTGCGACCTCCCATCTTAGCTTGTGGAGCTTGTGTTGGATCCTCCCCCAACGGTTCCTTCGGAATGATCATCACCGCTTAGACGACGCCACTCATTTCACCGACTCCTTTGCGAGCCATGCTTGTTCAAGAAAATCTCTCCTGCGAGATTGTCGAGTGTCCCAACGTCGTTTGTCTCCAACGACGAAGGCACGAGCTTGTTGACGGTTTGCGTCGGTTGCTTGCACCAAAGTTTTGCGAACTTCCCTCGCTCTGATACCAATTGTCACGGACTAACTTGCTTGGGTGGAAAATTGTCTGTGCGGCTCCCTTGCTCCCGCAAGGGATAAGCCTTGGGCAAGGATCGCCTTGCCAATCTTCGAACCTCGGTGTGCTTGAACGCAAAAATATTTGGGCCAAATGACCGTTTGTAAGGAAAATGCTTACAAATGCTTGAACGGATGCTTGTGCGAATGCTTGTACAAATGAACTAGAGTGTGGATGCCCGCATGCAATATAGTTGTGGAGCCTAACCCCCAAGTGCCACCCACAAGGTTTTGCAAAGGCACGAGGAGCATGACAAAATATTCTATGGCCCAACACCTCCACCGGTCATGCCACGACTAGGAAACGAGGGTCGTTACCTAGTCGTGTGCGAGAGCGGTGGGAGGTGCGCGAGCGATTTTACAATGCATAATTACATGATCCGCACACCCCACAGACCCATGCCACGGCTAGGTAACGAGGGTCGTTACCTAGCCGCGGGTAAGGGCGGTGGGTGGTGCGCGAACGTTTTTACATGAATGAGAAAAATGCAATATTTATAAGTATTTACAATGCACGTTAGGGACCGTCATGACACATACAGGACTTGACAAACCCGAGGGTCCCTAACAGACCGGTTCAATATAATTTATTAATTTATTAATTTATTAAATTATATATATATAATGTTTTTATAAATTATAAAAAATAAAAAAAATAAAATTATAATATATATATATATATATATAATTATAAAAAGTACAAAAATTATATATATAAAAAATTCAATTATTAATTTTTGCATCACATTATTTGGCTCAAGTAGTTTCATTTTTTTTTCTTTTTTCCCAATGCTGATTCGGTAATTGTTTGGATTTTTCTCCAAATGTGATTTGTATAATATTATGTTTGTAGGTTAATTTTTTTTATTGGTTAACCGAAAATTTTTTATTAACCGAATCGAAAAAACCGAAATCGAAATGACGGTTAACCGAAGTTAATGGACCGATTTACGATTAATGATTTTAAAAAACCGAAGTTAATAGAACGATTAATAAAATTACTAATGGATCTGTTAACCGGTCCATGCTCACCCCTACCAAGGAGTGCAATTTCTATGGGCAAACTGTCCATAGAAAATCTATAAATGAGTGAATATGTTTGCCCATAGAAAATCTATAAATGAGTGAATATGCACTTTAATTGACTGAACATGAATAGAAAATAAATGAATATGAACATGAATAGAAAAGAAATGAATATGTTCATATCCATTCCTCAATCGCTTAAAATTTATATTCACTCATTCATAGAGATTGTCCATATAAATTTTTTCCCCAACCAAGGCCAAACACATGCTTCTCTTTTATATTAAAAAATTATAATTATTTTTTTCTCATTTATTATTTTATTTTATTTAATCCTATTCGGTAGAATAGGATTTTGTCATTGAAGATGAGCTACACGAGGACAATTTGACAATGGATCGTTGCAAACAAATAGAATTGCTAATCAATTATGATGTAAGATGTTTATTTTATTTAATCCTATTCGGTAGAATAAATAGACCACAAGAGGATTTTGTCATTGAAGATGAGCTACACGAGGACAATTTGACAGTGGATCGTTGCAAACAAATAGAATTGCTAATCAATTATGATGTAAGATGTTAAAACATGTAACACGATCTAATAGTTTGATTATTTTAGGACGGATTTTTTATTTGTTGTTTGACTTGTCGACAGCCTCAGAAAGATGTGACGTTGGTGGAAAAAAAAAAAAAAACACATTGTAGCAAGAGTCACAGTTGATGATAACATATTGTATGTTATCTAAAAATTTAAAATTCAATTCTTAATATGATCATCTATTGTGACTTACTATTTTTATTATAAATAAAAAAAAGAGTATGCCAATTGCCTTGAACAAGATCTGATGGCAACAAAAAGAAGATGCCCAAATATTTAGGAAGTCATAGAATCATCTCAAAAGTATAAAGTTTGTTCAAACTGAGAAAAATTGCATAGCTTGTCTTGTCTGGCTTGGCAAGCTTGAACCCCAGACCTTCCACAGAGGAAGAACACCTGACAAAATAGATACAGGTTAGGCAATCATTAGTTAGTAAATTAATAAATATCACATGAGGGAGTTGTACGGACTCACTCTCACACTGGCTTGGCAACCACACCCTCCACAGCACGCAGCCAAGTGACATACTGGCTATGCTCCTTCGCATGCAAGTGTTCAAGAATGAAAGAAGTCAGAGTTGGAGTGATCCCTCTGGCTACAAGATATTCTTTTAGTGCCTCGTGTAATTGAGGGTCCAAAGAACTGCAACTGCAACAAAGAAAATGTTGATTCAACTCATTGGAAATCAGGTATTGTAGCCGATGAGCATAAAAACTTTTATATGCAGGTATCTCTTCATAGGATACTAAAGGAAACATTTAATCCTCATAATCCTGTCTATCCCGTAGCTTCACTTGAAGCATGGCATAGCAAAGGACTTGTTGGGCAGGAGATACTATGACTACTGGTGATGGCAACCAAGCCTCTCCTTTCTTCGTTTTCCCTCCTCTCCTTTATTTATCTTTTATCATTTTTTCCCTTGAGATAACAAGCTCTTATGGGATCAAATAACCATGTTTGACAATTGAAGAGGAATGGCGTTCATGTAATCATGTTATCACTAGTAACCTGACATAGGAAACTTAAACATGTTATAAAAGAAAAACTACAATGAAGAAATCAACCGAAATGCATTCCAACAATGAAAATTTGCAAAGATAATCAGAAGGAATATAAAAAAAAGAGAATTTGGGGGAAATCAGAGAAAAAGTTCACTGGATGCTCCACTGATGTTTTTTATAAAGAAAATTTGTGTTTTCTATTAGCTATAGAGTAGGTTAACAGCAACTATCAAAAAGATGCAATCCACAGAGCATCCATATGCTTAGTTCACAATATGAAGTGATGAAGAATGTATAATGTAGTGAGAACACACCTGACAAAGGCTCTTGTGGGATTGTGTTTGCTCAATGCGAGTGGTGATGAAGGATAATGAAAATATGACCTTTTAATGGTAAAATCAGTACCAGCACCCTCATTAGTAGCCTCCCTTGTGGCCCATGGAGATTGGCTGACATTGCGACGAAAGACGCAACAATCAAAGTGCAAAATGGGGTCATACCCTGTCTTTCTAATGCATACCTTCATCAGGGCATTTCTAGGGAGGGGATCCTCATCCTGGAACCTCAGTGGTGCAAGCAATGAAGAGACTGCAATCTCATCAGAAAATGCATGGTCAGGTCGCCGCCGAAGGACTACATCTTGTGTCCATGGGTTATCCCATTCCAGAACGAAGCCTTCCACCATATTCCCCACTTCATTGCCCTGTAGAATGATGTTTCATCATGTCCTCTTTTTAATTGAAGAGATCTGAACTATAAAGTCAGTAGTTATGAGGGGTTATTACAGTAGAGGATATAGTGGAAGAGGAGAGCTCATGGTTAATCTCTGATCGTAGCACTTGGAGTAGTCCACTATCTCGAAAGAAAGTTCTACCGCTCCTCTGGAGCTGTCGCAAACGCATTATAATTGGTGAATTTAGATGTGCTCAGTGTGTGCTAACTGCTAGAGGTCAATTGGTTATTATGAATGTTTAAATGAAATAATAAACAGAACAAAGATAGCATATATTCTACATAACAAAAATCCTTAACTTGTTATTTCCTTCAATAATAAGCCACAGAAATTGCAAAAAAAGAAAGAAAAAAAAAACATAAACAAAGAAGCAAGATAATTTGTAGAGATTAAACTTTAACACCTGATCAAATCCTTCTCATTTGTTGCAAAATTTTAAGAACTTTATGGTACTTCGTGAAATATGCAGTGTTGTCAAATTTCAATGGCGAATTTTGGGGAAAATGCCAAGCAGAAACCATGGCGTTTTGTGGCGCCCGCAATCTGCCATGGCGGAAATGGCGCCGGTTAAGTTTTTTTAAAAGGAAAGGCATTTTTGTAATTTTTGTAAAAGGGTTACGAATAAAAACCCAACCCTTAAGGCTTAAAAGGCTGGCGGCTGCTCCACTCCAACGACAAGATCCGAAGACGACCACCGGCGACTCTACAGAGCTAGAGAGCACGAAAGATAGCAGTTTTTACTGTTTCTTTTAGGTATTTCTCTCCCATTCGATTCTCTTCCTCACTTCATTTCAGTTCTCTTGTTTCTTTAAGTATTTGCACACTCAACAGAGGAATTTTTTCTGTTTCTTTTTCTTTTTTTATTTCAGCCGACAGCCCTTCATAATTTTCTTTGTTTCTTTCTTTGTTGTTACTTCTGTTCTGTTCTTTTTTTTAAATTTCAGCCGACAACCATTCAACTTTTTTTTTAATTACTGAACACACTCAACAAATCAACTGTCTCAACTTTTAGGTTTGATTTGCTGCTCAAATTTGTAGGATTTAGAAATTACAACAATGGCAAGCAGATCTTCACAAAGCTCAAGGGCTGCTAGCAAGAACTGCAGGACAGATCCAGGGTGGAAGGATGGAAGTATTGTCACCGACGTAAATATTTCCTTTTATAATGGCTCTGCTTAACTACTTAGTATAATGATCCCAAGACTTCCCTTACTTGGGGTGGTCCCGAGTAACTACTTACTCGGTGTGGGCTTCTCAAGTCTTTCTTAACTCCGCATTATCAAGTCACTCGTACCGTAGTTGTACTCCCTAGTTGCTTCATATGATGCCCCATACACAAAAAAAGTTGAAATTAGTTTGACACTTCTCTAACACTGGTATGCATGCCTTCCAACATATTTTTCAAATTAGAATTAGATGGCGTGTGTGATTTTTGTATAAGAAGCTTATTAGACCATGTATGACATTAGTACATATGTTGTCAAAGGCGTGCACAACGCCAAAGGTGTCTTGTGCCTTGGCCAAAGCTAAGCACCTTCAATGAGGCGCATAAAAGGCGCACGCCTGGGGGCTTTTTTTAAGCCTAGGGCGTGCGCCTATTGCGCCTCTTTGAAATTGATTTTTTTCTTTATTAGCGGGGGACCATCACTTATGATAATATTAAAATAATTAAGAGACATTAGGGCTTCACCCGACTACCCCCAAGCCGAATCCTCTCTTTCCCCTTCACTTTTACTTCTATTCCCCAGCCGACTTTTGAATTACCTAGTTTGATGGATCATAAAAAACTCTTAGTTTTTAAAAGATTTTGTTGTTTGTCTCTTTAGTTATATTCATGATATACAAGGTTTTAATTCTCTGTTGGAATTGTTGATGACTTCATGTTATAGGTAGAATGGTGCATATAATCTAATTCTTATATTGCATACCATATTTGTTATTTTTTGATAATAGCATAGATAATATTTTAAAAATGTGTGCCTTGCTTTAGTCAGACGCACGTTTTTTTTTTGCGACATGCGCCTCAAGCGATATGGGAACCTTTGCGCCTTGAGTTCCTCTCGCACCTTTGCCAAGCTTGGCAGGTACCAAAGTGATGTCTAAGAGCATAATATAGGGAGTCACACATTAAAAAAAACCATGAGACTGATTCAAATATTGAGCCCAAAAGTCTATAATATGAATTTCCCCATTAAGATTCCTAGTTAAAATACTCAAGAATTAAACAAAAGATCCTGTTAATAATTGTTTATTATCATAACTGCAGGTAGAACTTTCTTTTGAGATAGTGGACTACTCCAAGTGCTACGATCAGAGATCAACCATGAGCTCTCCTCTTCATAAGTATGTACTCCGTTCATAATAAATTGTACCAATTGTTACGATTGTACATGTTCATGTGTCCCAAATGTTACATCAGACCCTAATTAATTCCTAGTTGTATATTTGAGTAATTTTCTGGAGTTCAGTATCTAAGGATTGGGTGAGTGGCACATTACCCGAGTTCTTAATATCATATGGTGTCTGAAACAGTCAAATTTACTAACCTTCGATACTCCAACCATTGAAGCGCTTCAGAACAGACTTGTTCAAGGTTTGTTAAATTAATTTTACAAATAGAGAAAGAGAAGCCATTGTGCAGTAGTTACCGCAACTACTCCATTTCCTCTCTAGGGTTCTGTATTACGTGTTAAATATATAAGAAATTACTAATAAAATCATGTCTCGAACATTTTTCACACTCTTATACTAGAAAGATATTCTTCTGAATTCTCTCCGTATGCATCAGCAATCTTATTATATGATCTGTTCTTGTAGTAAAAAATAAGCAAAGAAATGAAAAATAAGGATAGAAGGCACATGCCAAGGTAGAATCCTGGGATATTTTCTCTACAGCTTAAGCTTTGACGAGATCGAAAACCAATGAAAATATGCCGATACGAAACGATAAAGATCGACGGGTGGAAATAGAAATCTACAACAACAGACTGAAAGATGCTAGCATTTTCAAATCCAAAAAAGAATTAATCGAAAATCTACAACCAGAATATTCTTCTTTTTCCGAAAACTCCTCCAACAAAAAGTTAGAAATCACTCCGAAAGCATCTAAGATTGTACTAAAAACTGACCTCCAAATTGATCTCCAAGAGAAGGCGTGAGTCGAAGAAACGGCAAACGAGGCCAAAGACGGCCAGAGTTTGCCTACCGAAGGAAACCCCCACGGAGCGAAACAGCGAGAGGACGCAGTAGGATGAACGGGTGAGGTTTTGTTTCAAACCCGAAAGAATCCGACCCGAATGAGTTCCTAATTAAAAAATAATTTTTCTAAACCAAAAAATTCATTCTAAAATTTTCAGAAAAATTCATAATAAATTTAAATTAGTAAAAAAAATTGATTTTTTAAAAATCTTAAAATGTATTTTCATTAATAAAATAGTCATTTGATCGGAGAATACATCTTAAAATTTTCAAAAAATTATTAAAAATTCCATTCATTAATTTAAAATTATTATGATTTTTTAAAAATTTTAGAATGTATTTTTATAATCAAAATGATCACTTTGAATAGTTTTAGAATAGTTTTAGTACCAGAGCATTTCGGATTTTTTTTTAATTTGAATTTAATTTTAGAAATTTTAGATACTATATTTTAGTTTTGAAAATTTTAAAATTTTAAAATTTTATATTCTGATTTAGAAAAAAATTTGATTAAAAAATCTATATTATATATGCATATGTGTGTACGTGACGTTATAAAAATCAGAAAATTATTTAAAAACTTTTTAAAAATAAAAGAATATATTATAAATTTAAATTAGCTCACCCCAAATTTAGGAAGCCCACTTGTAAAGATATATCAAAATACTACAACCCAAGGATGTATTTGTTACACATACGAGTACGATAGGACAAATCATTACAAACTAATAAGGACAAAGAATTGTACCATGCTTGTTTTATTGACTAAAATAGTATTGTTCTACATTTATTTTTGTTATTACTGCACAAGATAATATATATTGACTAAAATACTTTTATATGCTCAAATTATCAAAAAATATTATATAATAAAAAATAATCAAAACAAAAAATGAATCTGGAAAGGTAGGGTTTTATTCTAAGAATAATTTTACCCGCATGTTATAATGCTCTGATTTTCTGTAGTAAAATAAACATATTTGTTGGAGGCTTGATTTGGGTTTGGTTGCCAATTTTCACAACAGCTCTATTTTGATCTCAAGCGTATGCAACAAGAAGTTGAGAGAGCTCGGTATATAACAAGTATTTAAATGCTAAAAAAAATTGATTTTTGATTTTGATAATACTAGAAAGTAGTTGGTCATAAGATATGAACATATCACTTGATTGAATTCTTTTTCTCCTTAACTAGGTGATATGTTCACTTCTCTTGTTCTTCTCTAATTCCTCGTTCATCTTCAGATTATTCATGCAATAATCAAGATAAGACATTAATTCAAAATTATTATTCAATATTTGCCTAATATATAATGATTATCCGTTGATTAAAAGTGAATATGTCATAGTTTTCCCAACATCAACCACTTTTTCATCTCAAGTAATACAAATGCTCAAAAACGATTATTAATACAAATTTAATAATCAAAATCCGACTTGATTGATTTGGTTATCATATTTTTGGCACAACATAAATTAACAAATCAAATGGCTCATATAAATGAGTTTGAAATAGGAAGCTGGTGAAGAAGATCGCTCGCGAAATTTTACAAAGTCGTAGAAGTTTCAGCATGTTGTTTTCTTCAGTTCTTTGCTTCTTGAAGAACAGAAGATGGAGTTAAGTAAATCCACTCTTTGCTGAAAAGTTTCCAACGCTTGTCATGTGTATATTCCTAGTCCAATCTCCTTTGGATCAGTTTCAACCATCCATGGAGGTCTGCCAAAGAAATTTAAGCTCAGGCTATGATAGATCTGAATTATGCTATATACATTTGAAGTAGTTCAGAAGAACTTACTTGTTCAGTACAAAATTTAATGTTCCCTGGCTGGCGCGCTCAAGAAGCACTTTTCTTGCATCAATGGCTATCCCTTCTGGCTGCATTCCATAACCACTAAGAATTTGAAACTGAAGTTTCCGTTGCTATTCCTATTTTTATTTCTTGGAAAATACTGTCTAAAACTGAAGAATTAGTTATATCCAACATTAGTTTGTTAATCTTATGCAATAAAATACCTCCTCCGGAAACCAAATACCATGTTGTGTGCTCCCCTCAAGAATTGCTAGTGCGAAAGCAGCCGTGCAGTATCCAACTGATCTGATAGTATCATTTACAAAATCTGAATGCTGAAGTCATAAGCAAATGGATACAAAGGGTATTTCACATGAAAAACAGAACTTAAATATAAAAATATTCTAGTTTTCTAATGAACACTCTTGGGTATTCAATATATTAAAAGAAGCTATCTTATTGTACTAATTATCATAATCAAATGAAAGTGTCTGGATGATCTAAGATTGCTTGCTGAAAGTCCCAAGTCCAGTCACATTTGATTATATCATTTAATTCAGTATCAATATACTTATCTGCTATTCTTTTTGAGAAAAAAATATTTACAATAATGGTCATCATAACTTTTAATCTTTGTATGATAGGATCCATGGGCCGAGTAGAATACTTCTTGGGTTATTTAAGAAAAATGGATAAGAAGCAAGGACATATCCAATAGGAATTCAAGATTAGCACATTCTTCAGGAAAACTTATTAATGTCAGGTGTGTGTATGTGTATTCTGCTTACTGCCAGTTCATGGTCTAGCCAAGTTACATATTTTTGTTCTGTAGTACCGATTCTCTTCATTTCTGCAGCACAGCATGGGCTTGATAATATGCTACTCACAATCCAGCCCCATTTAGCAAGAACTTTCTGGACACCAGCATAGTTTTGGCTCAGAGGCTAACAAACAATATATCAGATCAACAAATCTTTGATGGAGACCTTAGAAATGAGTCTGATATAACTATATAAGTGCAATCAAACCCCACATCATGTGAGGGTATTTGGTGATATAATATTATATTATTATGAGTCTGATTAATTCCATATCATACTATGAAATAATATAGGAGTTATAGTAGTTCACAACTCATCTCTATTTACTGAGTACTCTTGGGCTTGGAGCATGACATTTCTTTAACATAGGAGAGTTAGAGGAAATAGCAGACCCAAAACATAAATTTAGGGGGAGCAATTAAGTAAGATAAGAGGGAGTAAATGTAAAACGAATACCAATTAATATAGGTTCAAGCCTTAAAAATATGGATAGTCATGCAGAAAAGGATTTAGTAAAAGATCTTACAATAAAATTTGAATTTTCGTTAAGTTCGTTTCATTGTTATTTAATTTAGAGAGACCTTAGAAAATGTATCTTTGTCTGAGTTATCAAGCATAATTTTCAAGAAAAAAGATGTACAATTGGATGACATATAAAGCAAACATGTATGACAGAAATGTACATGCATCTGCAGGGAGAACTTACACTGAAAGTTTCTTGTGAGTGAATAAAGCAACAGTGCTCCTTCCATTCGAACATTCTAAGTCAATCTATAGATGAGAAAGAAGTTTGAGAGATAAAGCAAGGTGAAAATTTAACAAGAAAGCAATGTTCCAAAGACCCTTAAGTGCTGACCCTCATTGATACACGCTCTCCTGCGATGCCATCAAAAACTCGTACTATAGGGTCAAATATCTGAACTAGCTGTCCAACTTTACTTCTATCTCTCAGTGTGTCCTGCATATAAAGGATTTATGAGAACATAGCAGCTATTGGTACCTTCATATGGCATTCATAAAATTTTAACATTTCTTAGTTTCTACATGGAAACAAAAGCTCTATCCCTGTATGTGCTATAATAGACAAGTCAGTACCAGCTATTCTTAGTTGAATTTTGTGAAGCTCCAGTTTAATGTGTCAGACACACAAAATAGAAGCCAAAATGGTAAAGATTCAGATTTCAGGATGACATACAAGATAGAGAGGGAAGAACCCTTATTCAATTCATATATCTTGTTGTCCATTGTGAGTTTTCCATCAAAAGGAACAAAACTTCATATATTTTAGTAAAGAATCAAGCGCAAAATGTGCAAAGATCAATAAATTTGTTAGTAGGTGAATATACAAAATTTTCCAAATTATTACATTGACCTTTTCACAATGCTATCAAAGGCTGTTGGAACCTTTCTTATAGCAGTTCACCAATAAAAGGGCGATATCAATGCGTAAGGTTCCAGCCAATATGGGGTCTGAGAATGGTCTATGTACACAGCCTTACCTTTGCATAGCAAATAGGTTTTTTCTGTGAGTTTAAGCCTAATCACCTAGGTCATAATGGAGCAACCTTACAGGTGTACCATGGCTCTGGCTCACCCTGTTATTGCAGTTCACTTGATATTCGTCTTTTTTCTAATTCTTCCTCTGCCTGGATTTTTCATATATTGACTAACCATGATAACCCATATGCGTTAATGCATATGAACCATGTGTTTATTTTCACTTGTATGTGAATGTCCCATTGTCATGTTTACATATGCCTATCAGCAACAGTGTTAGCAATTTGCTTTTTCAGGAAGCCGCATTTGGGTGAGGATATTCAATATTGAACTCTTAACAGAAGGTGAAAGTCAAGGAAAGTGATATATATTGTCTACCATGAAATAACTTACAGTAGGAACAAAATTTGCAATAGCTTGCATTCCCCAATTCCAGAAGAAGGGCGCTGTACCAAATCGAGCACTAACAGTTGGCACACCCAAGATCTCATAAGCACTCCTAACCTCAGGCAAGTTCCTAAAATATATTTTGGCATAAAAGGAGGTCAGACATTTAGCTGATGAGCAAGAACCCCATGCATAAAAATAGTAGAAGATAGTGAAAATCTTAGTTGCCTTAATCCTCATGGAATCGTGTTGATCTGGAGGAAACTGGCAATACAGTCATGTTAAAATTGGTGATGAATATATATGATGCTTGAACTTTAATTATATCTTAATGTAATTCTTTCCACTAATTTCTATGAATTGCATCATTTTCAAATCTAGATATGTTAGAAAGATATTCACGAAGCTAAAATTACCTAAAATTATTGGATAATTCAAAAACAAAAAACACAAAAGAAAAATGGACATCGAAAAGATAGTTCTCCAATAAAATACATTTTGACCATAGTTAGTGTGAGAACCCTAATCATGTTCTTGCTAATGGAGTAGAGATAACTTATTATAGCAAATGGTTGGTTAAATTTCAAGAATGATGAAACGTCCTTTGCATGACCATGCTATACATCTTAGGATGTATTGTCAATTACCTAAAAAACATACTTTGGAATATGAAGTTTTGAGGCCTGAAAGGGACAAGAAAACCTACACTAATCCTCAGTTCCTCACTGATCAAACACTTAATATTTGAATGTGCAATGTGGCAGAATTGATTAATATTATGTGTGCTAAATACTTATAGATAATTAAGCCATTGCCTTCAAACAAAATAAACTCACAGTAAGTAAACATCCCTTTTTCCAATTCCTTTTCCAAAGTCAATGTTGAGGGCTCCACTATATGGTTTCATTTTGATCTTTTCGCCTGATTTAAAGATTAAACCCAGCATCTCAGTTAGTGTATTCTTTACAAAATCTGAAGAAAATGTTTGACACTCCTTACTGTTAGCACATTAACCTTTATTATAAGCAATAACATCCTCTCCAAGAAGTAAAAAGCTTGTTGCTAATATTGTAGGACCTGCACCACCTGAACCTGCAGTGTAGTAGAAGAATCTGAAGGAACATATTAGTGGGATGACTTATAAATCAGTTTACTTTGAAAAACTGAAGAAATTATAACCTAGAGTGGACGTAACACCAGAAAAAGAAGTTGGATATGTTATCATGGAGCGATGAGAAATAAGCATATATTAATCTGTAAAATATTTAACCTCTTTCAATGATGGAGCAGAATTTTGATATATTAAACACTAAATTTCTTCAGCAACTCAGTAGCAGGAAAATTCTTTTCTAAAAGACAGTGGCAAGAACATTTGACAAGCATATTGAGATAAAAAATGCTTTAAAATGCCAAAAAGTCGCTCAAACTATGTATATGCAAAATCAGAAGACTACTTCGGTTAAGCTGTTAAATCTACTGGGAGAAAATAATGCTTCAAAATACATATTATTCACAAGAAATATTCCTTCAAGGCATCCTATTGCACAAAAAAATTATAACTTTTGTTCTTGTACTAGCTCTGTCAGTGTTGGCCTCTTTTGTCAATTATAAAGGGTGAAAAAAAAACTAACCTCAGCCTTTCTGGTTCACCTGCATTTTCAGATTTGGCGGAGTCAACTAACTCAGCAGCCATAACTGCCCCCCAAAAAACAGACATAAATGTTAAACAACCCTTATTAACATAGTATCAGGAACAAACAAATAAAAGAAATGAAGCTCAATCAGTCAACAATTGGAAAATACAAAGTATTTAGTACATGTAGCACGATCTATAAGATCCCTTTCTTGTGAACTACCAAATTTTTTTTTTCCTGCATTTCAACTTTGAAGAGATTTGAGATTATTATATCTGAACCATTAATATCAGGTGTTTAACAGAAGAGAAGCATTCTGCAACTTGCAAGAAAGCTCTGAATATGCTGATTTACATTATTCTTTTTGTGTTTCCATAGTACTTGAAGATCATAACAGAAAAACAGGCATTTGATATATTCCTCAAAGTAGCAATACTTATTTGTTTGGTCTTTACACCAACCCACTTGTTTTGTTAGTTTACATAATATCTTCCTTTGTAAAGATCTCAGAGTTCATTATCTAGTAACAATTCGAAAGTAAGTAAAAGAGAGACTGGATACAAACAAATCAAAATAATATGCATGCTAAACTAGCATGGTAATTCAGCTAGCAAGTTGCAAGTCCCATACAAACCAAATTGCATATTTAAGGAATCAAATTCCACACCTGTTAATCATAAGACACTAACAAGCCTAAAAAACATCAAAGGAATAGCAAGATACATATTATGCAGAAAACTAATAAACTATGGAATATATGGTAAGACCATTGCTCACTCCTGGGTAAATTCCTCCAGTTGTAATAGCTGGAATACCGGCAGCTAGTGCTTTTGAATGGAAAGATTTTGCTCTCTGTGCATAGGTTGTATCATCACATACATCAAGATAAGCTATCTGTAAGAGAATGCACTTTGAGGTTAGTTTGACAAACTCCTTTTTTTGGGTAAAGGGTAAGTGGTCAAGACAGGACTCGGCCCTAAGACCTTGCCATCAAGAAGGCCTTTATAGACTAAGATAGCTAACACCTTCAAATTGTACTATAAGTGATAATACTAACATATAATTTTTTCTTTAAGGAAATTTGTATAGTTTGAAGTACCATGGTTTAAAATACCGGTACCGGTCATCATCTCGGTTGATAACCGGTACCGGTACGTACCGTACCGACACACGGTATGGTCCAATACGAAAATGCATACGGGACAGGGTTTTTTCTTTTTTGCTGTTAAAAATAACTCTAATAACACATAATTGATCAAGAAATACTTAAATTTAAGATTCAAATATCAAATACATGAATACAATGTTTAAAAGTCATTTGGTACTGTATTAGGATTTTTCATAGATACAAGAGAATTATTACATTGGAGTTTATATAGAGCGATACAAGTCCACAACCCAAAATACATAAGACGTAGCGCAACATCAACCGAGATGATGAATACCATGTGTCGGTACGGTCTTATGTTGCGCTACGTCGTATGTTGCGCTACGCAGAGTCTTCGGCGGATCATACCGGGCGATACCGCCCGGTTATGATAGCAAATACCGCCCGATATTTGCTAAATGCCGCCCGGTATTTGCTAAATGCCGCCCGGTGTTTGCTAAATACCGGGGCATACCGAGCGGTATTTACCGATATACCGGTATTTTTTTAATATTCTTCATTTAATATATCAGCTATATGCCATCATACCATCCCATACCGGGCGGTATGATGCATATACCACCCATACCGGGCGGTATGTGATAAATACCACCCGGTATGACCGAGATACCCGGTATTTCTCCCATACCGGATATCTCGTATACCGGAAAGACAAAATACCGGTAAATACCGGGCATACCGTCCGGTACGGTACGAATTTTAAAACCATGGTTTGAACTATATTATCTTTCTCCTTGCCTTTTTTAGCTCTGTGTAAATAATATATTACACTTTGGTACAGTTTTACTCATATATATTCATACCATCTGGTCTTTCCGACCTGCCATATTAAATATATATATAATTTGGCCACTGCAAGTCTTGAACCTGCAGCCTTCATGTCATTAGCATGATGCTCTAAACAACTGAGTTAATAGGCCAGTGCAAGTTGCACAAATTTAGTTTTGTTGAAGGGACGAATATTAACAAGAGAAAGCATACAACTAACATACTGGATCAGCAAAAGAGAAATTAATAGCACTCTTACCTTTGTAGATATTGCAGCTTCCAAGACAGTGCACTTCTCTGCTTGTTGAAATGGTCCAGCTGCATGAACTACTAATGCTACATCTGCAGTTCACATCATAAATTACGACAGTCAAACTAAAATAAGCTTGAGAAATTTCAGTTGGGTACTAAATATGATAAAGTACGCCAATGTAGTCATTTTTCCTTTTCTTATGCATTCAAAAACAAAGAAAAGAGATCAGAACATAAGTATACCAAATAGTAAAAAATGATATATGGACAGAAGCTAAAAGTATTAAGATTGATCCTTGTTTACCTTCATACCAAGAGCAGAACATAAGTATACCAAATAGTAAAAAATGATATATGGTATTTTAACTCATAATTGCAATGCACCTTATGGGTTGGAAACTTAGTTTTGTACTTTGACAAATATAAGAAAACAGCTCAATGATTATTGTGCTTGTTTTTCTTATGATTTTAGTCTTCATGGTCCCGCTTCAGATGGGGCATATGATATAAATATTGATTTGTTTTTTACAGAGAATTAAGGTATAAATGCAACTTTCACAAGAATTTCTAACTTATGTTTTCTACCGATTTTCCTCCTTTAAGGATGCAATTTCTATAATGTATATCACAATTCGCAACAATCTTGAAGAAATTATTTGAAGGGAACAGAATAAGCATAACAACCAAACAATGATGGCTCGTTTTTGGTTAGAAAACAAATTAAAAAATATCAAGAATGCATGTATTCTAAATGAATAATAAATCTTACAGTTCATAAATAATGCAAAAATTCAGACAGGTCAAAAGACAAATAATTGTTGATAATTTTGATGGTTCTAATTGTTTCTTCAGGTTGATGCACTTCCAATCTACTCGTAATACGGCACATTGAAGAACAGACCATATATGGTACAGTAGAAAGACAATTAACAAGAAAGAAAAAGAGCTTGGGTAGGGTGACAGTATCGAGAACCACACCTAAAAAAACCAAAGTATGTTTATATGTTATAGAGCTCAGCACTACAATGGATTTATTCTATTTGTAGCACAAAGACTTACAGGTGTCCATGATGATATTATGAATGTTGGCCTACCAAACACAGTTTTGTTCAGAAAGAAGCAAATATGCTAGAATTAAACAAAAAAAAGGAAAGACTCAAATAATGCACCTTCCAGTGCTCTTTCCAACATGCTTGTGCTCTCAATATTAACATCAATGAACTTAGCATTTTCACCAAGTTTAGAAATTAGTGCAGCACCTTTCTCCCTGTAAAAAGTATAAATAACCTTAAACTAGCAATTAAATTGGTGGCAAGTAAAATTTCGTGACCAAATGATTCGGTTTGTTTATATATATTTAGAAATACATATACTGTTGAGATCAATGTTGAACATAAACATTTATGGGAACTTAGCATCTAGTTGAAACTTAGAATTGCATGAATTTCTCTAGAATAACCACACCAACTCTCTTTGGATAAAAACAAATATATAAAGATTTTCCTTCTAATGTATAGATTCTCATGTCATATAAATTAAAGAAAAAATTACTCCATGTCTCAATATGACTAGAGTCAGGGAATTCCACATAGCTATTGTGAACTCATTTATTTTTTATCAGAGAGACCATGGGAAAGTTAAAGAATATATCCGATTATACAGAAATTTTTGGCCAATGTTACACTGGAATGATTTTGGTTAAGGCAACCTTATCTGTGAGCAGAAAGAGAAAAAGGTCACGCCCAGGGGTGGAGCTACTCTTGCAGGATGGGGGGCAGCTGCCCCCCATTCAATTTTTATTTTTTTTTCTTATATATATATCTTTTGACAGTTTTGCCCCACTCTATTTTAAAAATTACCCCCCTATCCTCAAATTTCATTTACTTTTTCTTTTCTTTCCCGATACGTAACCCCTCGTCCTGCCGTCGATCGCTCCCCAAATCCCCAATCCCCATCTCCTGCCGACTGTCGTGCCGATCGACGATTGCTCGCCGCTCGAACGCGTGCTCCGGCGTCCACTCTCCTGAAGAATCGGCTACCGTGACGCAGTCCGCGACTCCGCGTCCGCCCACTCGCTTGAAGAGCCGGCTGTCGTCCACGACTCCACGTCTGGCGTCCGCCCACTCGCCTGAAGAGCCGACTGCCGTCCGCGACTCCGTCGTCTCCGCGTCCGCCCACTCGCCTCGCCTGAAGAGCCGGCTGCCGTCCGCGACTCTGTGTCCGCCCACTCGCCTCGCCTAAAGAGCCAGCTTGGTTGCGTCTCCGACGTCCTCTACTCGTCTTGAAGAGCTTAAGTTGATTTCATTGTTTGATTGCTTGATTACAATTAATTTTTATATGAATTATCTTTTTGTAAAAAATGATTGCTTTTTCATGTACAATAATATCGTTGGTAATTTGGTATTTGTTCATTTGAGAGTCTGCCCCCCTCTCAATTTAATTTCTGGCTCCGCCACTGATCACACGGGAACTATAATAATGTAGAGAAATTTACTCCTCGATTTTGTCATGACATTATTTCCTCTATCACAAGGGAGAGTCAAAGAGTTGGTATTTCATAGCTAATCGAATGTCAAAATTAGAAGACAATGGCTTGCCGTTGCCATCAGTGCTTGAGTGGTGAAGATATACGTTTGCAATGGAATCCTCAAAAAAAGTACCGCCGCAAGCAAAAATTGGTAGTTTAATACGAATTTCTGCCAGAATCCGATTAGAAAGGAACTACAACCACTATGCATTAAGAAGAATAGAAGAGAACAGAATAAGGGCACACCGGTTCCTTCCAGCTACAACAAGTTGGAGGGAGGGGCAGAGCTTGGAGAGAGCAGTAGCCGTGGAGCCGCCGACCCTTCCAGTTCCGCCCAAGATAAGTACGCGGGAGTTCGCCGGCAGATTCTCGCTGCCGTTCCCTCCAGATTTCGCGGGAGAAAGCGACATGGAGAAATGGAGGGCAGCTCGAGCCATGACTGAACCTGTACTGCTCCTCTCCCCCTCGCTCGGAGCAGCAGCAGCAGCTTCCACGGCAATTGCTTTGGCATCTCATATGGGATTTGAAGCGGCATCGGGGGCCAACGTGGCTGCGCCCTTGTGCGTACGGCCGTTATCCACAAACTGGCGGCGTCAATGCCACGAGAAAGCATATTCATCCATATCTATTTTCTTTTTTTTTTCAAAAAAAAAGGGAAAAAGAGAGAGTTAAATTTGCTCTTAAAATATACAAATTTACTAATTAATTATATTTTAAACTAAATTTATCCTTTTTATTTGTCATAACCCGGAAAATTTAGGACATTGTTGTAAATATTTATCTTGGATGGACCTTTTTGCAAAAGAGAGTAATCTTATTTAATTAGCTCTAATGTTCCTTGATCCTCGTTAGTGTTTGCTACCGCTGAGTTGAGTCGAGGGATGAGAGGGGCGGTGAAGACTCCGGCGGAGAACCGGAGTTTGGTGGACCTGTGTGGTAGGAGTCTTTTATCTTCTTATTGTTTTTCGTTGTCGTTGTCGTTTTTCCCGATTATGCATTCATCGGCGGTAGCGGAGGGGTTGGAGGAGGTAAAATTTGTGGGATGTCGAATGAGGGGGAAGAGGGAGGAGACGGAGGTGGGCCGGAGGGGGGTGCGGCGATCGCGGCAGCCGTGTAGCTGTTGCGCGCATCATGGCAGTAGTCGCTGCTGCTGTTGGGGAGGCTATCGTGGCCTCCCATCCATCATCCGGTGTTTCGCCGGCGCCGGGGGCCGCGGGAGAGGCCAGCGAGACCGACGAGGTGGTCGTCGGTGGCCAGGAGGGCCGACCGGCGTGGGTTCGAGCGGAGCAGGGCGGCGACATTGGGAGCAGGAGACGAGTGAGGGAGGAGAGGTTTTATTTATTTTAATAAATAGATTAATTAAAAAGAGAGTTGTATCGCATGAAATGAGGATAATTTATAAAATATTAAGGTATTTTTAGATTTGACTGTAGTATCGTCAGATCGAGTTGAGGTGAGTACCAAAGTTGTAGATTTTTGTGTTCTAAACGCGATGGTGGTGTCGGATTTTTGATCGGAGGTCGTATGGTAGGTATTTTCTATATTTCAGTGTTATTTAGTGGTCAATAGTTATTATTTCAGTTTGATAAATAATTAAATGATGTAGAATAGTTGTATTTCATGTTAGGTGGTGATTTAGAGTGTATATGGTGGTGTTGGGGGTGAGTTGACTCTTGTTGTAGCCGATGAATGTTGAATGGATAAATTGACAGTTTTACCCTTTGCCTCTAATTGCTTGAATTGCTTTTGAATTTCGTTGACGTCCCGTTGCATGTTGTTGGCTCATAAACATGTTAATATCATATTATGTTGCATGAATTGCATCTATAGTTGTTATGATGATTGGAAGTATGTGTAGGTGCTAAGGAGTTGCATAATGCTAGATTCATATTATTGGTTGGTCGCATTATTGATGTAGTTGTTGTCATATGCATTATATTTGTTGACATCAAGCTGATAGCATTTTATGCATGTTGCTTTTATAGTTGTGAGAGTTATATTAACATGTTGTGCATTATGACCTGTTGTGGGTGCAAGCCCGGACACTGTTGATTTATTGCCCGAGGTGTATGAGCGGTGACACCGGTGATCACGAAATCTTCACATGAGGTACGACGTCGCGCTGTTAGACGTTGGCAGGCTCGTGTGCGGCGTCGAGGTGTTAGACATCGGCGGGCTATCTTTAAGATAGTCGCATCTTTAGCTGGAGCGGGCTTTAAGTGTCACTCTCGAGGTGCGAGAGTACGGGGGAAATCCAATTGTCTACTACACTCTTGATTGGGTGATTATTATGCATGTACGCATTATCGGTAGAATATGTATGATTTGATGTTGTGCTAATTGACATGAGTATATGATGATAGTTATGAGGTGCATACATGATTATACATGGATATAGTGATTATTAGATGCATAAGTGTTCATCTAAGGATGTCATCACATTGGTTGGTACGAGCATATAATGTTGGTAGTGGTATGCACATAGTTGAATATCATGTCATCATGGCATCATGGATGGTCACCTTTACCTCTTGACATATTGTGATATCCTACTCAGTTTTACACTGATGTTTGTTATTTTTGCTTCAGATCTACAGGTTCAAGTGGTAGTTGTGAAGGTCTAGTTAGATAAAATAGAGGAGGCCGACTTTGACACTGATTTCTGTAGAGGCATATAAAGTTTCTTGAATAGCATTTTATTATTGTAATAGATATTATTCTAATGCAAGTGGTTGAGGTTTATGTTGCAAGTTGTTATGAAAATTTTGGTGTGTTAATTGATAATTGGTTGTGCTTCTCCTAGACGGTATTTCTTATTTAGGGATGAACCTAGGCGGAGCGTAACACTGTTACACAATTAAATTAATTTTACTTTTTTTCAATAAAAGTCCACGTTAGCAAACGAAAGCCAACGTGACAAGTGAAGTTCGATCACATAAGATATCACAGTGAAAAATGACACGTGGTATTTATATACTGATAATGGATAATTTTAGTCCAAAATATATTATAGGATAAACTACTCTAATTGCAACCAAGTTTTGTTCAACATTGACCACCTAGTACAGTCTTTTGCTAGCATTTGGAACAAACACCGTTACCAGTAGCTCTATGTCCTAGTATAATACCCACCTTTATATTTGCACACAATTAAAATGGTGCTCACTAGCTACTCCTTATCAAATTACAATGCTCACAATGATATAAGACGAACTAGATATCTGTTGTTGAGTGTACTTGGCCTCTCCCAACGCCCGCCTGTCATTACTAAAATTGTCTCAAATTAGAAAGTGTTTACTTAATTATGAGGTAGATTAAGAAAAAGGAGCTAGGGAGCAAAAAGTACCAGGATTATCTTGTTGCATCCGAATGCTGATAAGATACCATTTGTAGGTCAATATAAATGGAGCACAATCATCGAGTTAGCTTTTTATTTTGAAATTACATGTGTGCTTGAAAACATTACAATATATTTGGATAAGTTTTATATATTTCTTTTTTTAGTAGATGTGGTATCTAGGACGCTGATAAGGGATTTTAATTTTATATATATGAATTTTACTTGAACGAATAAAATTCCATAAGGGTATCTCTTCCTGCAAAATAATAGGATGATCTTCCTGAACTCGCATTACAAAAAATATTGTCTTTTGCGACGGCTAAAGCGGTTGCAACATCGTCGTCGAAATGCTTGTGTGACGGTAGACGACAGTCGCAAAGGTCCGTGTAAAAATTATCATCGCAAATAATCTGCGACTGCTAAACTAGCTATCGCAGAATAACTATTGGTCCACAATCGATCTGAGGTAGATAGAGAACTGTGACATCAAATGGCTATCACAGTTGGTCCACGCCGATCCTGCAACTCCTGCTCGTCGTCGCAGAGGCGGTCACAGTTATTCACATTCACCCACTAAAAACTACATCAGCGTCGTATCTGATTCATATTCGCAAAAAAAAAATTGAATATGGATGTTGATATGAATTTTTTTTTTAAATATATCCGTGCGGATATAAATATGGAAGCAAATCTGCACCACATATCCACGTATGAAAAAAAATACCATTTTACCAATATATAAGTTACTTAATATATATTATATAGATATATTTTATGGTAAATTACATATGAAACCCTAATATTTTACTAATTATTATGAATTTTGATAATGTAAGATATTATTATTTTAATTAAGTATGTTATTAATTATTTTTTTAATTATATATGGTGCGAATGTAGTGCATATTTGGTGCAAATGCGGAGGTGCGAATAATACAGTATCTGCACCGTATCTGATTTGATGTCATCCCTATATGTACTTCACGACTACCATTTGAGGAGAGTTGTACATCGAGTACGATCACATCGAGAAGGAACGAGGATACAATAGATTCATTCGGTGGATGACGTGTTAGTTTCTTTTGCCTAGTTTATTATATATTGATTTTACTTTACAATTTTAGACGTCGTTTAGTTGACATAAATTCTTGCATAAAGTTACACTTTTCAGAAAATTATATTTTTTAGTATTGTTTGGACACTTTCTACATTTTGCATAAAATACAATTTTCAAAATGCATGATGTATTACCTAGGGGACATAAGTTGTACTTCTCCCGTATGTATTTTAAAGAAGAAGATAATTTTATTCTCACATTTGTATTCAATGCCAAATTTAAAATTTATGTTGTCAACACTATAAGATTAGATAATTCATGAATTCTTGACTTATTTATTTTATTTTAATTTATTTTTTAGCAAAATATATAATTTTTTATATTAACTCTAAATAAAAATTAAAATTTTCTATATAATAAATTATATATATTATATTAGTTATAAATGAAAAATTATAATGTATTTTACGTATACATGTTAAAATATTAATTTATAAATAAAATTTAAATTTTCTATATATATACTAATATATAAAAATTAAAACATTAATTTATAAGAATGAATGTATATTGATCATTTGATGCATACTTCCTAAGAAGTACCTCAATGAAAAGTTACACTGTCTACCAATTAATTTTTTATTAATCAAACATAATTTTGATATTTCTCGAAAAATATACGCGAAAAATTAATTTATGAGAATGATAATTTTTCAAAAAAAAATTACTTCTCATCTCATGTCAACCAACCGAACGAGATCTTAATTTATCTACTTCTGATAGAACTTCCCCTCAACAAAGATTATAATAAGGATGCATATGCAATTATCCCTAATTATAAGTATCTACATTTAAATTAGAAAAATCTAATTAACTCTAGCTGGATGAATAATTAATTTTTCTTTTCTTTAAAAAAAAATAATTCGAAAGCTGAGGAATTAACATAGCTCACAAAAATGACAAAATAAAATATTAAATGGAATATATATCCAATCCGCTATTGATGGAATATATATTGATTATTGAACATCGAGGAGGAGGACCATGAGAAGTAATTAATCTGAAACTTGACAGATTTTAACGGTAATTCAACTTAAACTGGAACGCAATTAACTGCCAAAAACATTTAAGCCTCCCCTCCAAATGTTCGGTCTCTGAGCCTTACTCGGAGCTTCAACTAGAGGCTCCATTAATTCCGCATGCAGCGCGAACTACACGATCACCATCTCCTCTCTTCGTGCTCCTCCTAGTTCTGTAATCATACATTTCCATCCAAAGGGGAAAAAAAGACTAAGCCAAACAAACGTAGGAAAAAATGGTGGGTCGATCGCTGCAGATCAAATTCTATGCACAAGGAAAAGAAGAAGCCATCATGAACAACTAGAGAATGTCCAGGGACAACCAACTCGTCAAGGCTTGGGAGTCCAACGTACGCAAGACTCAACAACAATCCAAACGCCCTCACAGCGTCGTCTTCTTCCCCCCCATGTCGATTGCTCAAACCGATGACCTCGACGTGGTCGCAACCCCCAAGTCTTGCAGCGACCTCCCGTCCGGTGCCACCACGCCGCCGGACCTCCTGTCGACGGACAACGGCGATGGCATCTATCACGCGGAGCGGCTGCTCGCCAACGGCGACTTCTACACCGGGCAATGGTCCGGCAACGTGCCGCACGGAACCGGGAAGTACCTCTGGACCGACGGCTGCATGTACGAAGGCGAGTGGCACCACGGCGAGAGGATGGGGAAGGGGAAGTTCTCGTGGCCGTCCGGCGCCACCTACGAGGGCGAGTTCAAGGCCGGGTTCATGGACGGCTACGGCACCTATACCGGCGCGCTCGGCGACACCTACCGCGGCACCTGGTCCATGAACCTCAAACACGGCCACGGGGTGAAGTCCTACGCCAACGGCGACTACTACGACGGCGAGTGGCGCTGCGGTGTGCAGGACGGCCACGGACGGTACGAGTGGAAGAACGGGAACGAGTACGTCGGGCAATGGCGCGCAGGCATCATCGACGGCCGCGGCACGCTCGTGTGGGAAAATGGGAATCGATACGACGGCGGATGGGAGAACGGGCTGCCCAAGGGGAACGGGAACTTCCGCTGGGCGGACGGCGGGCTTTACATTGGGTACTGGAACAAGGAGAACGGGTGCCTCCAACAGAAGGGCGTCTACTACCCGTCGCCAACGGCTTCCTCCCCCACCGCCCGAGATCCCTACGGCGTCTTCTTGGCCGAGCTCGGTGATTGCAAGGTCTCCAAAGGCGAGAACGTATCCATTCTTCCGTCGCAGAAGACGCTGAACTGGACGGGCATGGAAGCGGACTTCATGCACAAGCAAGCGGCGTGGAGATCCTCCAAGGATTGCCCGCCAAGGAGGCGAGCCTCGGTGGAGACGGTTCCAGTAGGGATCACGACAAGACTAGGGCGCAATGGGCATTCGAGCACCATTAGCGGGATTGGGAGCAAGAGTGGGTTTTGGGACACAGAGGAAATTCTTGGTTGCGATGTTGAGAATGACGAGGAAGGAGGCGGCGTCGATGACTCAGGTGATCTTCAGTTGGATGAGCCAGCGAGGAGGAGCGTTGTGAGGAACTACCCACAGCCAATAAGATGGCCGCCCAAGGAGACGAAGAAGCAAGGAGAGACCATTTCCAAAGGGCACAAGAACTATGAACTCATGCTTAATCTCCAGCTTGGAGTAAGGTATATTATATTGCAGTTTTTTCCCATTAAAAGCATCAACTTTACACTTGTTGTCGTACTTTAGGCATGCAGTAGGAAAACTACCTGAACCGAAGACACTTGACCTGAAAGCATCGGCCTTCGACCCCAAAGAAAAGATATGGACAAGGTTTCCTCCCGAAGGCACAAAGCAAACACCCCCACACCCCTCCTGTGATTTCAAGTGGAAGGACTACTGCCCGCTAGTTTTCAGGTCAGCCACTAAAACCTTCGTCTTGGTTCCTTCTTTTTTGCCACGCATCTCCACTTTGTCTTTAATAAGCCAATTTTGCCGACTGCTGGATGTTTAGAACACTCCGCAAGCTGTTCAAGGTTGATCCGGCTGATTACATGATCTCAATCTGTGGAAATGATGCTCTCCGGGAACTCTCGTCGCCTGGAAAAAGTGGAAGCTTCTTTTACCTCACGAATGATGACCGATACATGATCAAAACCATGAAGAAGTCGGAAGTAAAAGTGAGTGCTTTTCCAGTTTGTGCAAAAAAGAGTGCTTTTCCAGTTTTCAAGGTCCACTATTCATTGCGGCAACTCTTCAGTTACCTTATCTGCACTCGTAACAGGTGCTTCTGAGGATGCTTCCTGCCTACTATAACCATTTCCGAGCTTTTGAGAACACTCTTGTTACCAAGTTTTTTGGCCTGCATTGCGTGAAGTTAACTGGGGCAACTCAGAGAAAGGTAGGGTTTCCGTTTTCAAGTTCAGTAGCACCTAAAATTACTAACAAATTTGGGGCTGATGTTGTAAATTACCTTACTAGGTTCGATTTGTCATAATGGGCAATCTCTTCTGCTCCGAGTATCCGATTCATAGGCGTTTTGATCTCAAAGGTTCTTCCCATGGTCGCACGACGGATAAACCCGAAGCAGAGATTGATGAGAACACTACTCTCAAGGATCTTGATCTCAACTTCATATTCCGTCTGCAGAAGGCTTGGTTTCAAGAATTCCATAGGTACTAATCCCCTGATTTGCTTCATGTTTCTAACTTAGGTATTGGCATATCTATCATGTTTTGATTCCTTCAGTTTTCATTCTCCTTTTGTAGGCAAGTTGACCGAGACTGCGAGTTTCTAGAGCAGGAGAGGATAATGGATTACAGTCTTTTGGTAGGAGTCCATTTCAGAGAAACATGTTCTCCCCATGAACCTGATGGTTGTAATCTCAAACCCAGATGATATAATTGATAGATTTTTGTAATTGTTGTTGATCCCAATTCTTCTTCTTTATAACACAGTTCCCATTGAGGTTAACAACACAACTGATGCTACTCCTCGGCTTTCAAGAGCAGATATGGATCAGTTTCTTTGTGATCCAAAACGGTATGGTGACATTATTAACGTACTCTCTCTGCATATATTCTTCGATTCGTGATATAATAATTCAGAACTCAAATTATTAAGTGCTATTTGATTCAATTTGGATAGCCTTGAATTCCTGTTAGATGCTGTAGAGCATAATAGCCTAGTTGTTAAGGACATGTTACTTATTATTTTTGGATCTAATAATACCAGATTATGTGTGCTGGAATGGATATCCTTTTTACTTGATATAGGATTTCTACCCAATTGCAATACATGGATGCAAATTAAGGTAAGGATAATAGATGGAACCACGCCACTCTACTCGTCAAAATAAGTAAAAGTTATACCTATTTCTCCTGGGGATCAGGCGTAAAAAATGACAATCTTCTTGTGTTGGGGTGATATCCACATGAGTTTTGGCTTGTGGAAGTGGGACTTTCCTTAAGGTGAAGAAAGTCTTTTTCATGTTCCTACACTATCTGATTATGTTACCAATGAGCAGGGAGTCCCTGAATATTGGGTTGGTAACTTAGTATACCTCTAGAAGCTTCGGGACCGCATTTTGATTATTTAGAAATGATTATAGTAGACACAAATTTGGATATGAAGACTAAATAGATGTGGTTCTTTGTTACCACATGTCTAAAATGATTTCCAATTTAATTGAGTAAGCAAAATTGATTTCATTCAGTTATATGTATTATATTAAACAACAAAGAACTAACTCAAACTTATAATTAAAAGTTAAAACTGTATATCAAACATAAAAGGGGAAAAAACAGAATGAACTGTTCTTTGAAAAACCTACTATTTAACTACTTTCAATCATATATAACACTTTATATATGTGTATATATATATATATGCTAAAAGTCATATATCTGGATATAGATGGAACTAATGATATATTTCGAGTATGGTAGAGTGTTTTTAGCCCCCAATTCCTCTTCAAAAAATGATAGTCCTTAATAGTAAAAATTTAGTTACAAGAAGCATTATGTGAGGAAGCACATTTATTTAACACAAAATTTGGTCTAATCTGAGACAGGAAATAGATTATAAGGGACATTTACTTGTCATTTTTCACCCTTACAGCATTCTGTGATGCACATGCTACCCTTATTATATGCTGATCCAATAGTGATTTTAAATGTCTATCAAGAAACTATTGGAAATAACTAACTGGATAAACACAATAAACAAAAGCTCAGAATAAATTTTCTTTGGATCAACTAGCCTTATTAATGTTATGACAATCTCATTTTTCTTGTAAGTTGTGTTATCTAAGAATTCTAATTTAGAATGGTAATCCTATGGTTTGACATTGGATTGTGCAATTTTCTAAATCTTTGGTTGAAATATGCTGCCTAATAGGATTCATACAGTGGGAAGGACATGTATGATCGTAGCAAGAATGATTTTGACACTGATGGCAATCAGAGTTGATTTATAAATCAAAATTAAGTAACTCACTCTTTATGCTTTTAACTCGCTTTTACAAAGATAAACTTGCGGCCAATAATAAGCAAACAATCTTATATATCTTTACAATCTGTATCATAAAAATGATTTTAGGAGTATGCTAATATGCTCGCAAAGCCTGCAGGGCTGGCTTGTACCATTTTTGCAGGAGATTTGGAATTAGTTTTGGGAGCCAACTACCAAGTGTAGCATTCTAATCTTGGTGCATTGTCTTTGTTGTTGCAAATGTAAAAGGTCTAACTCTAAGCAAGCATATTTTCTTGGTTCTATTGTTGATGACTTGCGCAACATTTTATCCAGTTAGTATGCTAGTTGTGGATAATTGCATTTCCTAGTCATTCTCATCTTTGAAATCAAAATCAATTAACTAGACGCACATACTGCATTTTTCTTTTTAATTTTTATTAATCATATGTTGCACAATCTAGAACTATTTATTATCTATCGCAAGGTATAGTGGATGAAGTATATCTGAAGTATATAAACTGGATCATGTTCTTCCTCAATCTATTTTATGTAAAATGCAGGTGGGCTTCAATAAAATTAGGTGTAAATATGCCAGCTAGGGTTGAACTAATAGTGCGAAAGAGTGATCCTGAATCCTTTCTACTTATGGAACCAACAGGAGAGTTCTTCGATGTGATTTTGTATTTTGGCATCATAGATATCCTCCAAGACTATGACATCAGCAAGAAGCTTGAACACGCCTACAAATCCATCCAGTATGACCCAACCTCAATATCAGCTGTTGATCCAAGACAGTACTCGAAGCGCTTTCGTGATTTCATATACAAAGTTTTTACAGAAGAAGCCTAATTATGTCTACATACATTGAGGATTTCTGCAGCTATAGGACATTCAATCTTCATCTTTTTGGTCTGGTTCACAGTATGTTTGATGGCCGGCTTTTACAGAATGGAACATGATTGATACATCCACCCTCGGTAGCCTTATTCATGAATTCGAGGTCCACTAGGAGATTCAAGAATTCTTTGGCTTTATAATTCGGCATTCTTCAAAATCATTGATGATTACTAGGTCTGTTATATTTGAGATACTTTAGTCATTCTTTGTTCATTCACTTGTAGATCAAAAATGTTGTAACAATATTATGCAAGCTATACTGAAGCTGTAAATGATAAGATAAATTTACTTTTGTAATCATTTTTTTGCATCAGAAATCAATGAAGGATTTTTTGGTTTAATAGGAGAGTATATATGACACTGAAACAACCTGTAATCTAGATCTTTCTTGTTGAAATTATATCATTTTTTAGAACAGGACTGAAGCCCATATTGCTTATGAATTTCACAGTCTAGAAGATAATAATGATGATGAGTTTTTTTTATTAAAAAAAGAATTAGTAAAATACACTTTGCTCAACAGATAATGATGCTTACATCAACTGAATTTTCAGGGGTTGATATTTGGAGATTGCTTAACTATCACAGGATTTACATCATTCACAAAAAAGACCTGATTATCAAGAGCAGGATCAATAGCTAATGCAGAGGATTTTTCAAAACAACCAGCTTCAGAGTTTTCATAATCCCAAATATTGCTTTATCTGCTTTCAAGTATCAACCCCACAATATTAAGCAGACAGATTTTACTGCAAACCATTGAGAACTAGATTGATTTAAAATCTGGATGTCTTGTTAACAATCGAAGTGACATTTTAGTTTTACTACTCTTGATAGATCAAATTAGGTAGTAGAAAAGATCTTAAAAGAAGTCTTTTCACTTGAAGGGATTTCATTAAGAAAAAAAAAAATTCAAGATAGTTGTTTGGTGGCACATTTTAATTGCTGCCGGAAGAAAAATCTTTTCCCTTGACTTCAGTATGATATAATTATTTTCCATAGCTTGAAAAACAAGTAAAGTATAAAGTATAACAATTTAAAAGACTTAAATGCAAAATAGAGTTACTTCACTTGTGACCCGTAGGTCATGGGTTCGAGCCATCAAAACATCTGCAAAAAAGTAGGAGGAGATTGTGTACATCAACTCTTTTCAGAGCCCACGAAATTAATATCTTTTAAATAAAAAATATATTAGTTTAAACTAATTTATATTTATATAAATTTAATTTAGTATATTTAAATACAAAATATGCACTCGCTTTCACCATCCACCTTTGAGTTGTTGCCAATCAAGATAGTGGTAACATCAATAATGGACGCTGGTAGAGAAGTAGTAGTAGAAGTGATGTGTGACAACAAGATAATCCAAAATAGAGATAGTAAAAGCCAAACAACTTACCCTGGAATGGAGTATTCAAGGAGAAAAAATGGCTGCATAGAAATTCTTACGGAGCCTCGTAGAAAAATGAATCTATCATTATCAAGATTGAACCTAAAAATAAAAGTGTTAGGTTCATACTTTCATAACACAGGTTCATTTTTATTTTTGGATCAATTTTAATAAAGTTAGGTTTGCTCTTAATAATTAATGATATGTTTACTGTTATGTTGAGCTCCATTTTAGTTGTACTTTAGACAAGGCAATAGCCATGCATTATTTTAGCAATAGGACAGCAACAACGACTACACATTATTTTAAGGTGGATCGAGAATGTCAAATGTGAGAATGCAAAAAGAGATCAAATGTCAAATGTGATATTGAAGAACTAGAGTGTGGCAATGACATAATATGCGGTTAATGAGAGAATGCAATAGGCGGATCATGAGTGCAAACTTTTTTTATTATATATAATATTATTTATTAACTAAATATGTATATATGATTTTACTCCTGCTAGAGGATCGGAGTAATCCAATCCACCTCGGTGTTTTTCCTGGTTAGGTGCAACTTCGGCGGTGGGGGGACCTTCAAAAGACACTCCGACGCTCAAATTAGAAGGTCTCCAAAATGGAAATAATGAAATTGAAACTTAAATTAATTGAGGTATTTATTGCAGGTGGAGGTGATGATGTTGCTCGGCAATCTTACGGGGGTATTACTCATAATGGATCGAGGCTGATCCCAAAGATAGCAGACTTGTAATGACGTATCTCTCGTGATAAGGAAGAACGTGGATATCCTTATATGGTTGGGTGGAGCCCTAGGGTGGAGCTAGCCATTCAACTTGGTTTGAGTCAGATTTAGGAGTGTAGAGCGTTGTTGGGTCTAATCCAATCGGGCCCAATAGTATTAGTCTGGTTCAGATTGTTTTAAAAAAAATAATTAAGTAGGGTCATTCTCCTCCTAGCCCTGAGTAGGTCTCCGTCAAATATTAGCAAGCTCAAGTGGTGAACCAATCTAGTGTTTCAACTTCTAATGATTTTTTTTTCAAAAGACACTACTAAAAAATTAGATATCTGTGACGGACATTACATACGCAAAACGGTCGCTAAAGAACTTATGCGACGGCAGGAAACGATCGCAAAGTGCGGTAGCAAAAGAACTTGTCGCAGAAAATGTACGACGACAGAAGCAGCGGCCGCAAATGAAAATATTATGCGACGGTATACAACGGTCGCATAATTTGGTCGCGTAACATCTACAACTTTCTTTGACCGTCGCAACTAATAAATCGGCGATGACACTGCGACAGCGATCCTCATCGTAAATATTATATCTGTGACAGTTCTGCGATCGCATTTGTCGTCGCATAACGGTCGCAATTGTAATTGCGACTGCTTTTGGCGACTAGTTCGATATACTTTTTGCGACGGCTAGCGGTTGCACAACCGTCGCAAAGGTGTATTTGGTTTTTTAAAAAATAATTTGTAATAATTTTTTTTTTAAATGCATGTTTACAATATTTGACATCAAATTATATCAAAATGCAATGCCACAACGAGGGAATATACAAGACATCAAATAATATTTATACATATTTATATCAAAATATAATTCATGTTTACAACAAATTATCGTATCAAAATATAAAATAAAGTGCATCATGTGACGGTGAGGGATGTAGCGAGGAGAGGGATTGCGTCTAGGGATGACAAAAAAAACTCGTTTAAGTGGGTACCCGTGAGTATTTACCCGTTTATGACGGGTATTGGGGGTAGTTTTCTACCCGCGAGTATTTCACGAGTAATTGTTCATATCCGTTTATGGGTATCATAGTACCCGTGAGAATTAATAAATTACTATTTTACTCTCAATACATGTACTAAAAACTCTAAGTTCCTAACCTAATTCAATAGTCAATACCCATTATCCACTACCTACCCATTGAAGTATGTTTAATTATTTATATTTGAAGTTATTATCAAAATATTGTGTGTTTATTTGAAGAGAGTTTATATTTGAAATTCATATCAAAATGTCAAAGTTTATATTTTTTAAAACTGTCATGGGTACCCGTCAATACCCGTAGGTATCCGTCCCCCGCGGGTAATTAAATGGGTACCCATTTTTAATACGTACCCATTTAATTACTCGCGGGGAATAAACGGGTAGCGAGTACCCGTTTATTTCGCGGGACGGGTACTGGGTAGGCATCCCCCGTACCCGCCCCGCCCCGTTGACATCCCTAGTTGCATCGAGAGGGCATCAGCTGGCGTCACGTCGAATGACGGGGGAGGCGGAGGGGTCGGGGCACATGGCATGGAAGAAGCAATACGTGCCATGTACTCCCTCATAGCGGCCACCTCACTGATGAGGCGTGCATGAGAAGCCTCTAAGGCTGCATGAGAAGACTGTAATTCTGCGTGCGAAGCCTTTAAGGCTGCAAATCGATCCTGGCCCGCATGTGATGTTGATGAACTAGCGGTGGAAGAGGTGAAGGCAGATGACCCCGCACCATGTGGCTGCAACAACGTCCATGCATGGGCTGTTGTGCCAATGCCATATACACGGCCGTGGTCGACTCCTGTGACCTGCATTCATGCGTCAACATCAAGCTAATGCTGCGCAGGATCACCTCCCCATTGGGTCACCAACTCAGTATACGTGGTCTTTAAAGATTAATTAATTAAATTAATTATATACATAATTGAGCTAATATTTTTTTAAAATATGAACTTTATTAAATATTAACTCACCAAGATCGTCTCCAGCCTCCCGCTAATGAACTCACCCCGGCGAGGACCATGTCTATATCTATGTGTCTCCTCGTAGACCCTTAAAGGATCAACCGAAATGAGCGTCCCTTGCTCGTATCGCGTCCCCTGCAAGAAAATAAATATAATTGGTTTTTCTATAATAATAATAAATAATAAAAAATTATTATTAAATTACTTATCATGCGACGCTCATGACTAGTAAATGGGATGGACCCACCGGTATGTCGGGTCATAGATCCCTCAACTAACGTCATCCAATTCCGGTGCGCCGTTCGGAAGGCACCCTGTCACTCCTCGGACACCCAGATATTGCATAGTTGATCTCATACGTTGCTCGTCATCCAGTTGGGCACATTTTCCTTCAGCGCATCCATATGCGTATCCCGATTACCACTTACATTTGTCTGCGTCTCATCCCGCGCACGATGGAGGATATTCTTGAAAAGTTTTTTATTGTAAGCTTCCCAAGTATCCAGCCTCCACCTGAGCTTAAATGGCGGGATCCCATGTGTATCGAGTCTAAAAAAAAAATATTAATACAATCATTTTAAATCTTAATTCAACAAAAATGCAAACTGTTACTATTTTTCTTTCTGTTTCACTTACACAAAAATTTTGCAATATATTTTTCCTGATTAAACAAAGAGGTAACAAACGGAACCTAGAAAATTAAATGGTCTAAATCAGTCAAAAGCACAGTACCAGACTATCTATAGTCATTCTGCAGAATAAATAAGAATGATTAAACATATACTATGAGATATTAGACAAGCATATCATAAATAAGATCATATTTGCGTGTTTTGAAATTAGACCTGCATTCAACAACTTATAGACATTTTAAAAGCTTGCAAAATAGCGCACAACAATTCTTAAGTTGTATGATAAGATGATAGCAAGAAACTTGGAACACTAGTTTGAACAATAATCTTCAAGCAAGCCTTGAACGTGGAACAATAATATTCATACGATGACATGCCTATGATCCCCGTGTAAAATTCATCGATAGTAATAATTCATAAAATCATTTCTGTATATGTTCAATGTCACTGTCTGTTGGTCTAGAAAAAATAAGTTGACACACCGACGACATAAACATATGATTTTGTCAACACCGACAAAATGCGGATTTGAATATGCAAAGTTCAAAAATTCTTGAACACCGTTTTTGAATTCTTCAAGTAAACATCCATGGTATATCCGACGGTACATCCAACTACAATCTTCCATCATGATTCTGTACGTAATATATCACAACAATTACTTTTTTAGAAATCTTCATAGGTGTGGTGGTCATATTCCATTCGAGAATCAAATTATTTTACTTGCATTTAAATATTTTTTTAACATTTAATTTTAATCGAAATTCCAGCAGCATTTTCCTATAATTCTCCAAGTATGCATATCATCTGGGCGCATACTTGGAGAACAAGGGATATCTGCTAGAATTTCAAACTGAAATGAATGTTAAAAAAATATTTAACTGCAAGTAAAATAATTTTGATCTCAAACTATTCGATCAAGGATAATTCAGAAATCGTAAAGAATCTATAAGTTTTGTACTTCTTATAGACAACGGTACGATATATCTCCGAACGGATCTAAGGTATTGTAAAAAAAAATTATGATCCAACGATCGATAAGTTCGTGTCACTTTATCAACTCGTGAATCATAATATTATTTTTTCAGTTTCAAGCTCACCAACATAAAATTATACACTAATACTATTGAATAATAAAATAAAACACTGCAATCATATAGCAATATTAATTTCAATATATTAAACACTACTCATTCAATATATAAATTACATATAAATATCAATGAACATCAATATTAATACTATTTTATATTAGAATTTCTCATTCTCAAACACAACAAGAAGAATATATTCTTTATATTTAAGTTAAATATATTTTATTCTTTATAATAAATTCCTTTTGCTTATCATATAATAAACTTGCATAACATCTACCTATAATTATGGATGTTCTTAGCATCATGGGCAGTGAAGGTGGTCCAAACCTATAATAATGGATCTTCTTTGCATCCATGGGCAGTCAAGGTGATCCAAGAAGTAGTGATACATAATTTTTAATTCTTCCAACTAAATTAATAGCCCTTCATTTTCCACCCTTTACAAAAATTGATACACAATAAAGTCTAATAAAATGGCCAAGTCAAACTACAGGACCAATGCAATCCCAATAAAGGAAATAACAAGAACACATCAACACAACTACGGTAGATAAAAACTGCTTTGACTTAATCCACTAGAAATGGTTAGATCATTACCTCTATAATTAGAGCCTGTCCCTTTCTTAGGGGAGATTATAAATGCTAATTTAATATATACGTAGTCTCTTTGCTGATTAATTAATCAATTAGTAGATTGATAGGCGCAAGCTCCATGAATGAGACTGGTTCAATTAATAAGGAATGAAAAGAACATTGTCTCTGGTTTAAAATAAAAAGAATGAAGAAATAATCTTATCCTCATTTCCATGAATGGATATAATTACTTATGTACAATAATATATGATTAGTATTGCTTATATAGACAAAAATTAAGCAGAATACACTCTCAAAATATATTGAGCTCCATGTGTATATGAGCTAATTATAATGAGATTGTTCATTGCACATATTAGCATATTGACCGTAATAATGTTTATATTCATGTTTAGTGAACGTAATTTCTAGAGTTAAATTTCACATATTAGCACATATTAGCATATTGAGTTAAATTTCTCAACCACTAAAGTCATTCGACTCTTAGCTTTAGGAATCCATTTAGTCTGAATGCTAGGCCAAGTATAAAGGTCCTATGTATTATTATCATGTACAATTCCTTGAATACTAAGTGTGACACATAGCATTTCACTCAAAGGAAGATTTTATGTTATGAAATCATGTAATTGTGTAGATTCAGTACCATATGTGTGCATGTAATAGCCACATGGATAATATTTATGTTTAATAGAAACCACTTGATTGCAACATGAAAATGTATGATAGCAACATGCTAACATAGAAATTATAAGCTATGTCTTGAGTACACTGTTTAGGCATCATAAGCAAGGAAGTTTGTAGAATGCAAATGACCTTTTCAATCACTATGACATTTTAATAGTAGTGAGCAGTTGGATATTTCTAACAGAATTCTACCAAGAAAATATATGTAATACTATTGGATATTTTTTATGTATAACACCAATGAAGAAAGTATATATACATAGGCATGGGCAAAACAAGTATGTGTGTTTGAGTTTCTAATCTGGCAAGAAGAAGAATAGAAGGGGATGTGATCACTAGGAAAGGAATAAAGATATAAATATAAAACAATTGACAGTTCGATAGCTCCATAATACCAGAATATCCAACTGTTAGGCCCAAGTAGTCTAATGCTAGGTTAATAACCAAATACAACATACCATATGTGTCTAGCAGGATTTATCATCTACAAGATGATGGCCTGCACCGTGGTAGGACCCAGCAAAATACAAGAAGGAGCTTGGTTTCTCATTAATAACATCAAATTAATAGTACAATTTTAGCTGTAAGATTAATAATTCATTCCACTAGAGTCGTTGCACAACTTTAGCTTGCGGATAAGAGAGAGAGAGAGAGAGAGAGAGAGAGAGAGAGAGAGAGAGAGAGAGAGAGAGAGAGAGAGAGGAATACCGTCGACTAGGGTTCGACAGGTGGCCTGCTTGCGGCGGGCGACGGCCAACGAACGGCGGGCGGCGTGCGGCAGCAGAGATCGAGAATGAGAGTGAGATGCTAGGTTTGATCGAGCAGGGGAAGTGAAAAAAAAAAGATTAGACGGGGAATTTAATAATATTTTGCGACGGCCTTAACGATTGCAAATAAGCGGTCGCAACGTGACGGTCGCAAATGATTGCCAAATTAACCGTCGCCATATTGCGACGGCACTCTATGCGGTCGCAACCCTGACCAGTCTGCGACTTCAATGGACGGCGGTCGCAGACCCGTCACATCTACGATCGTATCCTGTGCCGTCGTAAAAAACTATTTTTTTAGTAGTGAGAGAAGACTTGCATTTATCAAAAGATTTGAGAATACAAGTTGAATTAAGGAGGATAGAGAGAGAGAGGTACAAGGGGAATCTTTATCGAGTAACAATAAGAAATAAAAATAGTTACAAGGAGGCAGATAAATTAAAAAGTACCACTACTAGAAATCAGGCTATTTCCAACGACGAGGGTACGTGACGGTCACAGATGCGACGACTCTGCGACCATTGTAATTGAGGGTCGCAAAGTTATTAAGTTTGCGACAGTGTTGCTACCGCTAGGTTGGCGGTCGCAAAATTAGTAACGTCGCGACGGTAAGGCGAGACTGCACACTATGACGGCAGTGTGTGTCACAGACCCGTCGCGGAGTCTTCATTTAACTCACGGGCCTTCTTCTTTCTCGTGCCCTACTTTATTTGCCATCGCCAGCTCGCGCGCCTCCTCCGCAGCCTCCGCGATGGTAAGGCGAGACTGCACACTACGACGACAGTGTGTGTCACAGACCCGTGCGGAGTCTTCATTTAACCCACGGGCCTTCTTCTTTCTCGTGCCCTACTTCATTTGCCATCGCCAGCTCGCGCACCTCCTCCGCAGCCTCCGCGATGGCATTCTCGCCCTCATCGCTTCAATTTTGAGAGAGTGGTCGGCGATGGAGCGGAACAGGAGCGGTGCCTGTGGGGCATGGAATGGGTGGTCAGCTCCAGGGTGTCGCCATCGCCCACCTTCCTCACCACGGTGATCCCGATTGACTCCATCAAGCGCTTCACCCAATCACAGGTCGTCCTCCTCGAGCCCACCCATGTCTTTCTACTCGTTTGGTTTGCCCTCTGCCTCGCTCAATGCTTCACGAAGTTCGACGACGGTTGGACCGCCTGGTTCCGAATTCACTAGTGGCCATTTAACTCCTAGTACCAAATCAGTACCTGTTACGAATTTTGGGGTAATTTCCTGTATGATATACAAAACCCGAACCCGACGAGAGAAATGGAAAACCAAATATGATAATAATAATGCAGAAAAAACAAAAGACACAAGGGGGTTAACGTGGTTCGGACTCGGCGGGGTGCCAATCCTACGTCCACAGGGAGAAGAGGAGACTGCTTTATTAAATTCAGAAAAGAACATTACAATAAGAGTGCAATAATCTAAATCTCCTTCAGAATACAACAAACTATCTTAAATTAATTGAACCTGAAATTGGTACAGAGTAGAGGTATTGTCTCTACAAGATCTGCCTTGAAACTGAACTCTTGCTGCTGTATATAGGGATGTCAACGGGACGGGGCGGGTACGGGGGATGCCTACCCGCTACTCACCCTGCGAAATAAACGGGTAACGAATGAGTATCCATTTAATTACCCACGGGGGGACGGATACCCACGGGTATTGACGGGTACCCATGACACTTAAAAAAAAATATAAATTATAATATTTTTATAACACTTCCAACTCTTCAAGTATGTTAATAACAACTTCAAGTATAATAACTTCATTTTGATAAACACACAATATTTTGATAATAACATCGTCATAAGGTTTCAAAACATAAAGTATATATGTATTGAATTAGGTTGGAGTTTTTTTAGTATACGTACCGAGGGTAATATTGTAATTTACTAATTTTTACGGGTAACGTATATCCGCGGGTACGAGTACTACAATACTCGTACCCACCCCATATGATAAACAGGTAAGAAAAATTACCCGCGAAATCTCCGCTGGTAGGAAACTACTCTCATACCTGTCATAAATGAATAAATACCCATAGGTACCCATCTAAACGGGTAATATTGCCATCCCTATGTTGTATGTCGGAAACTGAGAATGTACACTTTTTAGAAAAAAGATCGTAGCGACACTCTTAATTTTTTGGATCTTTGAAACTTTCATATGAGAGAATTTTCACTTGGTGTGAGATTCCTCTAATAGATGACATGTATTTATACTAAAGGGATGAGTTGGTCGAGAGAGAGAAATTAGGACCGAGCCAAATCTAAACCGTCCAAAAATATGTACGACAATGATTTAATTGTTGACCAAATAAATAGGCAAAAACAAAGCTATCTCCAAAAATTATCAAATTGGATGTGTCTCAAGAAACCATGCGCTGCATTTAATTCTATTAACTTTGACCAGTCAAAGTATTTATCAATTTGAAGGCCATGCATCTTCATCACCTTTCTCTTTGACCGGTCAACACGATATTTTAAATATCATTTAATGTTGTTGCTGCCTCCAATTGCGTGAGCAATTGAGGCAGCGCTGGGCCAGCACCATGTGCAGCGCACATGGTTCTATTTGGAAGGGTTGGGCTCGGCTCAATTGCTCGGCACCGCCTGGGCCGGGCCGGGCTGGGCCCAATGAACAGTAGCAATGCTTTGTATTCGGGCTTAGCCCACCTGCCAGATTGAGTCCACCAGGTCCAATGCGCAGGTTCAAGCCCAATTCTGCATCGTCTCATTCAACAACCCCTAACAGTAGCAAATGATGGATCCTTGAAAATATAGTTCATTCTTATGTTGTATTCTTTAGAGTTTTGCTTGTCCTTCATTATCCGCAAGTGGACATATTTTCTAAAATTGCAGCAGATGCTTTCTCTTTTAATGGTTCTGAAGGTGAAGATGTACTGAGCCCTTCGTTTCCAAGAGATGGAAACCTCGGGTAGGAGTTTTCAACCCAAATACTTTCTTGATGTCTTCAATTGACCAACAACAGAAGGGACGAAAATTAGGGCAGCAGTCTTCCATGAACGTGAAGAGTTCAAAAGACTTTGTGAGTCATGAGGATGTGTCAATCATCTCTGCAATGAGAAATTGAGAACTCTGCTGTAGATATGGGCTATGCTTAACAATTGTGGGATCCTACCAAACAATTGTTTGCCATGCCTTGTAACCTTGTTACCACAACATATACAGCTGAAAAGAGAAAAGCCTTAAGCTCTAGTCCACCAAACTCAGCCAAAAAATCATCCTTGAAGCTTTCCTTCAGGTGGAAGTCAGGGGAAGCTCATTCTACATCAACATTATGTTAGTATTATTACCCTCTCTTTTCCTTATATCCTTATAGATTTTGGTTTTTCAGTATCAAGTTAATCTGGAGCTGTTTATTTTCAGAAACTATTAAACAATCAATCACATTAATATTGATTTACTTTTCACCTTTAATGATTTTTTTATATCCAAAATATTTTTCTATTAATTTCAACTTTTGTATTTCATACATTTAATTTGATTTTGATCGAGTATTTCTCAAGAATTTAATTTGTCAAGATAGTGATAACTTATGGGTTCACAATCTTCTTTTTGCGAGCTTCTCTCTATAAGCATTGAATTTACTGACTTATTATCTTTTATTTGCATGCAAGTTTCTGGGAAGGCTTTCCTTCAAAAGATTTTGCTCCAAATAATGTGGCATACTATCCATTCGGTGTTGATGTCTACCTATGCCAGCAGAAAATTGATCACATTGCTAGATTTGTGGAACTTCCCAGTTTAATTTTCAACTGTTAAAAAGCAAGTGGTGCCAAAAGCAGACTTAGAATTCATGCATAACATGTTCCAGCTGTTACATCAAGGAAACACATTACAGAACTTGTAAAGTTGTAATCTAGTATGAGCAACTTTGCTTACATGTGATTCTTCATGCACTGTAATCCTATTAGAAAAATTAGTATGCTCTGCACACTGTGTTCTTTCACGTGGTTTGCATGAGTCACCTCTCGTATGAATTATCATTTTATAATTTTGTCGTGCTTCTAATATATGTTTCTCTTTTGTTCTTCAGTCTTCTCTTGCGGCTGCTAGGGCAGATCATTTCTACTACCCACCGGGACCCAAAAAAAGGTACTATTGGTGTTCTAGATTGATTTGTGCCTGAAATTTATCTTATTAAAGATTTGTCCTTGTTATTTGTGGGGTAATATCGGCAATGAATGTTTTCAGCATACGTGCTTTTGCAGGGTTCCTTGAACAAATCTCAAGGACAACATCCTACGAGGGAAAGAGCAAGAAAGCTAGACCAATGCATACTAATTATAAGGTAATAGAACATTTTGCATATTAATGTTATGTATGTCTGAAAAATCAAAACATTACGTAATCTAACCATTTGGATACCCATCATTATTTGTTGTACAAAAAAAGCCTAATGGTAGATATGCATTTGCCTAAATGAAGTTATTTGCTTTCATGAAACAAATTTGAGTCTTTTTCATACGTAAGATACTTATGTTTCTGCATTTTATGCATTCTTTTTTTCACGTTGGCAATAAGTTTGTGTACTTGAAGAAGATAATAACCGTGAACTTATGAGTTAAGTGATCAGGTAATTTATGGGAATTATGAAATTTATTGTCGGGTCAAATTATGGTATCTATTCATGGATTATATTGATCTTCATGAACATAACATGAACGAGAATATACATATTTCTTTTCTTCCTTCTTAAGCACATATTCATTAGCTTACCTGACTTTGGTCTCTTGAACAGGTTTGAGATGCCTTTCAATGTCTGGTGCGGTGGATGCAATTAAATGATTGTATTCTATTATATATTGAGATTGAGAACTTAGGAAGAGTGAGAAAAGGAGAGTGAGATTTTTATAGCAATATATAGTATTATTTGCATGATATTTGTTTCATCGTAAGGAGTTAAGAATGTATACTATTAATAAGATTTTTGTATTTCTTTCTAAATAGATTTAAGGATAATTGTATTTAGTTCTGTCAGCCTTGAGTAATCTTGTAATTTTAATTTTTTAAATAGTTATAAAAAGAAAATTTTAATATTTTAATATTTATTATTTCCTAATTAAATTAAATTAATTAGAAAGTTATATTTTCATATTTTTTTTAAAAAAAAACATACTTCTGCGACGGTACTGCGATCGCCACTGCCATCGCAGAAGGTCTATGACCTAGTCGCGTATCAGTCGCAATTGTTGTGCGACGGCGCCTGACAGTCACAAATGTTTTCTTATTGCGACCGCATGTTATCTGCGACCATAGCTTCTGCGACGGATATGTGTGACCACTAACAATCGTCACCAAAGCTCATTTACGACGGCTTTGCGACCGCAATAGCCGTCGTAGAAGATGGCTTTCTTAGTATATACCCCCTTCGTGGCGATTTCCTATAGAGTCTTTGATATGTTTCTCAAATAACGATTGTTCCTTTCTTGTCAAATTTTTGAATTTCAAATCATGATGGTTTGAAAACATCCTTTCGTAGTCCTTTGTTGGCGTTGCGACTGTAACACTCAGTGTCAATAAGAGTTTGGGAAAAATTGTATGACATAGAGAGCTAGCAAGGTCCTCCAGCCTTGTGTACGTAGGTGTATATTGCCAAAAAAAGTGATCATGTGTTTCATCCTCCAGTGAACACATAAGGCAAGTAGGATCGACCAAATTAAATGCTTCGACAACACAGTCGAACATTAGTAAGCAATCTCTTGTGGATGATCAGCCAATTCAAAATAGAGATAGATTTAGGGCATCTAGGACCCCAAAGAAAACCACAGAATGGATCATTAATTAATACCTTGATAGGTCAGGATTTTGTATAAGAATTTTGTGGAGAATTTCCCATATATATGCCCACTCCATTTTGAAGAGATTTCGCCCTCCTCGGTACCATATAGCTAGGGTTGAGGAGATGATCGTTACAAGATAAGCAATCCTGAAGGGAGGAATATAGTTAGAGAAGGTGATGTTCCAACCTCGCTTATATGTGTATGTTTAGCTCACACTCTTTGGCGTCTACAATGAATGCATCCGGTGCGATAGTGAAAATAGCTCGGGGTGGGAATCCATGAGGTGTTTTTCTTGTAGTCAAGGGTCAAGCCAAAGACAATAAATCACGGTCATATCAACTTCTAATGATTAATTTAATTATCTAATAATGTACTTAGTGATATTGGCATGATGTATGATAAAGTATTATTAAGTGAATTTGTCTTAGGGCACAAAATAATTTTCTTTTTCATCGTTGAAAGAAAAGACAAACATTAGAAAATGAAGGAGTATTAATCACGCCATGAAAGAACGTAAGACCTTTTCAATTCCAATTACTTTGTCATATATATATATGCCCCCAGCTTAATTAATATATAGATTAATTTTACCCACAAAAAATTACACAGATTCCTCATAGAATATTATAAGATGCATGAAGGACATTATCATTGACGACATCTTGATTTTACTAATTTACTTAATTTAAGTGCATGTAATATCTTAATATATCCAAAGGACAGCTAGCCAAATTAACAACACTAGCAATTGATTAATATGCCTTGATAACCGCGTACTGTAATCTCATGTGTGAATAATTTACCCCAATACATAATTAGATCAACATGAGTTGTTGAGAAAAAAGTCATATTTGGTTGGAATTTAATCAAGTTGGGTGGAGTGAGGTCATGTAAGAGGCATGACTGACGTCATTGAGACGATTTCTTTAAAAGAAAATTTTCCGATGAAATTGTCAACATTATCGGAAATATTTTTTTTCGGCAAATGTTATGGCCTCAGTAATTTCTTACGTGATTCCATGCGTGGACCAATGTACAGGATGCAATGCATGATTTGAACAGTACGTTGACCATCCCATATATGTGAGGCACCAACTTAATCTTTTTTTAATAGGTAAAAGTTGTCATGGATTCAGACCCTTCTGCAAGTTGGGTGACAGCTTCTTTTTATCAACAATAAGAACATGGGATTTACACAAGCATTTGAATGTTAATTAATTTACCAAGATCAATATACATGACAACAAATTATTTATAAAATTTAGTATATTTCATCTAGATTGGTACGTTTAAATAAATGGAAGGACCACATGCAAAGGAATAATTACAAGGTACGCATCGAGAAAAGAGAAATATATATATAACACATGCATGACAACTAATTACTAATGATGCTGGTCATGTTTTTGAAGACCTAAACTTTGTAGAAAAAGGTACGTGTCCTCAGGGTGACAGTCGATCTCGTCTTGTCTATCAGGTTGCATCCATCGCCCATCTTGAGATCTCAACATGCCTTTGTTCTCATCTTGCCTCCAATTTGGTGGAACCAAGTGATGATCCTTGACGAAGTCACATGCCTTGTTCACCAATGCTGGGTCTCGCCTACTTGTCAAAACAAATCGTTCCCCCTTCCCATGGTACCTATATCAATATGTTAGAGACAAGAGTTGAGACAACCAACATATATGCAACTTATACATATATATATTCAGTAAATAGTAATGGCTTCAGCTTGAAAATATTTTATCACAAAAAAGATGAAGCAAAATATTTAACATTTAATTAGCACATGTTTATTCTATAGGATCTGACTCCACAGGAGTTGCACTGCATAATTATCATTTACTCAATTACTGCAGCCGAACACGAATGGAAGAAAGAAAGAGTAGTACGTACGTACCCGTCGAGTAGATGCAGGTGCGCTTCCAGGTTATGGAAGCACGACGGATCCATCGTGGCCTTTAGAAAGGGCGAGCGCTTGTGGTCCAACTCCAACTCAACCCCGACGTGGCTGTAGCTCCATGGCAGCTGCTCCACCAACCTGGTCACCCACTGCGGCACCCCCTCGTTGAACAGTATCCCCGGCACCTTCGGCACGGTGTCGTGCACGTTCACCACCCTCAGCGCCTTGATCCCCAACTCGCCCTCGAACCGCTCCTTGAACTGCCGGTTCCCTACCCTCGGCCCGGAGAAGGAGAAGACCGCCGTCGCCACCCTCCCGCCCTTCGCCCCCACGTTCAACCCCATCTCCGCCATGTCGTACGCGCTCAGCATCGCCAGCGCGCTCCCCAGGCTGTGCCCCGTCACCGATATGCTCACCTCCTCCCCCGCCCCCGCGTACTTCTCCATCAACTTTCGCACCTCCGTCAGCAGCTGCTCCCTCGCCGAGTACTTGCAGAACCGGCACGTCGGATCCTTGTCCGTGTACAGATCGAGGAACCCGGACTCCACCTTGACGGACGCGTCCGGCGCCGGGATTCCCTCCGAGTTTACCGGCCGGAGGAAGTCCATCAGGTCCGCCACCCACTCCAGCTTCGTCACCGTCCCCCGCCACGCGATCACGATGTCGCGACGGCCCAGCCGCGCGGTGGCCTCGTCGTCCGACACCGCGATGTAGCCGATCCAATTGGCCTTCTCGCTCCACTTGTTGGCAACCGCCAGCGGCTTCTTGAAGAAGTTGGGGAGCTTGATGTTGGAGGTGGCGTACAGGTAGCGGGTGACCTCGTAGCCGGCGCGGTCCATGCCGAGGCTGGAGAAGAACTTGCGGCGGTTGTACTTGCAGCTGCCGCAGTAGCGGGAGAAAGGGGCGTAGTCGAAGGCGTCGTAGCAGGCCTGCGCGAACTCGCCGTAGCGGATGAGCTCCGACCGCAGCAGGGGATCGATGGGGTCCAGCAGGCCCGCCCAGTCGTCGCGGCCGTGGATGAGGCGCCACCTGTCCGCGAGGCGGTCGGCGCCGGGGGCTGCTCCTTGTTCTAGTTGTTCTAGTTCGAGGTCGGCGATGATGGAGTAGAGGGATTGATCGTCCTTGACTGCTGATGGGACATGAGCCTTGTTGACGGCACGTAGTAGCGGCTGGGCGATCGGTGGAGGTCGAGCAGGGAATAGGCGAGCGGAGAGAGGTGGCTCAGAGCGGTGACAAGGGTGAGGAGATGGGGTGAGGCAATGAGGAAGTTTAGGAAGAGCGATGGCCATTGGTGGATTGATATGATGACAGTCATGAGGGTAGAGCAATGGAGCAGGGCGTTATTTATAATTTGGTTGGCAAGTTGGCATGAACATTCTAGGTGAAGTGATGGAGTTGATTATTTGAGCATGGAGCTGAGCTGTGCATGTGATGCACGCACGGAATAAAAAGTCCAGTCTGAAAAAAAATCATATGAATAATTGGCTCATAAGAATTTGTATGGAGGAGTGAACATGAGTTTTGAAATGATTCATTCAAAGAGAAGAATGAAAGGTAAACGAGATTCAACTTAGTCAGCGTTCAACTGCATGGGCATGTGCATCTGGAATCTGGATGCAATCATATACTAAAATATTACTTGCAATAAAACGAAACAATATGTACAATGACTTGTTTATTTTATTAATTGAGACATGCATACCAGATGAAGCCCTGATGAAAACATATAATCGACATTCAAATTGACACCTAGTCTAACTTCTAACACTTACAAATAAATATTCGATTTTTTCTCAATCAGAACATGAAATCTTAAATTTTTTAAAAATTAAACTAATATTTAAATTTCTTAAAATCAAAATTAAATTCAAAAAAATACTTAAAATATCATTGTACTAAAATCATGATCATTAAATTATGAAAATGCATTCTAAAATACCTAAAAAATCACAATAAATTTAAATTAATGAATTAATTTTTTATGATTTTTTTTAAAAAAATAGAATGCATTTCATGGTCAAATGACCACACGACTATTTTGACAGTTTTACAAAAGTGATTATTTTGATTATGAATACGTATTTTAAAATTTTTTAAAAATTATAAAAATTTTAAATTAGTAAATAATTTTTTTTGTGATTTTTTTTAAAATTTTAGGATGCATTTTATAATTAAATGATCATTTTAAATAATTTCAATACAAGGAAATTTTGAGTATTTTTTAAATTTGATTTTTATTTTGAAAATTTTAAATACTATATTCAATTATAGAGAATTTCAAGAATTTATGTTGTTATTTAGGAAAATTGCTGAATAAACATGGATAAAAGAACGACCCAGTTATCAAGTAGATGACCGAACCAAGTTGATAAATTTCTTGGTCAATACGGCAGTGTCAACCAATAAATTTTAATGCAGAGTCATTTTCTAAATTGCATTGACTAGGAATCGCATCAATTCATTACAGACATTTGAATTTGAGGCATTATAGAAAAAGAGACGATCAATGACAAAGAGTACATTAAAAAAATTAGTTGAAAAAAATTCATGTTTACTTAGTCAAAAATTATTATTTTTTACGTGTGGTCTGGTTGGAGAATTATATTAATTAGCATTTGATTCTATTAATTTATTATATATGAATATTATGAATTTCTCTCAATTTAAGGATTAAAAAAAGTATGTATTACTAAATTCTCTTCTCTAGATGGAGCTAGGGATGCACTCACCTGCTCATCTAGCCATCTAGGCCTCCGATGGTACCTTACAAAGCACATTTTGTAAAGTAACCTTTTGACGTTTTCCCATAAAATAATTGTACGCTAAAGGAAGAAGGTAATTTCATTTTTTAATAATAATAATAATAAAATTATTATTTTTATTAAAACATAGTATATTATAATAATATAATTATGTAAATCCATCTGCGCCCTACAATCCAACTCAAGCCAAATCAGATGGCTCCGCTCGGGACTCCGCCCGACCATGTATACATGAACATCACATTCTTTCTTATCACGAGAGATACACCAATATAAATATGTCATCTCTGAGATCAACCTCGATCAATTTTGAGCAATATCCTCACGAGATTACTGGATGATATCATCACCTCCACCTGTAATAAATACAGACATGGCACATCTCGGATAACCTAAGTTCTATATTCTATTAACCCCACTTGGGAATCCCACTAACTTAAGCGTCAGAGTGTCTTTTGCATGCCCCCCCGTCGAAGTTGCACATAACCAGGAGAGACATCAAGCCGGACCAGATTACTCTGATCCTCAAACATGAACATTTGGCTCCCACCATGGGGCCGAGTAAAATTACCTCATAAATAATGGAAAGAACCCGAAGCCAAACGATCGCCGCCGCATGCCAACGACAATGACAATGACCTAACTGCGACGATCGATCGCAGCGTAGCGACGCTCCGGTATGAGCCCACGCTCCCCTTAAAGAGCCACAACGTCGAATAAATGATTTGAAAGCGAAGCAACCAATGACTAGCAACCCAAGTTCAGATGTTGACACAAACCCGGGAACAACTCCCGGCTAACCATGAACGCCATCGCTCTGAGCACGAAGAAAAATAATCACTCAGAGGAGATTGATTTCCGTCCTTTACGAAGAGGTCTCCCCCCGCCCTCCTAGATGAAGATTCCAAAATCATGAAGGCTGAGACTACCCATTTTATCGCCGCGAGACCATTCGCCAAACACATAATGGCAATCTGTCTCCCGTTGAAGAGAAGATGCTTACCACTCTAACGCCCTACAATGGTACGAGCGACCCTACACTCCACCTGACTGCGTTCAAGACCATAATGCTCTACCACAGAGCAACTGACCCACGCTCTGAAGAACTTTTCCAACTTTATTAGAAAAATTATTTTATTGTGATTTGCTTCCCTCCCACCGAGGTCTATTCATTCCTTTGAGAACCTCTCCCGCACTCCCGCGAGTTCCTCAACCGGTTCACCACATTGCGGGTTTACCATAAAACGAAGGACACCCTCTACTATCTGAGGCATGGGCAACATGAGCCCCTAAGGGAATACATATGCATATTCCAGGCTATAGCGATCAAAATCCCCAACCTCGACCATCGAGTTGAATTCTACTCCATCAAATTGGGGCTAAAGCTTGGATATTTTGCCGACCAGATCTCCTTAACGGAGCCTAAGGACATGGCTGAGTTCGAGGAGAAAGCCACCAACTTCATAAAGATGGAAGAACTCTGAGAAACTAAAAAGGCCGACATGCATAATGTCAAGGCCGCTGTCGAAGATAAGATATCCAAAAGGGTGGACAAAAAAGCGAAGACCGCAATCACCACGAGCAGAACAATGACAGAGGGCCGAGGCCGCCATCTCGTGCGAACGCCCGATTTGAAAGGTAAACTCCTTTTAATACTAGGAAGGAAATCATACTTCGCGACATCTATCACTGAAGCTTATCAAGTACCCCGCCAACGCGAGAATGTGAAAGCTTCCACCCAACGTTGATATGAGAAAGAAGTGCACATTCCATGACACTTATAGACACACCATCGAGGACTGTGTAGTACCCAACAACCAACTTGAAGATTTGGTTCATGAATGACACCTAGACAAATACATCCACCGCCAAAGAGAACAAGGTCGTAGCAGGAGCGGCGACCCTCGACGACAAAGTCGAACACCTTTGAATCGCCACTCGAGTCATAGGGGGAACAACCAAGTTGATCGCTTGGGAAATAAAATCTGGGAAGTTATCGACTGCATCGCCGGTGAATTTGCAAGAGACGGAGAATCGAGCTCGTCCAGAAAGAGATCTCTTCGGGCAATCATGGAGGTCGATAGTGTTACTCGCCCACGTTGGTCCATCTCCAAAACCCTCATAATATTGTTCTATGAACTCGATTTTTAGAGAACTGATCAAGACCTACACGACCTAGTCGTGATCTCTGTGATTGTAAGAAACCTTATTATCAAAATAGTCCAAGTCGACCAAGGCAACTTTGTTGACACCCTTTTCTACTCCACCTTTGAAAAAATGCAATTAACAGAAGTCCCACTCACCCCCTGCAAAGTGGACTTGGTAGGCTTCTCATGAGAAAAGGTTGACGTCCAATGAGTCATATGGCTAAGGACGATATTCAACTATTAACCAAAAGTAAAAACGATTGATGTGCAGTACCTAGTCATCAATAACTTCAACCTATATCACATAATCCTTGGACGACCGTCCTTGAATAATCTGCGAGCTATCGTATCCATTCTCATCCTAGCATTAAAATTTCCTATTTTAGAAACGAAAGTAGGCGTACTGCACACCTACTGGAAAGAAGCTCGATGGTGCTATAATGAATGCATTAAACCAAGGATTGTCGAACGAAAGAAAAATCCTAATGACCCACAAGCGTATCGTAATACCAATAGTTATCTATTTAAAAGTCGTCGTTGAAAGCGTATCGTAATTCCTGGGCCGCATCCTTGAAGTCGTTGCTGATGACCTATAACAATGACTTAGCAACAATTTTACCTCGGCTAGTACGATCGTCGCTGATAACAATATATATTAATTAGTAACAATCATAGGGTCATTGTTGTTTATCTATCAACAACGCTCCTGTGGGCCGTGGATGATGACAATGTCAGTAACGATGAACAAAGTCGTTTTTTATATATAAACAACAATGACTGTGTCAACTGTTGCAAAGTCGTGTTCTTATTTAGAAAAATCGCTGAATAAACATGGATAAAAGAACGACCCAGTTATCAATATAAATTTACCCTCAGTATATATGCATTAAATGTAGATGACCGAACCAAGTTGATAAGTTTCTTAGTCAATACGGCAGTGTCAACCAATAAATTTTAATGTAGAGGCATTTTCTAAATTGCATTGACTAGGAATCGCATCAATAAATTACAGACATTTGAATTTGAGTCATTATAGAAAAAAAGACGATCAATGTCAAAGAGTACATTAAAAAAATTAGTTAAAATTTTTTTCATGTTTACTTAGTCAAAAATTATTATTTTTTATGTGTGGTCTGGTTGTAGAATTATATTAATTAGCATTTGATTCTATTAATTTATCATATATGAATATTATGAATTTCTCTCAATTTAAGGATTAAAAAAAGTACAATAATTTATCCAAATTTGATTTTGGGAATGAAAAATTGTTAAAATCGGAATTAATATTGGGAAATTTTCCTAACAAGAATTAAGTTGATTCAATACCGGTTTTGCTGATGGCAAAATCTTTAATCAGTTAAAAATTTTGATTTTATATATATATATATATATATATATATATATATATATATATATATATATATATATATAATAATTTTAATTTATATAAAAAAATATGTATAATAAAAATGATGTGTTAGATTTTAAAAAATATATTTTTAAACTCTCTAACTAGTTAGAGAGTTTGATTAAAAAATTATATATATATATTAAAAATAAGTATAATAAAAATGAAGTGTTAGATTCTAAATAATATATATTCAAACTCTCTAAATCATTAGAGAGTTTTACACAAAGCCTATAAATTAAATTTAAATTAAAAATTATAAAATATTTTTAATATTATAGACTTTGAGCAAAAGTCTCTAATGCATTAAATTTTATTTAGAGACTTTTGTCCAAAGTATATAAAATTATTTTTTAATTATGATGTTAATGAAATATTTTTTATTCAAAATATTTGGATAGACTCTATCATATCTTTTATATCACATATATTTTTTTATGAATTAAATTTTATTTTTTATAATTATAAATTTACTATAAATAAAAGTCTCTAACTCATTAGAGACTTTTGTGTAAAATTTATAATAGCTTCGAATTTTTTTAAAAAAATATTTGAATTCATAAAATAATTTTTTAATAATACAAAAGAGAAATTATGATCTAAAATATTTTACATCAAAATATTTCATAATTTTTAATTTAAATTTAAATTTATAGATTTTGTACCAAAGTCTTTAATATATTAGAGAGTTTGAAAAATATATTTTTTATTTTTTAATATTTTATTTTTTATCATAAAAAGAATTTTATAAATTAAAATTATTTTTTTATATATTTTTTTAAATTTTTAGTCAAAGTTTTTAATCATCGATATTGAATTCACTTAATTCTTTTTTAAAAAATTTTCAATATTAATTTTGAAAGCTTTTCAGATAAATTAAAAATGTATTACTGGATACTCTCTCTAGATGAGCTAGGGATGCACTCACCTGCTCATCTAGCCATCTAGGCCTATGATGGTACCTTACAAAGCACATTGGAGGCTAAAGTAACTTTTTGACATTTTCCCATAAAATAATTGTAGGCTAAAGGAAGAAGGTAATTTTATTTAATAATAATAATAATATTTTTTATTATTATTAAAATATAGTATATTATAATTATATAATTATGTAGACCCAACGGCGCCCTATAATCCAACTCGAGCCAAATCGGATGGCTCCGCCCGGGGCTCCACCCGACCATATATACATGAACATCCACATTCTTTCTTATCACGAGGGATACACCATTACAAACATGTCATCTCTGGGATCAACCTCGATCAATTTTGAGCAATATTCTCACTAGATTACTGGATGGCATCATCGCCTCCATCTACAATAAATACAGACATAACATGCCTCAAATAACCTAAGTTTCATATTCTGTTAACCCCACTTGGGAATCCCACTAACTTAAGCATCAGAGTGTCTTTTACATGTCCTCTCGTCGAAGTTGAACATAACTAAGAGAGACATCAAGCCGGACCAGATTACTTTGATCCTCAAACATGAACATTTGGCTCCTATCATGGGGCCGAGTAAAATTACCTTTCCCAAAATGGTAAGAACCTGGAGCCAAGCGATCGCCGCTGCATGCCAACGACAACATCCTGACTGTGACGATCGATCGCAACGTAGCGACGCTCCGGTACGAGCCCACCCTCCCCTTAAAGAGCCACAAAGTCTGATAAATGATTTGGAAGCGAAGGAACCAATGACTAGCAACCCAAGTCGAGATGTTGACACGGACCCGGGAACAACTCCTGGCTAACCATGAACGCCATCGCTCTGAGCACGAAGAAAACAATCACTCAGAGGAGATCGATTTTCGTCCTTTACGAAAAGGTCTCCCCCCCTCATCCTAGATGAAGTTTCCAAAACCATGAAGGCTGAGACTACCCATCCTATCGACGCGAGACCTTTCACCAAACACATAATAACAATTCGTCTCCCGTCGAAGAAAAGTTGCTTACCACTCTAACGTCCTATAATGGTACGAGCGACCCTACACTCCACCTGACGGCGTTCAAGACCATAATGCTCTACCACAGAGCAACTGACCCACGCTCTGAAGAGCTTTTCCAACTTTTTTAGAAAAATTGCTTTATTGTGATTTGCTTTCCTTCCACCTAGGTCTATTCATTCCTCTGATAACCTCTCCTGCACTCTCATGAGTTCCTCAATCGGTTCACCACATCGCAGGTCTACCATAAAATGAAGGACACCCTCCACTATCTGAGGTAGGGGCAACATGAGCCCCTAAGGGAATACATATGCATATTCTAGGCTAAAGCAATCAAAATCTCCAACCTCGACCATCGAGTTGAATTCTACTCCATCAAATTGGAGCTAAAGCTTGGACATTTTGTCGACCAGGTCGCCCTAACGGAGCCCAAGGACATGGCCAAGTTCGAGGAGAAAGCCACCAACTTCATAAAGATGGAAGAACTCTGAGAAGCTAAAAAGGCCGACATGCATAATGTCAAGACCGCTATCGAAGATAAAATAACCAAAAGTGTGGACAAAAAAGTGAAGACCGCAATCGCCACGAGCAGAATAATGACAAAGGGCAGAGGCCGCCATCTCGTGCGAACGCTCGATTTGAAAGGTACATTCCTTTTAATACTAGGAAGGAAACTATACTTCGCGACATCTATCACCGAAGCTTATCAGGTACCCCGCCAATGCGGGAATGTGAAAGCTTCCACCCAACGTTGATATGAGAAAGAAGTGCACATTCCATGACACTTATAGACACACTATCGAGGACTGTGTAGTACCCAACAACCAACTTGAAGATTTGGTTCATGAATGACACCTAGACAAATACATATATCCATCGCCAAAGAGAACAAGGTCGTAGCAGGAGCCGCGACCCTCGACGACAAAGCCGAACACCTTCGAATCGCCACTCGGGTCATAGGGGGAACAACCAAGTTGATCGCTTGGGAAATAAAATCTGGGAAGTCATCGACTGTATCGTCGGTGAATTTGCAAGAGACGGAGAATCGAGCTCGTCCCGAAAGAGATCTCTTCGGGCAATTATGGAGGTCGATAGTGTTACTCGCCCACGTTGGTCCATCTCCAAAACCCTCATAATATTGTTCTATGAACTCAATTTTTAGATAACTGATCAAGACCTACACGACCTAGTCGTGATCTCTGTGATTGTAGGAAACCTTATCATCAAAATGGTCCAAGTCGACCAAGGCAACTTTGTTGACACCCTTTTCTACTCCACCTTTGAGAAAATGCAATTAACAGAAGTCCCACTCACTCCCTGCAAAGTGGACTTGGTAGGCTTCTCATGAGAAAGGGTTGACGTCCAATGAGTCATATGGCTAAGGACGATATTCAACAATTAACCAAAAGTAAAAACGATTGATGTGCAGTACCTAGTCATCAATAACTTCAACCTATATAACATTATCCTTGGACGATTGTCCTTGAATAATCTGCGAGCTATCGTATCCATTCCCATCCTAGCATTAAAATTTCCTATTTTAAAAACGAAAGTAGGCATACTGCACACCTACTAGAAAGAAGCTCGATGGTGCTATAATGAATGCATTAAGCCAAGGATTGTCGAACGAAAGAAAAATCCTAATGACCCACAAGCATATTGTAATACCAATAGTTATCTATTGAAAAGCCGTCGTTGAAAGCGTATCGTAATTCCTGGGCCGCATCCTTGAAGCTGTTGCTGATAACCTATAGCAATGGCTCAGCAACAAGTCATTACCAATGATTTTACCTCGGCTAGTACGATCGTCGCTGATAACAATATTAGTAGCAGTCATAGGGTCGTTGTTGTTTATCTATCAGCAACGACCCTGTGGGTCGTGGCTGATGACAGTGTCAGCAACGGTGAACAGAGTCATTTCTTATATATAAACAACAATTACCGTGTCTACTGTTGCGAAGTTATCACCAACGCCGTTATTTGTAATGACATATTTGCTACGAACAGGGTCATCACTCGCTGTTGGTGATGGTCTTCACTGACGGTTTACAAACGAAGTGGGCCGTCGGTGAAGATCATATTTCTAGTACTGATAGTCAATGCATAGTCGATATGCTTAGGTTATAAATTTCTTACACGATTGCATGTGTGGGCCAATACAAGATGCACTACAGATATGAATGGCATACTATCCCGTGTGAGTCACCAACTTAATCTAATAACCAATATGATAGGACAAAACTAATCCTAATTTGGAAAAAAAATCTACATTTTATGATATGGTTGGTTTGTTACGATATAATGAGCTCTATTGAAATGAATTAAAATAAATTTAGCTATTTAATGAAACAAACTTTTCATTTTATTACGTTATTTAGTATAAGGAGAAATTAACTATCGAATATTTCAAATTTTCATAAGCTCATAAAGCATTGTCAAAGAGAGCTGTAGAAGCCCGACAGAGATGATGAGAGGACAGTCCGACAATCAACATTAATATAGACCATTATGTAGAGAAACAAGCTAGATTATGAACAATCATCCTTCATCTCTAGAGAGTTACCTTTATGTAGAGTAGCGGAAGGGTTTGAATGGACCTCTCTAGATAGCTACTTTTATGTAGATTATTTTTACATTCGTGCCGACGACTGAGACAAGTCGCACGCGAACTTAATCTCAAATGCCATTTCGAGTCGTAACGAAGTGAAGACGAAGCAGAGAGGTAGTAGAGAGAATAGGGTAAGAGAAAGAGAGGGATCATGAGAGAAGATGAGATCCAGAAGTGGAAGCTTATTCAAATGTATTCATATCATGCGTTTGTTACAATCGGCTACTTATAGGCTAAGTACATGTGGCATCATCTCACCACTCACATCACGTAGTCGTTATAACGACTGGGCCGCGTAATCGCACAACGTGTGTGTCCTTCTTCCGATTGCATGGCCGCATCAACATCACTTCCATTGGGTCCCCATCCACGTGTTTCATCTTCATTCATTCCATCTGCTACGTGTGCTGTGCACGTGACATTACCCCCCATGTGCGGAAATAGCCTTGTCCGCAAGGTTGTTGTCGACATCGTTTGCATCTTCTTCCCCATAAATCACTCGTAGTCCCTCTTCCGACCCCTTACCGCCTGGTGTTTGTAAAAGGTAAATCAGCATTAGTTGTTGCTCCGACGTTCCTCGACAACACTTCAAAACATACACGTGAAACACTGGATGTATACGAGCTATTGCCGGAAGCTCCAGTTTGTAGGCTACAATGCCTACCCACTTCAGTACCCTGAATGGCATGAAGAACTTCGGCCCTATCTTCTGTTGTTTGAAAAGTCGGAGGGAAAGGTGATGGTAGGGCTGAAGTTTCACTAACACCCATTCGCCAACTTCATATTCAACATCTCGTCAATGCTTATCCGCTTGATTTTTCATCCTTTGTTGAACACACATCAGGTTATGTTTTAGCTATTGTAATACTTCATCTCGTTTCATAAGTGCCTCATCCACCTTTGTATTCTTAGTGGCACCTTCCACATACAATATAAGATGAGGAGGATCTCGTCCATATAGAGCTTTAAAAGGGGTCATGTCGGCGAAAGATTGGTGAGTAGTATTGTACCAATACTCGGCCCATGGCTAGTATTTTTCCCAGGTACTCGGCTCATCCGCTGCGAAGCTACGCAAGTACATCAGTTGAGAGCTTCAGTTTGCCCATCCGACTGGGGATGATAAGTTGAGCTAAAGTTGAGCTAAGTGTCTTGCATCTTAGCTAGCTCTCTCCAGACCTCGCATACAAAGTGACTATCTCTGTCATTTACTATGCTCTTAGGTATGCCATGGAGTATGATGACACCTTGTACTAGGACTTCTGCCACTTTTTCATTGGAATAATGGCGTGGAAGGGAGAAGTGCCCATACTTGGTTAGACGATCCACACCTATCAATATTGTCGCTTTCCCATTTGACAAGGGTAATCTAGTGATGAAGTCCATTGCTATATCCTCGAAAACTTCTTTTGGGATTGGCAGAGGCTACAATAATCCCGTAGGTGACATCTGCTCTGCTTTCGTGCGTTGGCACAATAGTAATTTGCCGCATTTATTTCCAATATATCCACTGACATTCTTCAACAAAGTTCTTAATGTCCCGCTGCATTGATTTCCAATAGAATTTTGCAGCTAGTCATTGATAAGTCCGATCAGTGCTTGAATGTCCTCCAACCACCGAGCTGTGGTACTCCCTCAAGAGTATCGCTCACAACATTCTATCTTCAGGTACCCATATACGGCCTTTATAAAGCAGCAGTCCACCTTGTTCCGTTAATCTCCCTCCTACATTTTCTCTTTCATTAAGTTGTTGATGCAATTTCCTGAGTTTTGCATCTTCTAAATTGAGCCTACGGAAATCATCTAAAACACCGAAGGTAGGTCGAATTATGGACATGAGGGAGCTTTGAGGAGTGTGTGATAGAGCATTGGCAACTGTATTAAGTTTGCCCATTCTATACCAGATATCGAAGTCATATCCGAGTAGCTTTATCAACCAACGTTGTTGCTCTGGTGTCTGAATGATTTGCTTCATCGTCTTCTTGAGTGATTGTTGATCGCTGATGATCACAAACCTTCAGCCAAGAAGATACTGTCTCCATTTACTTATTGCTTGAGTTTTGGCGAACATTTCTCTTTGGTATGTGGAGGCCGCTTGCATCCTTGGAGAAAGTTTCTGACTGAAGTAGGGAATTTGGTCGGCCATCCTGCGTTAGTACGACGTCGATTCCCACCCTAGAAGCATATGTTTCTACTTCGAAGGTTTTGTCAAAATCTGGCAAAGTCAAAATAGGAGCTTGGTTGAGCACCTCCTTGAGTTTGTCGAATGCTTCTTGGGCCTATTTTGTCCAGTTGAAAGCATCGCGCCGCAGCAGGTCTGGAAGGGGCGCAACCATATTAGCAAATCCCCTTATGAAACGCCTGTAATATCTTGCCAACCCCAGAAAGCCTTGAACTTGTTTCCACATTCCTAGGTGGTGGCCAGGATACAATAGCAGTGATCTTGCTCGGATCCACATGCAGCCCACTTTCTGATAAGAAATATCCTAAATACTCAATAAAAGCACATGCGAAGGAATACTTCACCCTCTTGGCCACCAGTCGGTTACCTTGCAGCAAGGTGAGGGCAATCTCTAAGTGTTTCATGTGTTCTTCGAATGAACGACTATATATTAAAATGTCATCAAAAAATACTAACATAAATTGGAGGAGATGAACCTGAAAGATCTGATTCATCGTTGATTGCAATGTTGAAGGCACGTTTGTCAAGCCAAATGGCATTACGAGGAACTCATAGTGCCCCTCATGAGTTCAAAATGTCATTTTTGGTACATCTCTCGCGTTCACTCATATCTAGTGGTACCTAGACAACAAATTCAACTTTTAAAATTTGCGATCTTTTCCTAGTTCGTCAAAGAGCTCATCAGCCGTAGGAATTAGGAAGCGATCCTTCACTATAATTGCGTTGAGAGCCCTATAATCCATGCAGAATCGTCATGTGCGATCTTCTTCTTTTTTTTAACTAAGAGTACTGGCGAAGAGAAAAGGCTGCTACTGCATTGTATCAGACCTTCTTGCATCATCTGCTGCACTTGGCGTTCGATCTCAGCATTTTGGAAGTAAGGATATCTATATGGTTTTACATTTATCGATCCCTGGCCATACTCCAGGTGGATTTGGTGATCAATTGACCTTTGCGGAGGTAAGTCTTGTGGCTTAGTGAATACATCAACATATTTGTCCAAGAGTTGTTGTAACCCTACCATCTCCACCCCTTGCTCCTTTTCCAAATGAGGTAGCAATTTCAGTTGGTATAGTTCGGCGACTGCTTATGACCCGCACAATCACCTGAGTGTGTGGCAATGAATTTGCTCCATAGGTCCCGCTTGATCGCCTTTCCAAACTGAATGCTTCCCTTCTAATTGAAACTCAAATGCCAGCTGCTTATAATCCATAAAGATTGGCTCGAGAGTGGCCATCCAGGCCACCTCCAATACTACTTGCGTTCCTTGTATTGGCAAAACGTAGAAGTCGGTGCTCACCATTGTTTCTTGAACTGTTAGGGAGAGCTGTTTAACCATTCCCGCATTCAGAACCCGCGCACCATTTCCCACCAAGACACTGAAATTTGGAGCCGAATCTATTTTCAAGCCAAAGTATCTAGCCACTCTCGTTTAGATGAAGTTACGTGTACTTCCTCCATCTAACAAGATTTGAACCTTACGACCTCCCACTGTTTCGGTAAATCTCAGAGTCATCAAAGAAAAATAGCCCGATAGAGCATTGAAGGAGATCAATGACTGGGTTGATGTATCAATCTCCAATCCGTCGGGTTCAATTTCTTTGTCGTCGGGTGGTAGTTCCTCTGCAACGTCTCTTGTTTGCCCTTCATCGAGCTTGAAGAATCGTGGAGACTTGCAGCGGTGTCCTTGAGCATATTTTTCATCGCAGTAGTAGCAGAGTCCATGCTTGCGACGCTTTTGGGCCTCACTCGACGTGATCCGTCTGATCGCTAGTATCGGCTGATTCATTTTGAGCTGGGAATTAAGCAAATGGTGAGTGGAGTTCAAACCTTCAGTGTTCCCTTTGTCGTTGGCTCCTGAAATTAAGGAATATATGCGGCATATGACTCTTACAAGGCGTGGGCAGGATCACCGGACTGCGTTGCGAAGGAAAGTTTCCTTGATACCTCTTAGCGGCATTGACATTGGCCTCATGTCTTTTGACCAGGGTGATGGCTTCATGCATCGATTTTGGTTGGCGCGTCATAACCTCGACCTTGATATGCGGCCTTAAGCCTGAAATAAAGCAGTTGATTAGGAACGTCTCAGGTAGATGCGTCGTCCGTAAAGCCATCTCTTCAAATCTGCCTTCGTATTCAATCACCATAGAGCTTTTCATCAGCTTAGTTAGGAGCCCTTCCGGCGATTCCAAATCGGTCAGCTCAAATCACCTTTGGATTGCCTCAACTAGGTGATGTCATCCCGACAACTGCTTGCATCTTTGCATCCACTGGAATCACTTCTTCGCAATTCCTTCCATGTGAAAGGAGGCCATCATTACACGGTGCTGATATTCCATCGCATAAAAGTCGAAGAAGTCCTTTTCTGACGCAATCCAATCATCGGTGTCGAGACCATTGAATACTGGCAACTCCACTTGTGAAGGCTTTGGTGGGAAGGGAAAGTCTTCTTCGTCACCTTCTGATCGCTAGGTTGTTCTTCCCCGATGAATTATCATTCCTCCGCTAGATCCAGATCTCGATCCAGGCGATTCAACCTTAGCACCATTGATTTATACAATTTGAGAGTTAAGGAGAGCGATCTAAGAGGTTATGTTATACAACAGTTTCTGATGGGACTCCATTGATTGGATATGCATCTCCAGAGCTTGTTGTTGAGCTTCGAGATTCACCTGCAGCGACTCCAAGAGATGATCATGTCGATGGCTCGCCTCTTGAAGGAGCTTCAAAGTCTCAGCGATAGCTTGGCCTCGGATCTCCATCTTAGAACTAATGAAAGCACCAATGTTACGTTTGTAGCCGACAACTGAGACGAGTCGCGCGCGAACGTAACCTCAAATGCCAGTTCGAGTCATAACGAAGTGAAGACGAAGCAGAGAGGTAGTAGAGAGAAGAGGGTAAGAGAAAGCGAGGGATCGGGAGAGAAGATGAGATCCATAAGTGGAAGCTTATTCAAATGTATTTATATTATGTGTCTGTTAAAATCGACTACTTATAGTCTAAGTACATGTGGCATCATCTCGCGTCTCACCTAACGTAGTCGTTATAACGACTGGGCCGCGTAATCGCACGACGCCGCTGTCGATCGAGATTCATCGTCGATCGTCCTCTGCACCATCCGCCGCGACCCTTCTCGTCGTCGAGACACTGCCCTCACCCTTGCACCCCCTCTCCCCCTCTCCCTCGCCCACGCCGTCGCCTGCTCCCTCTCCCCTCCGCGGGCCGGCGCCGATCAATTTTTTTTGAATTTTTTTTAATTAGATTAATTAGTTTTTAATTAGATTTAATTAGGTTTGTTAATTACTGTTAATTAGTTTTGTTAATTAGGGTTGATGCTAGATTTAATTAGTTTTGTTAATTAATTAGGGTTATTTGTTAATTAGATTTAATTAGGGTAGAATAAATGTTAGGGTTAATTTTAGTTGGGTGTAATTATAATTTTGAAATCGTCCCCTTTAGATTCGCGTGCGTCGAAATCATCCACTTTGGACCCGCGGCCAAATCGTCCATGGTGGACTCACGCCGAAATCGTCCACTTTGGACTCGCGGCCAAATAATCCACGGTGGACTCGCGCCGGAACTATCCATAATGGATGAACTCACGACCAAATCATCCACGATGGACTCACGCCGAAATCGTCCACAATGGATGGACTCGCGCACGCTGGAATCATTCACTTTGGACTCACAGCCAAATTGTCCACGGTGAACTCGCGACGGAATCGCCCACAATGGATGGACTCATGGTCAAATCGTCCACTTTGGACTCGCGGCTAAATTGTCCACAGTGGACTCGTGCTGAAATCATCCACACTGGATGGACTCGTATCGGAATCGTCCACTTTGGACTCGCGCGGAATCATTTGCTGTGGACTCGCATCGTAATCCACAAATTTAGAAGAAAAAAATCAAGACGAGTTGATACGTTTCACGTACGCATCGACGAGTCAAGTTTTAATTTTGCAAAACCTTAGATCCGTTCGAAGGTTGTATGTTCGTGTAAACGAAGTAAATAATCTTTTATACGACGTACAACCCTTGAATTATCCCTAATTGGATAATTTGGGAACATAGTTATTTATATTGCACTTAGTTTATTTCTTTTGGTCATTATTCATTTTAAATTTTGGCTTGTATCTCCCTTGTTCTCCGATACGCGCCCAGATGATATACATATTCGTAGAACTGTAGAGAGATGCTGTCGAAATTTAGAATGAAGTTAATGACTAAAAGAAATTCTAAGTGCAATAAAAATAACATGAATCCTGAATGGAATAGGACCATCCCACCTAAAGATATTACCAACTTTTTGACATAACATGTCGGGCGGTCGAAGTTGGATGTACCGACAAATTCATTGTGGAGCTATAACGGACGAATTTAGAGTAGGTGTAACTTACTTTTTAAATTTCGCCTACTCGAATAAAAAATTCCTTAGTGATGAAAAAATTTGGTATCCATGCCGAAAATGTTCAAACATACACTACTGGAATAATGAGCATCAGCAACGGCTTGCAACGGCCCGGCCCATTGCAATGAGGTCGTTGCAAAAAATCATGTTGCTGATAACTTAGCAACGGATCAACAACGGCACAAGCGGTCGTTGCTAATAAAAGTATCAGCAATGGTTTTGCCACGGGCTATGGGGCATTGTAGATACTTACATCAACAACGTCGGCAAGACTGTTAGTGAAAGACCGTTGCTAAGCTATTGTTGTAGGTCATCAGTAATGGCTCGGCCCAGAAAATACGATACACTTTCAGTAACGGGTTTCCCACGGACAGCAGTGGGAAAGCCGTTGCTGATGATGCTATCCGGTAATTGGAAAATTTTAAAATTTTTAATTTTCATCAATAGATTGATATATTTAACCTGATACATAACTCACACATCCATTCACATACACATCATAAATACACCCAGATATACATCAAAATAGTTATACTTATATTTATAATTATCTACAATCATATAAAAACTTCAAATTCAAGACTATCGTATCAATATCCAAACAAAAAAAGTCAATCAAGTAGTATCCAAGTAATAAAGTCAATATCTAAACAAAATAATAAAATCTCACGACGATATGGAGGATGGTCTGGATCATATGGCAAGGTCTGAAGTGTTTGGGTGTACACCGGCGTGGACTGACTCGAGGACGATGGATCAGATGATGCCGAAGGGATGCCTGCTCCAGTATGACCTGACATGTTACGTAGCATAGCATTGATCTCCGTTATCATCTGACTCTGACGCTCCATCATTTTACTCTGATGCGCGACCGTCTCCTCCAGTGTCCTTATCATGTTACTCTGATCATAACTAGACCTGGAGGTGGACGGTCGTTTACCAACGATCGGAGGGGTCGGTGCCCCAAGTGGTCCTAGCACGGCTCTCTCATAACCACTATCTGCAAATTTATATACGCGGCTGTGGTCCCAGCCACCTGCAGCCTCGACCCACACTCCTGCGTCAAAGTCCTCGGGGGTGCCCCCGCGCTGCATCACCGTCTGAGTGTATGTCTCCTACTCGAGTTTGATTTTTTTATTTTATATTTTTCCTAAAACTTAAATTATAAATAAATAATGAATAATTTAAACAAATATGTTTACCATAATGTATGCAACGCGGTTGTCAATGTACTCCCTCATCCCATGTACTCGACGGTGAGTCCGCTCAAACACCTGCATCGGGGAGGGTCGCTGGACAGTCCCATTGTCCATCACTGTTGTCTACATTTAGAAAATAAATATATTAATTAGTACACAGAGTAATAAATAAAATATATAATTAAAAGTAAGATATAATACTTACCATACAACTCGCGTGCACTGCAAATGAAATAGAGCCGCCAGTGTGACGCGCTCCTCTCCCCGACATGCGGTTTCTAGCCGCAGTCCTAGAAACCTCCTGCCATCGATCCATCGACCATGATGCCATGAGCTGGTCCCATATATCCAGAGTAATCCAATCGGGGCCGTATCCCCGAGTCTCCGCAATGTTTGTGGTCCCAGCTCGAGCCATCGCTTGGGACCGGGCCTGCCCCGACTGACCGTTGTACCTCTGCCTAGAAATAGCCTCCCATGCAGCGTAAATGAAGGACCTCTGATCCTCAGCCCATGTATAGCGAGCCTGCAAAATAATAATATCAGTACCAATATTAATCATCATGTATAAAAAAAATTTAATATGTGCCTCAAACTCACGCCATAGCATGTCGACGTGCTTACTCGGCACGCGAGACCACGTGGGCCATGCCCCATGCAAGTATCGTCAAATGGTAGAAGATATCGTCCTGAGCACATCTTCTTGCTCGAACCTGCACAATAAAAATAAAGTTTAATATTATATTATGATATAATAAATTTATAATAATTCATAATTCATGATATATTATCGCTCCTCAATCACACTAATGAATCTACGTGACGCTGTGGCTGGTGGAGGTTGCCACCTGTTCGGCTCACATGGCCGCCTGCATTTGGATGAACTAGTCTCAGCGGTATCATAGGCATGAGGATCAGCAGCAGTAGTAAGTGCTGGAGTCTGATCGATCAAAGACTCCCAAGCTCTCGTGCGACGATAACCACGACCAGACATATCTGTTGAATAAGCATATAATTAGATTATATATATAGTAGAGATATATTTAATATAAGATATACTTTATAATTATTCCTCATCATCTGAGTAATAGTCTTCGAATTCTTCATCTTCTTCATCTCCAACTTCCTCAATTTCATGATCGTCATCATCAACATATTCAACTTCTAATTGAACTGACGTTGTGTCTGCATCCTCGAGTATTACAATAATATGATTTACAGCAGGAGAATCATCTTCTTGATAGAAATCATCTGTCACATTAGGTATTAGCTCATTTTCTCCCGTCATCGGATCAATTCTTTCTCTAGCTTTAGTCTTACAGACTACACGCTAACATGTTCTATCTTTATTTCGAGCCGGATACTTCGTGTAATATACTTGTTCGGCTCGTGATACCAATATAAAAAACTCATTTGTTATCAATTTCGATTTATAATTAACCTCAATAAGTTTGTATTTTGGATGGACTTTCATGCCCCTTTCTATTGTATCGACCAATGACATCTAAATAGGATAACTAATTTCAAGCCGAAGTAGTGCAACTCTATCATTTCTTCCACCAGTTCATAAAAATTCATATCACATTCAATATACATTGTCTCTTTCACGTAGACCCTGGCATTCATCGTCTTCTTTGTAAAGGCATATTCAACCGTGTGAAATTTATATCAATTAACAAAATATCCGCTATAACACGACACTAGTCGCGACGGTCTACTAACAAACTCAAATATTCTTTCATCTATTTCAGCTCTGTGATCTTTGCTGTAAGCCCGAATCCAAGTAGGGAAATCACGATTTCGTAATCTCTCCAATTCTTGATTGTTGTGAATAGAGTATTTTTGCACCATCTCAATGTCAAATATTTTAATGAATTACGTACAATTGTGACAAATGATACTTTTCGTCGCTCAAGTGTTGAGATAGACCAAAACTAAAAGCACGATCAGAGCGATAAAATATATTTAAACGTCCATCTGAATGTCGAACTCTCCCGTCATTATTACGTGGAAGATGATCAAATCTTGTCTGTACTGTCGATTCAAAGTAAAATAAGCAAAATATTGAAATTTCTTGGATGATATACGATTCAGATATTGATCCTTCAACAGTTGTGGTGTTCTTTATAATTTTCTTTAGACGATTCATGTATCTTTCAAATAAGTACATCCACCGGTATTGAACAGGGCCACCAACTCGTGCCTCGTATGCCAAGTGTATCGGTAGATGCTCCATCGAGTCAAAGAAGGCAGGAGGAAAAAACTGCTCCAGCTTGCATATAATTTCAATAATATTATTTTCAAGTCCTGACATATCTTCGACTCGAAGGACATTTGCACAAATATTTCTAAAAAAACATACTTAATTCAGTCAATGGACCCCAAATATTATCAGGTAGAAGATCTCGGAATGCGATTGGAAGCAATCTCTGCATGAATACATGACAATCATGGCTCTTCATCCCTAATATTTTGCAATAATCGACGTCCACACATCGAGATAAGTTTGAGGCATATCCATCGTATAAGCTGAGTTCTTTCATCCATTGACAAACATCTTTAATTTATTATTTATTTAACACATACGGGGCCTTCGGCTTCAGATATCGTCTGTTGGCCTCTTGTAATTCCAACTCTAATCTCTTACAAAGTATTTTCAAATCATGTCGGGCTTTGACATTATCTTTAGTTTTTCTGGAAACATCCATCAAAGTGTTGAAAATATTATCAAACACATTTTTTTCAATGTGCATGACGTCCAAATTATGCCGAATCAGTAATGAACTTCAATACGATAATTCCCAAAAGATACATTTTTTCACCTAGTTATATGTTTGACCAAAGTCCGACACTCTTTCATTCCGACCAAACACTATCTCTGGAAGTGCTGAAATACGTGCTAACTTTTGTTCACTAGACAACATCGGTGGTGGCTCATCTCTTTCGACTTTGCCCTTAGTAAATTTATTACGATTCCTTCGATACTGCGTTCCATTAATCAATCATGCAATCCGATCAAACGCAGCCCCACTGATATTACAATCAGTCTTGATGTTTAGGAGTTGCGTCATTGCCGAAAACCTAGTGTATTAGGATAAATCTCACACAAAGGTTCATCGGTAGCTTTCAACATCTCGTAAAATTCTACAGCTTTTTTATTCAGCAATTCAATCTCAGTATATGGTGGCACTGACGTCCCAGTAACTGGCAGGTTGACAATATCATTTAGGTGGAATTAACCCTCAAGACTATCAAGTATCATAGTTCTATAGGGAGTAGATGGACTGGATGAAGAAACACCAGCAGGGGAAGATACATCATGTGTCTGAACGACAAGATTGCTCGACGTCCCGACTTCACGTGACTCCTCATGACAAGCCCATAGAAAATATCTTGGTGCAAATCATTTGCTATATAGATGCAGAGTGATAGTTTCCCGATCAAAAAAATTTCTAAATGTTTCGTATAAAAGATTATACGTCGTATAAAAGATCATCTACTTCTTTTACATGAACATACAACCCCAGAACGGATCTAAGATTTTGCTAAATCATATCTGACTCATCGATGCGTACGTGAAACTTATCAACTCGTCTGATGGATTATTATTTTTTTAATGTTTCGAGTCAGTTAAAGTTCATAGTGGACAATTCCGACACGAGTCCAAAGTGAACGATTCCGGCGCGAGTCCATTGAGGACGACTCCGGACTAATTAATATTTTAACTAATTAATATTAATCTAAACATTAATCTAAAACATCAAATTAATCTAAAATATAACATTAATCTAAAACATCAAATTAATCTAAATAGATTAATCTAAACCCCTAACAATTAATCTAAAAATTAATCTAAACCCTAAAAATTAATCTATAAATTAAAATAATTAATCTAAAAAATATTATTTTAGTCAATTTCCAATGCCGGAGTCCGGCGCTAGTGTCCAGTGTTTCGGCCGAATCTATACATTGAATGGAGAGGATAGCCGGCGAGACTTACCTGGATCAAAAGAAGACAACGATGGCCGAATCCGATGGCCGATGACGGGGCGGCGGCGTTGGCAGTGGCAACAGGCAGGGGCAGTAGGCGACGGCAGCAGAGGAAGAGGAAGAAGGAGGAGGAAAGGGCGGGTGTGAACCCTCGACCTACATAAACTTATCAGCAACGACGTTGTTTCGGCTCACTCGTCTGTTATAAAGCCGTTGCTGATAAGTAACGTCATCAACAACGGCTCACTTGTCCGTTAGAACGACGTTGCTAATAAGTATTTTATTTTCACACCATGAGCGCGCAATTGGCTCAAGAGTGACGAACGTCGTAGCCGTAACTAAGCCGTTGCTGATGTGATTATATATTTGTAATGGCTCGAGCGATCGTAACAAAGCCGTTGCAGATACAACACATTTGCAACGGCTTGAGCGACCGTTGCTAAAGATTTTATTTTTAGTAGTAATAAAATTTTTGGATCGAGAAACTGTCACAATGCATCTGTATACAAAAGAATTCACACCAAGATATTTTCTATGGAATTATCACGGGGAGTCAGGTCAAGTCGGGACGTCGAGCAATCATGTTGTCCAAACTCATGGTGAATCTTCTTCTATTGGTGTTTCCTCTTCCAATCCACCTAATCCTTATAGAACAATGATTCTGGATAGTTTTGGATGATAATTTCATTTAAATGATAATGTTTAGTAAGTTACTGAGATGGTAGTATCACCAGATACTTCGACGGTTGAAGTCACTGAAGAACAACCTGCGATACAAATTGAATTGCCGAATAAGGGAGGCTGCAGAATTTTACGAGATGTTGAAAGCTGCCGATGAACCTTTATATGAGAATTGTCCTAATTATACAAGATTTTCGGCAATGACGCAACTCCTGAGCATCAAGTCCGATTGTAATATCAGTGGGATTGTGTTTGATCGGATTGCAGGCTTTATCAATGTTATGCTATATCCAAATAACAAGTTTGAGCCAACTTTTTATAAGATAAAAAAGTTGATGAAGAAATTAGGAATTGGGTACGAAAAGATACACGCATGTCCAAATAATTTTTAATTCTAAAAAACTTATTTTGCTTATACAAATTATGGAAGTGATTTACCTATGAATAATAGATTTTTTTATGATTTTTTTATGAATTTAGGATAATTTGTTTTGAACCAATTGAAAATGATCTACGGAGTATAATATAAGTATATGAATATTTACTTTCTAATTTTTTAAAAAAATGAATGGTGATTTTGCCTTTTGAAAATAAAAACATACCTTATTCTCTTTAAGAAAAATCGTTGTATCATTAATTAAATCTCGAAGAACTAGTCTTGCAAAATCCTGAACAAGAGTTAAACTCAAGAATACTAGAAGGGGAAAACTCAAGAACTTGTCGCTACATTGGAAATGGTTAAATATGGATGAACAAATTATTTCTGATAAAGAACCAAACTCGATCAGCTTTACAAGATCTGGATATTATTTCTTTCTTGGGTGAGAAATTTCCCAGTTGGATGCAATGGACACAGAATCATGTCAAATGCCAATGCTAGAGAATGGTGGAAAAGCAAAGTAAAGTGTCACTACTAGAAATGTAGTGATTTTCGACGATCATTGGAGTCGAAAAGGTCGAAAGTTTGTTAAAAATATTGATTTACCAACCAAATTTTGATTGATTTCCGAGGCCAAAAATTATGTTAGTAAAATCTTGGTCGAAACGGGTATCGATAGTTTATCGACAAAAAATATTATAGATAATTATCCACCAAGATTTTAATCGAAAAACTATCGACAGTTCCTTGGTAACTACCAACAAAAGTTTTGTCGGTAGCTCATCGATAATTACCGATTATAAATACTATCGAAAAATTGGTCAATAATTACTGACTACTTTCCTGTCATTGACGACAAAACTTTAATTTTTTTAAAAGAAATGATCATAAACGGAAACAAAAAATAACATTTAGATGTGTAATATTAAGAAATAGCATAAACGATAATCTAAAACATTCCAATCCCGGGATATGATAAAATATCTATTTTATCATCCAACAAAAGCTTCATCAATTCGCTGACCCTAAACCCTAAACCCTTCATCAATCTCGAAATTTCACACATGATCAAGTAAACCCAAGTTTAGATACTATTCTAATCAAAACATGCAGGGAACGAAGCTGCATCAAAGAGCCGATCAAAACTCGATAAGAGACACAACATGGGTGAATATGAAAGATATTTTTTATTCATAAAGTCTTACAAAGGGAATAGTTATACTTATAAACCCATAAATGGCTACTCATCAACAAAAAAAAATAAGTAAACTACCAACAAAGTATCTACTTGGAAAATATTCCAGAAACATCATCATCGACCAAGCTGCACGGACAAGAACTCTGCCTTAGGGTTTTGCTACCATAATTACGCCATACGTAGACTTGGTCGTAAAATCTCCTGCAACCAAAAGTTGGAGGACAGACAGAAAAGAAATTCAAAGCATCGATACAGCAAACTAAGGACCACTAACAAGGTTTCAGCCAACACAACGTCTCCCCCATATACTTGAAACCATGGAAACGGCTTCGTTGTAAGCCCAATGATACAGACCCACACTTTGAAGTTCTTTTATCGCCTCCATTTTTAAGTCCGATTATACAAACCCACGTCGAATGATGAACCCTTCGCTGACCAAATTAGAGCAACCCCTGCAGGGACGATAATCTTCGACACTTCCCACTCCATGACTTCCAAAACGCACAATAGGCAAAGACCTGTTTATCGGCCCGAAAACAAAAACTATCACCGTAACTAACGAGTCCGCGAAGGCTCCTTTCTGTCAATCTACAGCTATTTGGAAATTATTTACTGAATCTTTATTTATGATTATATTCTCTCAAGACATATCCACCACACAGATGGCAAGCATCCGGAGGAGTTCACACAAACATCACATCTAGTCTGGATATCGAAGTAGTGCATGAGAAGCTGTGCAGCCAATCATGTATATATAAGATATCATGGTCACCAAAAACTTTGGTAGTTTCGGACTTTAAACAATGGTTGACTTTGTCGCACCAACTGAACATTTACAGAGGTATTCGTTCCTAATTTTGCCCCCAAAAAGGAATTAATAGGGAAGAGCAGATGAGATTCCCAAGCCCAAGATAAATGTCCCAGTGGGAGACATGGGCAAGTCCATATGGAAGACATGTCAATAATAGCTCACATGTTGGGCATACAAGCCCAATACTTTGAATGGAGATGCCAATCAAATTTTCCATCATACACAAAACTTGAGAGGTTATTCTTATAATTGATAATGTTCAAAAGAATAGTTAATTCTGTAGCCATATTTTATTATTTTATTTGAATAGCCAACAATGCTTAATTTGTTCAAAATAATAATTAAATTTTGACTCAAATTGAATTCGAACCAAACCCAAATGAGTCTGACCGAACCCAAATCGAAGTTCATTTGATGAAATTATAATTGAACCAAATTTTTGTTGTTGGGCCAAACCAATTCAGCCTACTATTCATGTTCAATCTTCTTTGTTTCAATGGGTTATTGAAGCCCATTAGTTGCTAGGTAGAGAAGCTCTACACGAAGAACTTGGCCGGCAAGCGAGCTAAGCCTGCTAGCTCTGGGTCAAGAGAGCAGGTCAAGCTTGTAGTGCTCGGGCTGGCGGGCATAGGGATGTCAACGGTTCGATTAATCGCATTTTTGGGGGTTAATCGAAATCGATTTTCAAACCCGCTAATCGAAATCCAAACTGAAATCGATCGGTTTCAAAAGTCTATATCCGAAATTAAAATTTTCGATTCGGATAGAACCAGTTATCTATTTACTAATTGGTTAACCGGTAGAAAACAGATAATCGATTCAATGATTAATAACAAAATCGATTTCGAATACCAATTAACAGTTAAAAACTGGTAGTAAACGAATAACCGGTTCAAAGATTAATAATAAAACCGATTTCGAATACTGATTAATCGCAAAAAACCAGCAATCGAAACCGAATATATAACCGATTTCGGTTACCAGTTAACCGCGGCCCGATAACCGAAACCGAATAAATTTTAAATAGTTTTTAATTTTTACTATCCGAAATCGAAACCGAACCGTAAATCCACTATCCAAAACCGAATTTTACAGTTCGATTAACCGATTAACCGCGATTAACCAGTTTGAATTGCCATCCCTAGACGAGCACAAGCACTCATGTGGCTAGCACGCTCGCATGGATGCTGCGCCCACGGCTCATGCTCAATTTTGACTTGAGCGACGATTGTAGCGTGCACAAGATTCTTGTTCCATTCAATTTTGATCGAGATTTCAGCGAAGATTTAAAATTTTATTTTGATCGAATCAAATTAACTATTCCAGTCCAAATTTTTTAGCAATTAGGATATTTCGGCTCCCTTATAAATAAAGGCAGTCTCCTTGAGAACAACAAGAAAGAGAAAAGAGAAAATATCGAAAGACTTAGATATCCAAAAAATTAAGAGTGTTGCTATAGTCCATTTTCCAATGAGTGCTTCTTCTTCGGTTCCGACACACAACAGAGGAGTTCAATTTCAAGGCAAAGATTATAGAGACATTATCTCTACTCCATAATAGTTTCAGATTCAGTTTATTTGAAATAATGTGTTGTATTTTAAAGAATATTTAATTTTATTATTACTCTTGTTGTAGTTATTTTCTAGTATTAATAATAAAATCTCTCATTCTCCCCGTGGATGTAGAAGTGTAGAACAGACACCCCATCGATTTCGAACCATATTAATCCATTGTATCTCTTACTTTTCGCAATCTTAATTTAGGATTTAATTTTCCATTTCTCTGTCGAGTTCGTATTTTTGTCCATCATGCATAAAATTACTATAATTTTCTAAAAATAACTTTTAATTTACAATAAATATTCTATAAACTTTAGTTCATTTTTCATTATTTGGGGGGCCCTCCTATTCCTACGTGGCAATTGGCATGGTATAGTGTATATATTGCAATCCCCAATGTTTTCGGTTCCCATCATATCAATCATGTACGGGAGATCAATTCCAAGATCTCTCCCATATTCTTATTGCCATAATAATACAGGCGCATACAACATCTGAACCGCATACGGAAAGATTTTGTCCCCATAATTTTTGCTTATCGGTCCCCATATAATATATGCAACTATGCAACCCCCATCCTCTCTATATAAACCAGCAGCATACAATTCATTTCTCCTCAACGAATTGAATTGGATCCTCCTCTCTTCTCAATACATGATCCTCATCGAGGAGTTGACGCCGAGGACGAGAGGCGTCGTGGAGTTCCTTGACCTCTCCCGCTTCCCCTCGCCAAGTCCTTCAGCGGCGCCGCAGCTGGCCATGGAGGTTTATAATTGTCCCCTGCCTCGTTCAATCAAGAATCTTGACATGTGCACCGAGAATTTGGGCTGCGAGACCGGCGTCGCCTACGACGACATGCCATGCAAAGCGGGAGACCAAGATTTGGAGGCGGCGACGATGAGCGATAAGCGAGAAACAATTCCGCACGAGAGGCTGTCGTCGCAGAGGGTGGTCGACAGGAAGAGAGCAGCATCTCAGTTCCCTCCGCCGCTCACCATTCTCTCCGTCGAAGCCAGGCGCAAGGTAGTGAGCAAGAGGGAGAACGGGCGGCTGCTGCTCTTTTCTGTGAGGCCGTCCCTGATCGAGGCGCGGAGGGAAGATGGATCCCTCAAACTTCGACTGTACTCGGGTGAGGAGCCCCTGGTAGACGGTCGTGATCGATCGGAGAGGAAAGCTACAGCAGTGCGGGGAGGGTACTGCAAGGAAGAGGAAGGCGGCTCCGGTGGCGGTGGATGTTTGAGGAGGAATTCTGACGCCATGAGGCTGCTGCAAATCGACGCTGACGCTCCACTGGTCGCCTCCGCCTGACAGCTAGCGGCCCAGCTTGTTCCTCGTCATCGTCTCCGCTTTGATCGATCTAATTAGGAAGAATTCTTAGCTAGCTTCTGCATGCTTAATCTTGATGCGATGGTACTTTAGTTCTATTTTTTTATCAAGATTCCCGTTGTGATTAGTCTCTACGTTAAATAAAGAGATGGTTGAAAGCATTCTTGAAATTGACTACGGCCCGGGATCTTCTTGCTTAAAGAAAAAGAAAAAAAAGAAAGACTGAGGGTATTCTTAATTAACAATTATTTTTTTACCTTTTTCTTCCAGAAAAGGAAAATAAAGTCATTGCGCTCTAAAGTCTCCGAGACAAGCTCACAAGGCCACGCATTATTCCACGATACATTTTTGTAATTACTATCGAGTCTGGATAGCAATCCATTCAGCAACGATATATACTTTTTCCCTACATGAAAAGGTTTTGCAATAAATATTTGATGTCTTGTACGATCGATAGAACAATAATATATATCCTTTTAACAAGACATCATCAAAGTCAAGGAGTATGTACACAATTTCAATCTTCTGAGTACCAAGATGCCCCATTTCACTTCATATCGATCTAATTACTTCCCAATAAAGTGCATCATTCCTAGTTTTGTGACTAAGCAAGAACATCCAAATAGGCTCTTCATTTCAAGAATATATATTGCACCAGTTCACTACTTCTTATGGCTGTATACAATCTGCCTGCACCAGTTCACTTCATATATGACATGAAGTGCGGACACAGACACGGCACCGACACGAACACGAGAACACACTAACTTCAAAATTTTACGGGACACGAATATGACATGTATATATATATAAAGATTTATAATAATATCATGATATTTTTATTGATGTCAAATTATCAATTTTTATTTATGCCTATTTGAAAATATATGAAACATTCTAAATAATTTATTGTGTCAATGCTTATTATTTCTAAGCATGTTTCAAAAAGTACATAGCACAATATTCATTGACATCTCTCAAAAATTCTTAAATTAGCATGTTCGGCCGTGTCCGACGAGTGTCTTCGTGTGTCGAACACCGCGATGTGTCGAACACACGAACACGACAATCCCATATAGTGTCCGTGCTTCCTAGATGACGAGTACATATGTGTGTATATATATACACTTGAACACCATTGCTTAATTACAACGTAAATGACAAGCAAATCTCCAATGTCACCATCATTCATCGACAGTGGGAGAGCCCTAGCTCCATGTTTACCCTATCTCAAACACTCAGAGAGAATCTGGATGCGAATCCAAAAAAATGCGGAGGAAAGCACAAACTAGTCCAAGTGGGTTGCATGCCATAAACCGGAGGGGCCGCCTCCGGCCTCCCAACCAAGCATATATAGTCACGTCGATCAGCAAACAAATTACCAAAAGGTTGCGGTTCTTTCATTTTCATCGTGCATATATAAAGTCTTGATCGCGCGGCTTCATCGTACGTCCGCTTCTATTTCCAGAATCCCACGTGGCGATCAACTCGTGGTAGACATGCGTGCCCCGGCGCCGAGGGGCGTCCGGTGATATATGTAGCGTGTAAATTTCGAGTAAATTAATTTTGCACCTAATTAAATAATTCACATATATAAACACTCGGCCAGTACGAGTCGACCTGATCCACCTCTTTCGGAGGAAGTTATGATCCTGTGTCACTGACTCTTATCCTCTTGCCACGTCAACATATATATCCATGACATTAAAGAAATAATCGATGCTTCAACAATTAACAAAGAGAGAAATTAACTGCAAACAGTTTGTCGCTGTTGCAAGCGGCCTATCATCTTCTTTAGAATGCAAGATTTTATGTCTTTAATTTCAGGATTGCAAGTTTATTCAAAATACGCTTTAAATTATTTTTCATTTATACATAGTAAATATATATAGGCTGCAGGCTAATAATTAGAAGAGTCATTGCTTTTTTTGCTTTTGGCCCATTCGGCCTATTTCCACAACGGGTCTATTTGAAAACACTCCAATAATTTGCTGTCACGTACCTACCAATACCAAGCTATAGTGGTGACCCATTCGTTTTCTTTTCTTTTGTCACTTGTTCTCATGGGCCTAAGAGGCAGGTCCCCCTTCCTCCCTTCAATTTTTATATTAAAAATTAAAGTAATTTGGTGATTTTAAAAAGAAAATAAAAATCATATATAGTTGATCCTCTCCATGATACTTTTAATTCTCCGTCTTTGCCTCTGTGCACAACGTCACCACAATTTCTCCTTTGGACTTAGTACTATCATGCTGCATGGCACCGACGGATGAGAAGACCAAACGTGGTTCTCTTCTTATCAAAAGATGTTGTCACTGTAGTTAAAAGGTTTAAGGTTAGTTAGTTTTGCATAATTTTAAAATATAATACTGAACAATACAAATTATATCATATTCGTTTGCGCAAACGTATTCTGGACAGAATAAGAATGATGTCTCTGAACAATACACCATAACAGAAGAGCTTGTTATTTTGGTACAATGTTGAAAATGACAATAATAATTTTATTCATATTTTTAATATGTGTAATTTTTTTTAAAAATATTTAATTTTTTAAAAATAAATATATTTATATTTAAAGATAATATATTTGAATTAAAAGAGATTATATATATATATATAAAGAGAGTATATATATATTTAAAGAAAGTATATTTGAATAAATATATATATATATTTAGACAAAAAAAATATTTGATAGAAATGAAGTATATGTCTATATTTAGAGAAAATATACTTAGACTCAAATATAGTATAATTTGATAGAAATTGGATATATATCAATGTTTAGATTAAATATTTGGATTAAAAGAGAGTATATTTAGACTCAAAAAGAATATATTTTGATAAAAAATGAGTATGTATTTATATTTAGAAAGAGTATATTTGGATTAAAATATAATATATTCAAATGAGATATATTTCTATTTATCGAGAGTATATTTGGATCGAAAATTGATCTTTAGTCAAATAAAATATTATGATCATGTATACTTTCTATGCAGTCAAATATACTCATTATATTAGCATGTATACTCAGTACGGGAGACGGTGTCTAGGGATGTCAACGGGGCGAGACAGGTATGGGGGGTGCCTATCCGCTACCCGTCCCGCGAAATAAATGGGTACCCGCTACCCGTTTATTCCCCGCAGGTATTAGAAATGGGTACTCATTTAATTATCCGCGGGGGACGGATGCCCACGGGTATTGACGGGTACTCATTTAATTACCCATGATACTTAGAAAAACCTAAACTACAATATTTTGATAATAAATTAACAACTTCAAATATAAACAATTAAACTTACTTCAACTATACACAATATTTTCATAATTTCAAATATAAACATACTTCAAGTGCAATCACACAATATTTTGATAACTTAATTCAAATATAAGCATACTTAAAGTATAATCTGATTTGGGTTCTGTATGCCTGCAAAGTCGAGGGCTGAAGCTATAATCAACGGGGAAGAACTAGAGAATGAGTGGAGGAGTGGCTCACTGGCCGGCGGGCGTCGCAGGTCGAGTGGCTCACTGGCCGGCGGGCGTCGCGCGTCGAGCGAATGTCAGGCGTCGAGCGATGGATCTGTGAGGCATCGTGCGTCTAACGGATGTCGGCGTCGGACAGATCTGTGAGCATGGTGGAGGCGTGCGACACTGTGGCGTGACCCCGATGGATCTGTGAGGCGTCGCACGTCGAGCGGATGTCGGGCACTCAGGCGATGGATCTGTGAGGCGTCGCGCGTCGAATGGATGTCGGGCGTCAGGCGGATCTGTGAGCAGGGTGGAGGCGTGCGACACTGCAGCGTGACCCCGATGGATCTATGAGGCGTCGCGCGTCGAGCGGATGTCGAGCACTCGGGCGTCGGGCGATGGATCTGTGAGCAGGGTGGAGGCATGTGGCACTGTGGCGTGTTGAGGTCTTGTGTCTCTTGACTCTTGGGGAATTATTTTAGGGCAATAACTTAGGGTTTTTTAGAAGTATACATAAGGGGTAAATATGTAATTTAATAAATCTCACGGGTAATGGGTACCCGCGGGTACGAGTACTATAATACATGTACCCGCCCCGTTTATTAAACGGGTAATAAAAATTATTCGCGAAATACCCACGGGTACAAAACTACCCCCATACCCGCGAGTACCCGTCTAAACGAGTTTTTGTCATCCCTAACGGTGTCGCAACATGTTAGTTAATTAATCTACTTGTGATATAATTATAATAAAGCATATTAATTAGATTTGCAATCGTTATGTTAATTAAAATAAATATTTTATTATAACAATATATAATATTGTTTAGTATGCTTTATATGATCACTACAGGAAACTTTGTAAAAATCGGCGATTTTTTAGAGTCAAAATAAATTTTTTAGGTGTATTCGATCACGCCGGTGTCTTCGTAAAAAACAAAGGGCAAATAAAAAATAAAATCGGCTCGCCCAAGGGCGCCGGGTAATTAATACCCGGCTCACCAGAGAGACGCCGGGTAATTAATACCGGAGCACCCCATTAAAGGGCGCCAGGTAATTAATATCCGGCGCCCCTCACTAAGGGGCTGGGTAATTAATACCCGGCGTCCCTGAGATGCGTCGGATATTAATTACCCGGCGCCTCTCAAAGGTGATTGGGTAATTAATACCCGACGCCCCCTAAGAAATTAAATCTCTAGCTGGCACATAATGTTCATACAAATTGAGATAAAAATAATGATTAAAGTCCTCCTTCACCGTTAAATATTGTTATAAAATTAATTCAAGTACTATTCCAACACTCATTCTTTCATAAAGATGATAATACCAAAATCAAATAATGTTTTATAAACTAAAAATCAATTGAACATAAATTATATACATATGAACAAAAAAAACAATTGCCTCCTCTTCGGGAGTGAAAGCACTACTCATTAGTCCTGGTCTGAGGTAATTGATCCACCTCAATCTGCAGCTCTTTCCATTTCTTTGCAATCCTACGGAAAACAAAAAGTGAATAAATTATTCTTGTTTTGTATAATTGAAGAAAAAAGTATTAGACTACCACATTGTATTAAGAGATATGTAACATGTTAGAATATAGAGTGAGCTTGGAACAAGACTTAGTCATGTCTGGGTGACCAAGATTTAGGGGTTACTTGGCAGTCATGAAATAGAATCCAATTTTTTCTTATGTGGTCCCTGATTGAGAGATATCATTGCCAATTTTCATTCTTTGTCATTGAGATAAATGCTTCATGAAATCTAAATTGCTTAATTGGAACCAAGAATGTGGCTAATTTTCCTATAGTCAAGATTCATCACTGATGTAAATAAAACATCCAACTATCCAATGAAAGACATTGAAACTGTAAAATACATCAATTATAAAGAGATTACCTTGAAGAAGGATGAACAAGAGAAGCAAAAAACCACCCCTGTGTACACCCGAGTTTAGCATAGGTAGTCTGCATAAAAAGACACTTTAGTAGCAAATAAGGCCCAAAATATTTTTAGTTATACTGGGAAAAGCTTACATAATACAAGCAGTCACATATGCAACTAATTCTCCATGAATTTATGGATAATTCAACTAATATTATATCATTGTCAACTGAAATATCCAACTTTAGTTCTCCAAACAAACAAGAGCAGAAAGCTTGCATGTTAGTTAGAAACTCAATCAGTGAAAAGTTTCAGCTTATGCTATTTCCAAGGAAAATGTAGTTTCAGTCGACTCAAACAACATTAATGGGAATAAACTGCAATAGCAAGAGATTCTTTCATCAATGGAAAGTTTTACTTCCATGAGTATAAAAGGAACATTCAAAACGCAACGGTATCTAAGTAAATAAGCTTCTAATCTACATATTAAGGAGTAGGAATATAATCTCCTCTCTAATATAAAGTTCTCAAGTTACAATAGGTTGAGAAGAAACATACAACTCTCACTGGAAGAGAAGGGTCTTCAATGGAAAGAGTCAATTCCTCATTCCAAACAGGATTAGTATCACGCTTTATTACCCGAGTCTTCAATTTCTGGCAGTTGAGAAAGAGCAACAGAGCATAAGAACATAAGAATACACAGCTTTACATATCCAAACTAGATCTTAATACATGGCAAAAGTAACCTTAAAAAGCAATGCAAATTAAGCTGCAATACAGTGACGCATTAGGTCAGTATAATCTCCATAATTCAGATTCACTATTATACAGAATACATGATTCAAAAGCATTGACTGCATAAGAAAGTGACCAGAGCAATGATACCACAAAACAACAGTTTATAAAAGATCAAGTAAACATAAAATATGAAATAAAAACCAACATTCTAAAAGAACATCTTGATTAAAATAGCTATCATATGTGAGAAAAAGTATAACTTGAAGAATTTTAATCGAAAAGAGCTCGACACCAAATTAGGGGAAAAAAAGGTGTACAAACATATCTAATCTCAGTCTGTCTTCCAAAAAGTGGGCTGCGGAATAGAAAGAAGCATTCCATTTATGCACCATACAAGCTTTCATATGAGATACTTAAACCGTTATTTTTTTTTTGAAAAGTAGAATCCTGCATTTCATTCAAGAGATGTGATCTGATACAGGAGTATAGGGAGAGAGACAGAAAAATAAAATACAGTAAAAAACAACAGAGTTCAAAGAAATTTGCCGCCGTAGCGGCCAAAAAACCGTTATTGGATTATATCATTTAACAGGGCCTGTTATATCGGAATATAGGTAAGTTTGATGAATGATTCCAATAGCTGCCTTTCAAATAAAAAAAAACCCTATTCCTGAACAAAAACTTCTCCTAGCAGCTGTTCCCATAGATCTAGTACATGTTTATGAATTGTCCCATGGATTCATAAGAAACTATAACACACATCAATGGGATGTTTCTAGGCAACTAATGTCAATAGACCTATATCTATCTTTTTGTAAGAACTTCCTTATGGTATTTCCTAGCTTGTCTTAACCTAGTTGTTCTCCCTGATTTCTATCAGTCATACGAGTGTAAAATGATAAGAAAAATGACAACTGACCAACCTGCATCATGGACAGCCTAACAGCAGCGGTGGATGTTTCAGCTTGTAGAGAATGCATCTTTATCTCAAGATCTCGGACGTACTGCACCTTCTTTTCTTTTGACCTTGCGGCTGCTTGCCTATTTGATATAATCCTATAACAAACCAAATCTGATAAGAAAGAAAGTAAAGCTAGGTGTCTATATAACATATATCTTTCTATTCCGATATCCATTTAGGAACCCAGTCAACTACAAGCTTCCGTCGACAAGCAACAGAAGCATGTAACATGGCCTGAGGGTAGTGAAAATGGATTATCAATACTACTGTTTTAACCTGAATATTCACATAGAAGCATCTTATTGACCACAAAAACATGCTGCATTAATAGAGAGCTCTTAAAAACATTAGCATACAAAAACATGGAGCATTATTATCCAGGAGTAGCATTATTTTTAAGGAAAAAAACATGGCTACTACTCCTCTTTTTCTTCTTCTTCTTCTTCTTCTACTACTACTACTGCAACTTTTTCTTTTCCTTTTTCATGATCTCTGTTGGCACAAATATTAGTAGCATTAGTATACAAAATAAACAAATAAATATTTTAATTTAGAAAATAAATACTCACAAGTGGAAAAAGAATCTCTTGCATTGCCTCCTTGAGGGGCAATTTCAGGCATAGAGTACTGAGACATATTAGCATACTAAGACTATAATAAAAAAATATTTTAGTAATCAAGTTGAACAAAATAACGTTAGAATATTTTTTTGACTGATACTTATAAAACCAAGATGTGAATGAAATAAATTGGCTTGATTCATTATCGAAGTCAAACCCAATTGTGGTGGTGCACCAAATGTTCTTGGTTGTTGTTGTCGGCTTAAGGTTTTCAACCTTGATATTTATCCAATTTTGATGATAACAAACATGGAACTAATGATTTCATGAAGGATTATTTTCAGGTTCCATATCGGTTAGCGTTCGACGTCCCCGATCGAAAAAATCAAAGAAATCGGAGAAATCGGCAAGCACGCTCGTCGGCGCTCAGGATTCTTCAAGATGATAGAGTTTAGGTTTATGGTGTCTATATACATTGTAATTCCTCATGATGATGCATAAGATCCCTTAAACCAAATTCGAACCCCAAAACATGATAATTCGGAAACCGCCCTGAATTCACTAAGCCTAGGGAGCTTCTTGGAGGGCTATATGACTTAGATAGTTTCTTGAGATAAAAAATGACGATAATTATTCCTTGGGTCAAATCTAGATAATGAGGTATTTTAAAAAAAAAATTAGAAGCCTTTAGCATACCCTTATTTGACCCGATAGTTTAGAAAATTTTCGTTTTTGAAAAATTTGTACTAGACCCCAAAAACTAGATTTTGATTCTTAATGATTTTGATTTTTTAGATATTTTTATTGAATCCAAATGGGAGTAATCCTTATATAATATTTATGTTTTAAAGTTATTAACTTAAAATTAGTAAATGTTATATAAGTAGACGTAGAGAAGACGGAACCAAAACGAGTAGAAAAACTCATGCAAAATTGCAGTCTGCCCTGTTCAGCCCAGGGTCGGTCGACCGACAGAAGCCAAAAAATGGCAGTAGCTGCATCGATCGATCGGACTGCAGAGGGCTAGTCGCGGCGATTGTTTCGGTCGGCCGATTGGTCGACCGAATGAGATTTTGCGACAGTCGGTCGACTCATCGATCGACCGATCATCGCATTTTCTTCACAGATTACCAGCGGTCGATTAGGCGGTCGACCGATGGACCGATCATCTGTAACGGTAAAAAATCTGCCCGTTGAGCCACCCGTTTCATCCCACTACCTCTTGGCTCTATAAATACTTAAACCTAAGCCTTCCTAAACACTTCTTGATCACTCTTAACCTTCAGTGAGCTATCATTGATCAACTCTAAGCTTTCATTGAGTCATTCTCTTTAAGAAATCCTAGTCTAAGCTTTCATTCCTAGAGTTTACCTTCAAGTTTAATTGATTCACCATCAAAGACATCAAGAGGAGCTAGGATTCATTATTTTGGAGCTAAGTATAAATTGTTTGATTTATTTGCTCCATTTCTTGTGTATTTTTTATTTATTTCATTGTATTTAAAGTTTGTGTAAACCTAGAGTGCTAGGTTGATTGAGTTGGTGGTTGCCTTTGTGTTTGAGGCCTAATTCCACCAGTGTAAACGTAGTTTGCTAGGATTAGTTCTTGTTGTCCTTAGGTTTGAGGTGGGAGAGTGCTCTCGGTAGGAAGGCGGAGACTTCTGAGTGTGGAAGTGTCTTCGGTGTGAGAGCGGAGACTCTCCGGTGAAAATGTCCTCATTGTAAAGGAATCAAGATAATCTAGTAAACTTAGTTTGGAAATCCTAAGCGGGATGCTTAAGTAGTGGAGTATGCATTGGGGCCAAACCACTATAAATCATCGTGTTTGCATTGTTCCTATTTGTGTTTGCTTAATTAACATATCTACTTTGCTTCCGTTTGTTATTAATTGCCTAAGTAATCAACTAAACGATTAAAACTGGAATTAGGCAAAAATATTAGTAAACATACTATTCACCCCCCTCTAGTGTGCCGATTTATACAACAGTTGTTGCAGTAGTTGGTTGAACATAGCCTATTTTTCATTCAACGATTTTATTTGTGCCTCGTACTCACTCATTCGGGCTTGATTTGCTCTTCTTTCCGCCTTAAGTTCTCTTCTTTCCGCCTCACGTTCTCTTCTTTCTTTCTCTAATTTTTGAGTTAATTCATCAATAGCTAATTTATTTCTTGCTTCTTAAGATGATGTGGGTCGATGTTGTTGTCCATATAATTACCGCGGTGTGACCCCAATCCTATATAGTCGAACTCGAGAATAATGTTCTGGTCCTGCGAGTTCATGATATACCTCATTCTCAACTTGCACTCGGTCTACCGTTGGGGCCATCTCAAGCCGCTCATTAATAGTTTGTTCTGCAGTGGCCTGTATTTTTTCAAAGGATAATTATCAAATAAGTTACAAAAAATTAATTTTTATTAAAATGCATATAGTTAAGTATATAACCATAAACAGTGCAGCATCTTGATGTACATATCCCTCTCCACCTCTGTGGGTATGTGTCATTCTGTACATTTCAATAACGCTAGGCTCTCTATCATGCTCTCGTCACTTCACACAATTTAATTAAGAATTTATAATATTCATCATATTGATTGTACTAACAAATACAAAAATAATTGGTTTAAAAAAATTACTTACAAAACCAACTCTTCTTTGCACGAAAGGGACCGCTCCACTAGTATACAAACAAGAAAAAGTTGCATTTCTTGCCCTCTTACCCCGATCGGATGCAGCCTGTAATATTTATTATTAATATATAATGAATAAATAGACACAATATAATGAATAAACAGACAAAAAAAAAATCTTACTCAACCACTCGATGAATGCCAATAGTCGACCATTCTAATCCAAGATTCACAACTTATATATTCTGGTCGACGATCAATATTTATTCTTTAGAGTCCTCAATCTTAAAATATTTTTTTTTCAAGTCCACTTTAAAATTTTTGATTTTTTTATCAAGAACTTTCATCGTTGTGTTCTTGATGCGATCCCTATTATCTTCAGGAATAAAAAAATGTCTCTGCATAAAAATAAAATAAAATTAATATGCATTTAATTCATACAAATTTACTACATATATACAAAGAAATTATCAGTATTTCATCCCACATTCCATTCTTATATATGAAAGATATTACATTCCAGGACTCCAGAGTTAAGGGCAAAAATGATTGGTCATGCACCAACATGCCCAAATAACGTTAAAAAAAGTCTATGACCACCATCATGACTTTGTCCCCACTCTGAAAAATCGACAATGATCAATTGATCTGGCCTCAACATATGAATATGTGATGCAGACATATAAGGTGATCATTCTTCTCTCGTCTGCGTTGTGACATCTATTAAATAATGAAATATAAATATGTGATGCAAACATATATTAATAGAATAGAATTAATTTGACACATATTAAACATGACATACTACAAATATAAAATGATCGATATTGCTTTGGTATGGGTCCCTGGGATGAACCATCAGTCGATATCGATGTCCTAACCTGATTTTGAAGATAATGCAACACCTAGCTTCATATTCGTATTTATCTTTTAGACTAGTTTAATTTATCACATAGTTAGCATTTATCCTTTTATTTAGTGGGTATTTATCATGTTAGCTTAGTGGATAATTATCAGTTAATTACCGAGTCTTTAGGAGTTATCGTTGTGTCCTGTAAGCCTATAAAAAGCCACTTATTTTATGAATGAAAGTATCTCTCCATTGAGCACCTCTCTCGTTTTTATCCTGGTGTGTTCAACAACTGGTATCAGAGCCGCCGGTACGAGAGAGTGCGAGGAGAAGGAGAGATCGCTATCTCTATTGCCACAAAGAGAGAGCCGAGAGCCAAAGCAGGAAGAGAGATTTCTCTGTCGTGGCGTAGAGAGGGTGAAGCCAGTACCCATCTCAAGTAATTGAAGAAGCTAAAGGAAAGGTTCTTCGACGGTCCTACGTTGCTGGGCGACTAGGAGCAGAAATGTTCCTCGCTGTTGACATCACCAGAGAGATAGGAGGTCGTTGTGAAGGTCTCTGTGCCACATCCGTGGAAGGTGTGTTTCCTCTGTTTTGAACAGAGGTGAAGGAGACGCGGAAGGTGTTGTTCATCCCGTAGTAGCATGCCCGAAGCCACGCTATTCATCGGGCTGGTTCCTCTGCAGCAGTAATCTTCGGATTGGGAATCAAGGATTCTACCGAAACTAGTCGCCAGTCTCACTGAGAAGAAGAGGAAGAGTTGCATCCCTAGAAGCCGACGGCTCCTGTTGAACACCAGAAGCAGCCCCTCTCGTGGACGACAAGAAGAGGGACACCAGCTAGTTTCCATCGCATCGCTTTCAGAGCTAGATCTACCGCAGCACGCCTCTCTTCGACCAGAGTCGCCACTTGGGAGAGAAGAATAGAGCCACTGTCGCAAAAGTAGAACACGGCGCACAGCGCGTGGAAGAAGACAAGCTCCATCTTCCGTTGGAATCGAAGAAGGTTATTTTGACAATCAAACAAAAAGAGGAAGAAGAAGAAAGGCCAAAAGAAAAAGCACTCATTTTGGCGGGCCCCACCTTTTTAATTCATCTATTCATCTAGTGTGTTAAAAAAAAAAGAGGAAAAGTATTCTCCAGCGGCCCCACCTCCAAGAGAAGCAAAAGTTATCTTCTCTGCATTAACTCCAGCGAGCCCCACTTTTATTTTGACTTGGTCAAAATAGAAAAAGTGTGAAGCAAATTTAGATTTACTTTCCTATTTTTTTTCTTTTATCAAATCTGTAATTGAAAAAGAAAGAAAAAGAGAGAGAAGGAAACAAAGGAGAGAGAAAGAGAGAGTCATCTCCACTCCACCACACTGATTTCTACTCATTCCGGTGATAAGTCGTTGATTGCCACATAGGGGAGACTGCGATCGTGGAAGAAGCACCGACCGACCCCCGCTTCTTCATCAATAGTAGATCTCCGAAGTGGATTTTCAGAAGCAGTCATCACCTAGAGGAAGAGAGAGAAAGATAAAGAGATCGATTAACTCTCAAGTTGTTGGATAATTTTTGGTGACAAAATGAGCGAACAACATTTCATTGGCGGAATGAAGAAGCTCAACAATCACAATTATAATACTTGGTCGACTTGTATGATGTCATATTTGAAGGGCCAAGATTTGTGGGAAGTTGTTAACGGGAGTGAAGTTACGCAGCCAGAAGAAGATACAAATGGTGCACTATGGAAGTGGAGAATCAAAGCTAGTAAGGCAATGTTTGTTTTGAAGACAACTGTTGAAGAAGAAGTGCTAAAGCACATTCAGGATGCCAAAGCCCCCCAAGAAGCTTGGGATACACTCACCAAGCTATTTTCAAAAAGGAATGACACTAGGCTCCAGCTTTTAGAAAGTGAGCTATTGTCGATAGCGCAACACGACATGGCGATTGCTAAATACTTTCACAAGGTGAAGACGCTCTACCGGGAGATTGCAGAGTTAGATCCAAAAGCTCCGATCGGGGAATCCAGGATGAAGAGGATAATCATCCATGGTTTGAGGCCTGAGTTCAGAGGCTTTGTAGCTGCAGTTCAGGGATTGCAGAACCAGCCATCACTTGTTGAGTTTGAGAATTTGCTTGCAGGTCAGGAAGCATTGGTCAAGCAAATGGGAGAAATTTCGCAAAAAGATGAAGAGGAAGCGTTCTACGCCAAGAAAAGCAGAAGGAATTCCAAGCAGCATGCCGACGGAGGATCTAAGAAGAATGAAGGTAAAGGAAGAAGCTGTGAAGGAGAAGGGAGCGCTCGTGCAGGGGGAGCATCGAAGAAGCATGGCAAGAAATTTGAATGGAAGTGCTACAATTGCGGCAAGATTGGTCATATGGCAAGAGAATGCCGATCAAAGAAAAAGCTCGAGGAAGGTAATGTTGTTACTTTCAAAGATGAGGAAGAGTGGGATGCTGAGGAAGTAGCTCTCACAACTATAGTATCCGATCAGGTAGAGGATGATTGGATCGAAAGCTCGGCTTGGTAAAGGAAGCTGGTGTTGAGGGGGAGTGTTGAAGATAATGCAACACCTAGCTTCATATTCGTATTTATCTTTTAGACTAGTTTAATTATCACATAGTTATCATTTATCCTTTTATTTAGTGGGTATTTATCATGTTAGCTTAGTGGATAATTATCAGTTAATTACCGAGTCTTTAGGAGTTATCGTTGTGTCCTGTAAGCCTATAAAAAGCCACTTATTTTATGAATGAAAGTATCTCTTCATTGAGCACCTCTCTCGTTTTTATCCTGGTATGTTCAACACCTGATCCTCAGCATCAGATGCTACTCGTGATGTGGATCTCGACATCCTATATTTGACAAATTCAATAAATAAAAATATATCTATATATTTGAGAAAGGAATTTGAATTAATAATTAAATACATTACCTATATCAAATAAATCTCGTGATGTGAATCATTAGCAGCATCCAATCAAACTTAGGACCAAGGCCTAGGCCTAGGTTTTCTTTTTTCTTTCTTTCTGTTTATTTCTTCTGATTTTGGGATAAGACAAGAGAAGACTGAGCAAACAGTTTAGATTAATGGATAGAAGAAGAGAAGACTTGTCTCCATGCATTTTTACTTGTCTCCAATCAACCATGTGTTCGGCTACTGGAATTCTATCACTTCTAGAATTTTTTTTAAGCTGTCTCTACATCCTGCTTCTTTGAATTTTCTCTCCCTGGCCATGAGATTCCATAAAATATCTCCATATCCTTGATAACACCAAATTGAAAGTGAGGTAAAAATAATTAGGTGGCATGTGAGGAGTGCCTGGGAGCCACTGGAGGAGGAGAAGCCTTTGAGTACAGTGTACTCTTACTAATGCTACCTCACTTTCTTCCTCTTTTTTGAATTTTAATTTGGGCACAAATGCTATTCAGCTATTGCTCCTCCTACTGCTTGGTCAGCAGCTGCCTTTGTATATGTTAGAGTTTCTTTTTCATACAGTTGCTCTTTATGGGAAGCTTGGGATACAAGTCTTCTTAATCATGGTACTCTCCCACGGTTCAATACTCTTCAAAATATTTATAACAAGACTGGAATCTAATGGCTAATAAAGAAGCCAATGTATTTATCCAGTACTCCATCTATTCATTTTGGTGGAAGACCTTTCTTCAATGCAACTTGATCAGAGTTACAAAACTAAATTTAACTGAGCTATGATGGTAGAACAGTTCGTCCCTTTTTCTTCTGGCAAGAAGGGAAGTAAAAAACTAAGGTATATGGTTCGTATTAACTCTGCCCAGTCTGCTATTTGGTCATCAACATATAACCTTGAATGAAGACTTTAGGACATGAAACTAGAACAATTATCAACCTATGGTACCGTAGAACAAAACAGGGTAAATGAACTATTGGGGTTTCCTTGGACATCCTAATTCCAAGGGCATCTTCTCAACAATGTATCATACTCAATAGGAAAGAGAGATTATTAGCATCACTGGCTCCAAAATGTGGAAGGTCAAATGCCCACTAAAAATGGAATTGCACATGTGGATTATACTTAAAGGATAGACTTGAGAGGCAGGACAAACACATGGATAACACTCTTTGCTTCTTTTGCGGACAAGTTTTGAAAACTCAAATCCACCTTCTTCGGGATTGCACTAATATGATGGAGGGTTAACACACGCTCACAAACCGATGTTGAGGCTTGCAGACAAGTTTTGAAAATTCAAATTGAACACTAAAATTAAACAATGCTTAACACCAGAAACCTGCATATACCAAGTTAATACAAAGTAGTTTCAAAGCTGAAACATCAAAATAACCAAAACTAATGAAAGCTGCAGGTACCAATAAAAGCTGAGACATTAAAGCTGAAATAGATTGAAATTGATAATACTGTATGAACCAAAGCAATACATCAAAGCTACTGAACACTAATATTGATGCTATTAAAGTTGAAACTGAACAATTCTAAGAATGTTGAGCTATTAAAGAAGTATTAAAGCTAAAACTGAACAATTCCTTTCAGGTATGCACATTTCGTTCTTCCAAATCTTCTCATCCGCTCGCTGCACATCCTCCTTCTCGGGTTCAGCTCTCTTCCGAGATAGAACGAGGTTGACTATAATATGGTGTTGGTTCATTTGGTACGAACGTAATTCTCAGATATTCAATGGAAAAAGCTCCCCTCCCCAAGCATTGGCTGCTGCGGCCGCGAGTTATCTTGATTGTTGTAATAAATGTTTATCTACATGATGTTCTATATATATAGGCCTATGATCATATTATATCTTTCGATTTTAGATTTATATTTTCTCTCTCCCTCCCTCTCACCTGTAATCATTTCAATTCTCTTGAATAATATTCCAAGTATTCATAATTCAATATATATATATATATATATATATAATGCAGTTGAACTATTAAAGCAATATTAAAGTTTTAATACTAAAACTGAACTATAACCTATCAAAGCAATATAACTAAACACTGCTAATACTATTAAAACTATTAAAGCAGTATAGTATAAAAGCTGAAACATCAAAATAATTGCAAATCAAGCAACTGAACATTAATACCATAGTAATAATTGAACATCAAAATAACTAAACATCAAAATCTATTGATACCATAGTAATGATTTGAATTTCGACTTTGATAGGTCGAAGCTCGAAGGGAGAGATGAGTGCTAAGAGTAAGAAAGTAGTAAGATCTTGAGTAAATTATTCGATTCTTGCTACGCAGATGTAGATATTATTATCATCCAATCTTATCTCATGTGGTTCTTCTGTGTGAATATCTTTATTTAATGCATTAGATCAATCACCTTGAGGTCCTTGACCTTCCTAGATACCTTCCTAAAATTAACCTAAAAGGAATACCATATCCTAGATTACCTTATCGGTTCTACCATTCAAGGACATTGAATCCATTGAAATCAAATTATCATACTTCATGCAATATGATAGACTGCACCAAGTGCCAAACTTTATTTTTCACTCATTTTGGTGATTTATTGTTCTCAACCTTTTTAATTCACAATAAAACTTCAAATGAAAGTTTTTCTTTTCTTTTCTTTCAAAATAAGTTATTGATTTTTTAACTCTTGATAGATCAAAGCCAGTCAGTGTGCTTCATTGTGAGCTACACATTTTGCTCTTCTCTGACATGCCCTCTGACATGCTTTGCACAAAGGCTGACACATTATTGCAGATGGGTTAAGAAAGGGAAAAAAGGGAAGATTTTTTATACAAAAAGATGAATTAAATGTATCAAAAATCTTTTGCTAAATTGAAATGCCTAGGGTTTTCCAAGCAAATTTCTTTTGCTAAATTGAACTAAATTATCTTGAAAACCCAAACAAAATTCAACACTGATATGTAGTGCAAGAATTTAAACTTGAGGAACTCAAATTATCATATCACTAAGTTCTATATTAAATGTATGACAAAATTTTGCAGTGATCAAGAAGAAGAAGAAGGTGAAGGTTAGAGGAGGTGAAATTAAATGGATTACATTTCTTATGTTAGAGGAGGTGAAGGTTAAATTCAAAACACATTGGCACTTACTGATCTAAAGCCTTGTTTCCTTTTATTTTTCTACACTTAGTTTTTATGAAATGTTTTCATTCAACCGAAGCATAGCCAAACAATGGAAGGCCTCACATTGGCACATATGAAATCTTATATAGCTTGTTATGGAGCAAATTAAAAAGAGGACAAAAAATAAGCATAACCAATCAAATAAAAAGTAGTTAGATTCATATGCAACACTGACAGAAAACAAACAATAGCTATAGATCAATCAGCATATTGAACTAGGTTGAGAAGATAAAAAGTTAATTAGATTATTCTGCATATCTTTCACTTTAAAAGAACCATAGTCTGACATATTAGTAGGAAAGACGAATATCAAGAGATATACAAGAAAGAAAAATCATAAGTCATCTTCATAACAATTTGGGTTTCCATCAAAGAACACACACTACTATAAACTTGGTCTTCAGCAATGGCTATCAGCAACGGCCACTCAAGTCGTTGCTATTTGCAACGGCATTCTTACAGCCGCCCGAGCCGTTGCAGATATGTTGTATCTGCAACGGCTTTCTAACGGACATGCGAGCCGTTGTTGATGATGTTAATTATCAGCAATAGCTTTCTAACGGACAAGTGAGCCGTTGCAGATGATAGCTTATTAGCAACAGCTTGCTAACGGACACGTGAGCTGTTGCTGATGATAACTTATCAGCAACGGCTTTCTAACGGGCGAGTGAGCCGTTGCTGATAAGTTTATATAGGTCGCAGATCGCGCCCGCCCCCCTTCTTCCTCCCGCTGCTGCCGCCGCTGCCGACGCCGACGACGCCTCCCGCTGCTGCCGACACTATCAGGTATGTGCCCTCCGGTCGGCCGTCTCTTCCCGTTGCGGCCGGTAGAAAATCCAGCCACTATACGTCGGCGCCGGAGTCCACCTGACTCCGGCACCGGGATTTGTAGTTTAATAATATTTTTTTTATTGTTTTTTTATTGTTAATTAATTATTTAGATTAATTGTTTAATTTGTTAGAATAATTTTTAGGGTTTAGATTAATTTCGGAATTATCCAATTCGAACGCGCGCCGAAATCGTCCACTTCGGACGCGCGCCGAAATCGTCCAATATGGACTCGAACTGTCTCGAAACATTTAGAAAATAATCATCCATCCGACGAGTTCATATGTTTCACGTACGCATCGACGAGTCGGATATGATTTAGCAAAATCTTAGATCCGTTCGAGGATTGTATGTTCGTGTAAAAGAAGTAGATGATCTTTTATACAACGTACAATTCTTGAATTGTCCCTGATTGTTGAGGTTAATTACAAATCGAAATTGGCAGCAAATGAGCCTTTTATATTGGCATCACAAGCCGAACAAGTATATTACGCGGAGTATCCGGCTTGAAATAAAGATAGAGCAGATTGGCGTGTAGTCTGTAAGACAAAAGGTAGAGGAAAAATTGATTCGATAGTAGGAGAAAATAAGCTGATACCTGATATGACACATGGTTTCTATCAAGAAGATGATTCTCCTGCTGTGGATCGTATTATTCCAATACTCGAGGATGCAGACACAACGTCAATTCAATTAGAAGTTGAATATGCTGATGATGACGATCATGAAATTGAGGAAGCTGGAGATGAAGAAGATGAAGAAGAGGAAGAAGAGGAAGAAGAAGAAGAATTCGAAGACTATTATTCAGATGATGAGGAATAATTATAAAGTGTATATTTTATTAAATATATCTCTACTATTTATACAATAATCTGATTATATGTCTGTTCGACAGATATGTCTGGTCGTGGTTATCGACGCATGAGAGCTTCGGAGTCTCCGATCGGTGAGACTCCAGCACTTACTCATGCTGTTGATCCTCCTGTTGCTGATCCTAATGAGGATGATACTGCCGAGGCTAGTACATCCAGACGCAAGCGGCCATGCGGGCCGAACAGGTGGCAGCCTCCACCAGCCACAGAGTCACGTAGATTGATTAGCGTGATTGGGAAGCGGTAATATATCATGAATTATGAATCATTATAAATTTATTATATCATAATATAATATTAGAATTTATTTTTGTTGTGCAGGTTCGAGCAAGAAGAAGTCCCGAGGAGCATTTCTTCTACTATTCGACGATACATGCACGGGGCATGGCCTACGTGGTCTCACGTGCCTAGCGAGCACGATGACATGTTATGGCGCGAGTTTGAGGCACATATTATTATTATTTTTTACATGCATGATGATATATTAATATTGGTACTGATATTATTATTTTGCAGGCTCGCTATACATGGGTCGAGGACCAGAGGCCCTTCATTTACGCTGCCTGGGAGGCTATTTCCCGGGCAAGGTACAATGGGCAGCTGGGGCAGGCTCGGTCCCAGGCGATGGCCCGAGCTGGGACCACTAACATCGCGGAGACTCAGGGATACGGCCCCAGTTGGATTACTCCGGATATATGGGACCAGCTCGTGGGAATATGGTCGACGGATCGATGGCAGGAGGTTTCTCGGAATGCGGCTAAAAATCTCATGTCGGGAGGAGCAGCGCGTCACACCGGCGGCTCTGTTGCATTTGCAGTGCACGCGAACCGTATGGTAAGTATATCTTTTAATTATATATTTTATTTATTACTATGTGTACTAATTAATGTATTTGTTTTATAAATATAGACGACGATGTCGGATGACGGGACTGTCCAGCGACCCTCCCCGATGGCAGTGTTTGAGCGGACTCACCGTCGAGAACATGGGACGGGGGAGTACATCGACAACCGCGCTGCATACATTATGGTAATTATATATTTATTTAAATTATTCATTATAAATTTATAATTTAAGTTTTATGATAAATATTAAATAAAAAATCAAACTCGAGTAGGAGACCTACAGCCAGACGGTGGTGCAGCGCGGGGGTACCCCCGAGGACTTTGATGCAGCATCGTGAGTCGAGGCCGCAGGTGGCTGGGACCATGGCTGCGTATATGGCTTCGCATATAGTGGTCATGCGCGAGCCGTACTAGGGCCACTTGGGGCACCGACCCCTCCGGTCGCTGGTGAGCGGCCGTCCACCTCTAGATCCAGTTATGATCATAGTAGCAGAATAAGGACTCTAGAGGACACGATCAGAGAGAATGAATGTAACTGGCGCTAGTGAGGGCGTCGATCATTAATCGATTTTGTCCCCTACTTTTGTTTATAGTGGATGAAATGAAAAAGAAATAGTACAAAAAGTATTTTCGTCAAATTATCTTATCATGTGTTGTGATAATACAAAACGAAAGCAATATAGTACTAAATTTGATGTCCAATACCGTGCGAAACGAACATGAGACTATTTGTTATGCTGTCTTGTACAATTTTATACAGTACTGACTAGTTTGTTCTGTACTAAACTATTTGCGAAACGAACGTACCCTTAAACTAATTAAAGAAATGCTAACTTTTCATAGTGAGAATGCGATTGAGTTGCCCAGTACTAGACAGTTGGTGTTAGACTGTACGGGACAAGAGGTGTCCTCGGCAGTGCCTTAGGTGCTGTTTGATTAGCGAAAATTATTTTCTGGTTTGGTTTCAGTGAAACTGAAAACTTGATTTTAGTTTGTAATTTTCAATTTTTTAAAAACGTGTTTGGTTAAAGAAAACATCAATTTTAGTTAGTTAAAATCTGTGAATATTTATTTGGTTATAAAAAATAATATTAATTTTTCTTGGATATTTTTAGTAGTAATTAAATGTTTAGTTAATTTACAAAATTCAATGTTTGCTAATATTGCTATAAAATATTTATATGATTTAATTAATTAAGTTATTGATAATTTTGTTTTCATTCTGATTTCGATTTAGTTTCATGAAAACGTTGAACCAAACACGCTTTTGTAAGCAGTTTTGGTTTCAGTAAAATCGAAACCATAAAAATAAACTTGATTTCGTTAATCAAACAAACCCTTATACCCTATTTGTTTTACCAAATATTGGACTCGAAAAATAGTCTTGTTCCACGTTTATTATATATCACTACATAAAAACAATGATGAGTATACTAATTTTAAATGAGGTTTGGAAGCATCAGTTTATTAACCCAGCAATTCTCAGAAATGTAGCACTCTGTGATTACCAATTGTGTCATAGGATAATTTAATTTCCTTGTTTCCTCTGTGATTAAAAGATGGAAATGTTAACAGTAAAAATAAATAGTTAATGTGATTCAACCCCATTGATTGGGGCTTAATTCCTAAGAAATCTTCCAGACAATTAACAAAAGGAAGAACATATGCTAATATGCTATGATCAAAATATTCGTCAAGTTTGGTGTTGGTCTGTATGGTACGAGAGAAACATTAGACTGTTCAAAGAGCGGAGTTCTTCACCCTATGTGGCGACTATTTCGACCGCTAACTATCTTCTTGAGTTGTACCCTTGTTTTGCTATTTTCTTGTTTTCATGTTATGCTCATTTGGCGGACGATTGTTTCATCTGCCTCTCCTCCCTCTCTCGCCTTCCTGCGTACTTCAATTCTCTTGAATAGAATGTAGGTTTTCTTTTTTGAAAAAAAAAAATCATCAAGTTGACTACAACACACAATAATTCAATAGGACTATATAAATAAAAGAATTAAAACCTTTTGCCCTAATTCACATGCAAGAAAAAAATATAAAATAAGTTAAAATTACAAAATATACTTTTTTTAAAAATGCAAAAAAATAATTTGAACATTAAAATTTAACAAGTAAAAAATCACAAATAAAAAATAAAAAGAAACAATGAAATGAAAAAACAATATAAAGTTATATCTTATAAAAAAGGTTGTTTTGGGCTCCCATTGGGCCCAAGAAGTCTAGAAAAGAAGTTATCTACAGTCCGTAATTTAAAATTGCAGGCCTATAAGACTAAGAGAACATGGTAATTAATAGTGTTGAAATAGTAAATGAATTTGGTGATGGTGTTCTTTTGTACTGTAATTTTCTTTTTAACTCCAAATGTATGATTATAGTAATTGATAGAATTTATTATTTCTGATTGTGTATCTGTTTGTCCTTACAGTTTATTTAAGTGACATTTTTTCCCTTTCAATATGGTATGAAGTTGACTGAACATTTTATCCTTTCAATATGTTATTTGTCACAATTCTCCTAGTTGAGATGTTTGCACTTTGCAAGGAGCAAAATGGTACCAATAGCGACTGGCCAGGATCTTCTCAGTTACGCCATACAGCCTATTCTTGTCTTCAGCATCCTTGTACATTCTGCAAAATGGTACCAATATACATTCTGTACATCCTTGTACCAGTATTGCAGCTCTTCTTGTTTCATGTTATTGACAGGATATATGGTTTCGTTTCTCCCTCTTCCTGCTGACCTACCGCTAATAATTCAGCTAATACGGCATGATCAATTGATCAGGTTCATAAGCTGTACAGTGACCTCTAGCCAACTGCGCGTCCCATTCGCTGGCGCACCCTTTTAGGCCACCCTCTTCTTTGGATTCTTCCATCTCATGGCATGTGCTCGCACTTCGTTGCGTGTATTCTAGGATTACACTTATTAATCATGTAAATTTGGGTTAGTATATGATTCTTTTTAGCTCTGCTCATTATAAGATTCTATGATTTCCAAAGCAGAAAAAAGCAAACACTTTTCTAACTTTTTACAATAACTCGACTCGCCTGTCGCTGTGAATCTGTGAATCTGTGATGATAAATTACTCGACTCCTCTTTATTTCTTCCTCGAAATTTTTACGGCACGCCATCAGTGCGACATAGGAGGAATAAAAGCTTTCTTGTTGACTTGGATCCTCGGTAGGTAAACAGTTCATTTCATGGTAGTATACGCCGCATTGTCTGTCTTGATTTGTCTTCGCTAATTTCATTTAATTGGATTCGGAAGCTGCCTCAGAAGCCACCTATCGATTCTTGTCCTTCGGTTCTCTTCGTCTCCTTCCTCTTCGACTAGAATTCTTGGAAACTACCGAGTATTGCTTAAACAACTGCTACAGGGAGCACTTTTATTTGTTAGATGACTTCTAGATAGGTAGCCATCGCCATCGCCGCCGCCAACGCGTCGGTGAAACCCAGGATCGATGAATCGCCAGCAGAGGGTCGCTGCTACCCTTCCGACGCCGGCTCACTCGCCGCCGCCGCTGCCAGCGGGTGTGGAGAAAGAAAGAAAGAGCAGTTTTTGCCACCGCGTCTTTCCTTTGCTCCTCCTCACGCTTTATGCGGTCGGCTCGGTCCTTAGACTGGCTTTGTCTTCCCCGTTTCCTTCTTCCTTTGTGCAGTCATCCGCCTCTTCATGTAAGAATTCCGCCTCAAATCGTCTTACTTTCTCTTCTTCTCTGGTTTTCTCTTTGTTTTTGCTTCGTTCTCTTCTTCAATTCCAATTCCCCTTTATCTAGTTTCTGCAGAATTAAGGCAGGAAGTGGAATCCTTGAAGACGCATATTCCATCGGAGACAAACCACCTCCAAGCTCACGAAGAACACTCGGTAGCTCCGCGGCCTCCGTGCTCTGGTCTCATCGACGGTAATAATAGTCACGGAGAAGCTTACTTGGTGAATCAAAATTGTCCCTCTTTTGTTCTTATCGATTAATCTCGGCAAAAACAAAAATGTGGCAGGCCGAGCGGACGGAGCCGCCGCGACCAAAGACACCGCGCTCGTGTGCTGCGACCGGAGCCACATCCGTAGCGACCTCTGCTACGCGAGAGGGGACATTCGCACCGACTCGCGGTCGTCCTCCGTTCTGGTGTACGGAGCTGCCGACGGCAAAGCGCCGCCGCCGCCTGTGGAGAAGATTCGCCCCTACACGCGGAAGTGGGACACGGGGATCACCGCCACGATCCAGGAGATCTCGATTCGCCCCCTGCCGTCCGCCGCCGCCAACGGCAGCAGCAGCAGCAGCAGCCGCCGACAAGCGGCGGCGGCGGCGGGGTGCGACGTGCGGCACGAGGGCGTGCCGGCGCTGCTGTTCTCCAACGGGGGGTACACGGGGAACCTGTACCACGAGTTCAGCGACGGGCTGATCCCGCTGTACGTGACGGCGCAGCGGTTCCGCGGCGAGGTGGTGCTGGTGGTGGCGGAGTACCGGTCGTGGTGGCTCACCCGCTACCGCCCCGTGCTGGAGCGGCTGACCAAGTACAAGCTGGTGGATTTCAGCAGGGACACCCGCGTCCACTGCTTCTCGGAGATGATCCTCGGCCTGCGGATCCACGGCGAGCTCATCATCGACCCCTGGCTCACCCCTAACGGTAAGTAAGTAACTATTATTTATTTGCGCACGGTTTTTTTTTTCTGCGGCATTGTTCGATTTAAAGCTATTCGTCTTCATTCGATCGATCAATTCGAGCAAGACCGTAGTAAGATTCCGTAGTCGTCATCGTCTTCCTCTGGGTACAGAGGATGTAGGAAGAGATGGAATGTCTCAATCCGCAGGGAAATTAACCATTAAACTAGCAGTCTCGCCCGCATTCCCATAATTGATATCAAGTCGAGGAGTCAGGTGGGCGAATAGAGAATTAGGGTTGAAAGGGAGGCGGTGCAAGCTCCGACGACGGGGGGAATGATTCCGATTCCGATTCCGACGGAGGGAGATAAAGCGCACGGGTTCAGAGGTGCGCTGGCCAATGGGCGAGTCGCCGCGTGGACAATTTGACGCCGACAGCGGCAGCGCACGTGATTCGTGGCCCTTTTAGAGTTGTTTATGCGTCGAGATTGGCATCGTTCTCTTGTTAGCTCTACCATCATGATCAATGTAACGGCGTTGGGCGAGAAGTCCCTCTCGCAGCTAAACCGCCTTCCTTATCTTTAATGGGCAGGCGAGTGGATGATGATTAGATCTCGACCGGTGGCCGGTTCGCTGTTAATTACAATAATGCGAGTAGTCCACTCCACGATCAAGCCAGCATTTGATTAGAACTGAACCACACTTTCCGTGCCAAGGCCACTAATGAATTGACGTCCTGTCGGTAGCTAATTGGCGCAGAGGATATTATTTTGGCAAACCGAGAATTAACTTTGGACCACCGGCCCGGCTTTTTTTTAGTTTTCTTTTTACTAAGGTGCAATTGAATTCTTTGCCAAAACTAGTTGTCAAATTTTTGAGAAGCAGAACATCCCTGTTTTTGTGTATCATGGCCTCATGCACAATGTAGTGCACTCACAATCAATTGGCCGAATAAATCTTTTGGGCAGTAGATGTTCACCGCAATGTGGGTCAGGTGTTGTGCCATGTTCCTGCTATAGTGAGAAAGCTTTTGGGGAGAAAGATTTGTGTCATTGTCCTCTCTTAACTTTTTCACCAAAAAGTGACCGAAGCCCATGAACCAAAAATGAAAAGCTTTTTTTTTTATTTGAGAGGATTATAGAAATATTCTTGGATGTTCCTCTCAATAGTATTCTTAAACTTCAATTGGACTTACCGGTTCGACAACGAAAATGGTCATGGACTTGTTCAAATTAGTTCATTTTAAAAATGCAAAATATTATAGATTAAAAACTAATTAACTTGGTGGTTTTAAACAATAGGAACTTTTATATTTCAAAGAACTCGGAAGAAAATTACAGGATTGAATAGTTTGTGTTAGAAAAATATTTTATATGACTATGAAGTTTGACCATATAGTCAATATTTCTAGATAGGCTATTGAAAGAAAGTAGGGAACATTTGAAAATTGAAATATAAAGTAGGAGTGCAAGGTCTAACTTTAGTTGGGTGGTCATCAGCGAGGTCAACATAGAGAAAAGGGCAATTGAAGGTTAAGACAATTACATATCTTTGCTTCATATGATAGGAGGATACGGTAAGAAATAAATTTGTATCTACTATTTATTTAGTGCATGAATTAAAAAAAATAATATAATATAAAATTAATATTATATTCAATAAATATTAGATTTTATTAAACTATTCAATCTAATAAAGCAAACGAATTATTATTATTATTGTATTGTTGGTAATAAACTCAACACAAAGAATATAATATCCTTGTACAGTTGTACTACTAGTTAAGATTTGGGTGGGATAGGAGGAACAACTTAGCTAGTATTAAACATACATGTTATTGGAGATGGATAGGGGTGTTCATTGTTCAGTTCATACCGAATCAAATCGAAAAATTGAACCGAATTTTTTGATTCGGTTTGGTTTCAACGGTTGCAAATTCGGGTCTTGACCCGAACCGAACCTGAATTTTGGATTTTGGTTCGAATTCGGTTCTCAAAATTCGGGAATTGACCCAAACCGAAAATCGAATAATTAAAAAAAAATTATTTTTTTAACCCAGGTAATTAAATGAGTATTAGGAAATAATTTTTATTTTTTATTTTTTAACCGAATTAATTAAAATTTTGGTTTTCGGATTAGAAATCGAACTGAATAAATTAGTTCGGTTCGAATTAGATCGATTTATAAAAAAAATGATTTGATTAATTTTGATTCGATTCGAGTTGAATAGAATGGACAACCTTAGAGATGGGACACACAAGACCAAGCTAATTAAGCAACGAAGGTGGTGGTGATAAGGCATTCATAGAAGGCAAAGGAATGGGTTGATTCCTTATCTGGTAATAGAAGTACAAAGATGTGAAAGGTGATATAAGGATGGGGCAACAATGTGGAATTACCCAAGATTAGTTGTGATACATATAGGCTTAAGGATGACCGTTGGTGTGAGATGATCATTGATGTAAGATGTAGTGTAGCATTAGGTACACCAAAGCTAAGATCACAAACTTAGACGGTATGAAAGTAGATATCGAGAAATGCTAATGCAAGTTAGATTATGCACTAAGTTGATGGGATTAATTTGAGAGGTGCAAAGGATCAGAATATAGAAATTTTAGGATATTGTCATTTTATTAATTGACATGGAATCGATCAGTTACATGCCATAATTGTTGAGCTGAGAATTATTTAAAAAAACAAAAACAAATAAACTAAAACACATGGAAATGCATATACTACCGCATAAGTGTTTCCAACGACTCCAACCATGTGTTAATTAATTAGTAGGTGCAGGCGTGCAGCGAACAAAACCTACCATTGGGCTCTCTCTCTCTCTCTCTCATCTAATAAATAATTACTTGTCATTTTGCCTGCATGTGAGTTAACACACAATCAGACCGACGCACCAACTTCTGTACCCATTCTTTCAATAACTCCTTTATTGAAGAGAGCGAGACAACGTAATTCAAGGACAAACTTTTTTGGGCCCCGCCTCGCTGTCCCGTTAATTGTTTATTCACGGGATGCGCAGCGCAAAAATCAACCGCGCGCCTGCGTGCGGCAAAAGCAAAGAGGCACGATCGAGTCCCGCGTGGGACCCAATGGAACTCAACTCAGCCCGTTTGTTTCACGCCAACGGCCAAGTGCCAACCCACTAAGTGCCAGCTGTCCGTTAATTCTTTGAATTATTCTATTTTGGAATCCAGTTAATTAAATTAATTGTTTATTTATTTTTTTCGTTGGAAAAAAAAAAACAAACAAACAGGTAACAGCATTCGCGACTTCCAAACGCTCCTTCGCGAAGGATTCAACGGCGTCGTCCAGCCGAAGCCGCCGCTCCCCGAGTCGCCGCCGTTCCTTCGGCCGCTGATCCGGTCCTCCCACCGCGGCCAGTGCGGCAGCCGACGGCCGAGGATCGCCGTGTTCATCCGCAAGGGCTGCAGAGTGCTGCTGAACCTGCGGGAGCTGGCGCGGACGTGTCAGCGGACCGGGTTCGACGTGCAGATCGTCGAGCCGAAGCGGGGCACCCCCCTGGAGGTGATCCACCACGCGCTGGCGCCCGCCGACGTGATGCTCGCCGTCCACGGCGCGGCCATGACGCACTTCCTCTTCATGCGCCCGGCGTCCGTGCTCATACAGGTCGTGCCGCTGGGACTGGAGAAGCCGGCCGAGGAGTTCTATGGCGAGCCGGCGCGGCGGCTGGGCCTGGAGTACTTGGCCTACAACATAACGCCGGAGGAGAGCTCCCTGTACAAGATTTACGATCGGCAGAGCCCGATTCTTGTGAATACGAGCTCGATTACCAGCAAAGGATGGGAGGAGATGAAGAAGATCTACCTGGATAAGCAAAATGTGAAATTGAACCTAAAGAGATTCAGTAAGATTCTTGCTCAAGCGTATACCCATGTTTGTGGACATTAATTTGTAATTAATATAGTTCGATTCTTTTGTTCATTAGCCATTCGCTATAGAAATATGTCGATAGCTTAATTCGTCAAGTTCTGATTTCGTTATATATCATTGAAATATGTTCCTGGTTTCGTTAATTTGTTAAATATATTTTATAGCTCAATTTTGTATAATTGGCCATGAATAGATGACAAGAAAGCAAAAAAATGGGAGCATTTGTGTTTTTACGTATAATCATCACTATTATAAATATAAGATAGGATAATTAGATTAAAAAAATACAAAGTTTTGTTATATTTTAAGTTTTATCCACGATTTCAAAATTTTCTTGTAAATATATATATATATATATATTTCATCTGTTATGTCATCTACCAATTCGTCAATCGCCGTCTCAAAAGTGCTAACGTGGAGGAAAATATCACTGGCATGATTGACAGCTTCATATGTGGCCGTTTAGTTGTCGATCTGTTATTAAAAAGGAATATATATATATATATATATATATATATATGTCTCACCTATTTTTCTCTCTCTTCTCTTTTTCTGTTGTCATTGATCACCACTGCCACCTTGCACCTCTACCTCCTTTCCGGCCAGGGAAGACTTCACCGGTCATGGAAGGATGAACTATGGGACGGCCAACGTCACCGATGACTCCACCCACTTCATTCTTCTTGTACAGCTTCTTGGCTTCATTCGTCGAAGCAGTTTTGGTGGGTGACAACTAACGTCTGCAACGAATCCGCATGGCCAAGCTCAAGCTAGGAAGAGTAGCAACAATCCGACCAATAGAGTCAAGAAGGTGTACGGGAAGAATGAGGTGGCCGAAGTCGGCGGCGGCGTTGGCCGTCTCATGGTTCATCCTTCCATGACCGGCCAAGTCTTCCCCGGCCGGATAGGAGGTAGCGGTGCAAGGTGGCAGTGGCGGCGGCAGAAGAAGAAAAAGTAGGGAAGAAAAAGAGAAGAGAGAGAAAAAGGTGGGACTATATATACCTATATATTTTTTTTTAACAACAGACCCACAACTAGGCAGTTACGTATGAAGCCGTCAGCCACACGAGCGTCGTTTTCCCCCACGTCACCATTTTTTAGACGACATTTAACGAATTGGTAGATGACATAACAGATGAAAACTATATGCATTTACTAGTATTTTGAAATCATGAGTAGAATTTAAAATATAGCGAAATTTTATAATTTTTTAGTCTAATTACCCTATAAGATACAGCTAACTAAGTTTGGGGAAATATATTATTTGTACTCGAATATTTTTCTGTACTCTGGAATTTGAATTCTTGCTTCTGCCTGAAAATTATGGATGCGGCGTCCTTGATCTTATTAGAGAGATCGCTCGCGTGCAGCGATTTGCTGTGTGCGCTGCACGCGGGCGCGTGGGCTGGGCTCGGCCTAGTTGTTTGGCCCGCCTGGGCCGGGCCAAGCCCAATGAATATCAATGTTTTTTTTCTTGATCCAGCATTGCAATATGATCCATTTCAAATTGGATCCGGATTAAACTGAATCAACCCTCATATTTTGAAATGCAAAAAAGACATTTTTTTTGTTTACTTTTCCCCAATGGGTCAAGTGAAATCGAAGTGTAGATCCCACCGTATATATAATTAGAATAAGAAGTCAAAAAATCCATGATTAGAGTCTTGGAAATCTAAGAGGCATAAATCGTATGTACTAATTGTCATGGTCGACCATGACACGGTGGAGGGCTTGGTCTTCTTGATCTCCTTATACCATGAGATGAAGACCATACCGAATTATTTCACCTCTCAAGCAAAAGAGATTCCGTAGAAATAAGAAGAACTAGGTCCTACTAGGGATCATAGCGGATTGGATATGGTGCACATATTACATTATTCGCATTCGCATCACATCTCAGTACACCGATTTATCTATAATAACTGATTCATAAGATATGAATGTGAATATAATTGACATCCCTGGCTTCAAACCGAAAAACCCACCTACTAGCCAAACAACATGAAGTGTGAAACGAGGAAAAATGATGGAAGAGGGCCCTCAACCTATTTGGATGGAGAAAAAAAAATGATATGCTACCTTATGCTTAGGGCTGGCAACGGAGCGGATACGATGCAGATACTCGATTATTCGTATCCGCACCGCACTTCATATCCGCCCATTCGTATTCGCACCATATCCGCTACGGATGTGAATATGGATATCCATATCCGCACCGTTTCAAATACGGATATCCGCATCGCATCCGTATCCGCACCGTATTTAATAAAAATATATTAAAATTATATATTTAATTAAAAAAATTAATAAATTATCAATTCATTGATCCAAAATAAATATATATTATACTTCAAAATTCATCTTGACATGAAATTACCATAGAGCTCTTATATATATTAATAACTTATATGAGCAAAATAATAATTCAGATATGCGGATAAGCGGTGCGGATCCACAGCCATATCCGTATCCGCACCATATTCGTTTTGATATAAGTTTTTTAAATTCGTATCCGTATCCATATTCATTTTTACTTGCGGATATGAATCGAATACGGTGCAGATGCAATTTTTAATTAGCGGATGCGAATAAAATTGCCACCCCTACTTATGCTTCCATCGATGTTGTGATGCTTGATACATGAACCAATCCAATGGAGACCTATTTCATTGACTATTTCATTAATATATTCATAATTAACCATTCGCCCTTAATTTCGAGTTCCTCTTGAAGATTGTGAGACTCCCGTACCAAATATACAATTGACTTTCCACTATGCAATGAATATTGAGTTAGCCTTATTCATAGTCAACAACTCAGAAGAATATTCACACACGGAGAAAAAGGTCCATGGAAATCCAATAAGACGAAAGAGATCAAATCAGAAGGTGCCTGATTCCTCTGGCTTAACAAGTAACACAATTGCAACAACAAAACAAAGATATGATTACACAAAAGGCAAGCGGTGAAAATTAAGATGACTTAAACTGTTAGGTTATCCCTCCAATTTGGAGGAAGAACCGGGCTTAATTTTGTTGGGCTTTTATCTGACTTTAATAGGCCCATGACCTACATTTGTGAGTGTTTATTTCAACCAAAAGGAGAAGAACCGATAGGAAAAAATAGCGGCAACACTCAATTAGGATGTCAAATCAACTCAGATTGGGATAACTTTGATAACGGCTTCAACACTTGTGGGATTAAATTCTGAACATGGTCAAATTTTCATTTTGAGCTACGTGGTTCCTGTTTGGCTGAGTTTGTAATCTGTCTTTCTCGAATGACGAATTTCGATTTGGTGATCCAAGAAATCGTTGTCTCTTGAGTTGGCTGATCCAAGGTATCAGAGCCTCGAGTTACAAAAGTTTGGGATTTTTTAGTGTTTTCGAGATGGGGGAGTCTACATGTTCTATGTTTAAAATTCATGCAATTAACTACTCTATTTAGAAGTCGATCTCATATGGAGGATTTTTGATTTTGTAGGGACTTGTATGATCCCATTGAAAGGGACTCAGCTAAACTAGAAGATAAGGATGACAAGGCTTGGGAACACATGAATCAAAATATTATTAGTTTGATTAGACAGTGGATAGACAGTAGTGTTTATCATCATGTTGCTCATGATCAGACAAATGCGAAAGTTTTGTGGGATAAGCTAGCAAATCTCTACGCGAGGAAGACATTGCAGAATAAGGTTTTTCTTGTGAAGAGGCTTGTTCATCTTCGTTATAAGGATGAAGGTAATATGGTCGGACACATGAATGATTTCTAGGCCATTGTTAATCAGTTGACGAACCTAGAGATAATATTATCTAATGATTTGCATGCTTGTCTACTTTTCGAAACTCTATCGAATAATTGGGATATACCTGTAGTAGCATTGAGTAACTCTGCATCCAATATGTAGTAATCAATGATCATAGTTAATAGGAGCTTATTAAGGAGGTGACTAGGAGGAACGCCTGAGATTTTCATTCAGTTTGAAGCTCTAGTTATAGGTAATACATACTTCATTGAAGTTATTTAGTTTGGGAGAAGATAATGATATTCTTTAGAAATATACCCATGAAGTACAAACTCAATGATCTCTAGAACTGATGCTTCCCATTAGAGGTATTATAAATTTATCAAGTAATTATCTCATTTTGTTTTGAGATAAATATAGTTGATGAATGCATATACCATAAGTTCAGTTAGAGCAAGATTATTATCCTATGTACCCTTATTGCTAAATGAGATAATTTTAGTCTCAAATCGTTCTCTAAGGATAAAATTGAGTAGGAGAAAATATAGAAGATTCCATATGCATCTACTACAGGGAATCTGATGTATGCTCAAGAAAGTACGCGTTCAGATATTGCGTACACTAAAGGGATATTAGACAGATATCTAACTAATTTCGGAATGGATCATATGGTATCTACAGAGAATAAAGCATTACATATAGAAAATTAGATAAGTAGGAGATCATTGGGTATTCTTGACTCTAATTTTGCTGGATGCCTAAAAAAAAGTTGAAGATCAACTTCTGATTATATTTTTCTGTTTGCCAGAAAAGTTATTTATTAGAGAAGTGCTAAGCAGACACTCACTGTAGCTTCAGATATAAAAGCAGAATTCATAACTTATTTTAAGGTATTCAACCTTAGAATATGACTGCAATATTTTGTCACTAGGCTGCCTATAGTAATAAAATTGAAAGACCACTAAAGTTATTATGTGACAATAAATTAGCAATGTTATATTCCAATAACAGCAGGAACTCTTTAAAATCTAAGCAAATCAACGTAAAGTTCTTTGCTAAAGAAAAGAATTCAGAGTGGCCATAGAGCACATAGGTATAACTTCCACAATGGCAGATTCGCTTATTAAAGTTTTTCCACCCGCGATCTTTCATGAGCATGTTGCTCATTTGGGTGCAGCATCATGTATTGATATAATGATTTAGTGAGAGTTCGTAATATGTTACTGCGCTTTATGAATATTTTTCTGCAGAATAAAATTTTATATTTTATACTCTGAATATTTTTGGTTGATCTCAATAAAGTAGGATCAGTTGGAAATAGATATGTTAGGATCACATTGCATGTAATTTTCATGTTGTGCACTCATATATGATCTATGTCGTCGAGAGTATTAACATTGTGATCATTGATGAATTTAGTTACGATAAATGTGGCAAAAGTCGCTTTGGTTCGTTGTTGGTATGATCGGTGGATCAGATTGTTGATAATAATAGTGATGGTGAGCTCATAAAGTTAGTATGCACAGCTATACGGTGATACATGTGTTGGCCCAAGTGGGAGATTGTTAGATTAATTTTTAATAATCTGATATGGGCTAACGCATATCAATAGACGTGCATTCATCACTGTAAAATTAACGGCTCAGATCTTAATTGATCTAATTGTATTTATTTATGGGCCCGCGACATCTCAATATTATATGAGATTTAATTGTACAGATATCATTTGAGATAATTATTGATTTTATGATGGGCAAAATAGTAATTAATATTACCTCGAGTTTTTATTATAAATAGAGGGGTTATGGTCCATGAGTCATGCATTTGATTCTAGTTCCTGAAACCTCATTATTCAAAGACGACTCGTGGACGATGCGTAGACTTGAAAGGCCGTCTCCTTCTCATAAACTAAGCAATGGATTCAAGTACGTTTTCGCATTCAATTATTCTTAATGATTTAGCACGTAAGTTCTTAATTTTTGGATTTAATGTCTGTTTAAAAAAATTTTTCACTGGTCACTAAACAACAAGAGAGAAGTATAAGCAAAAAATTATCTTTTAAGCATGATAAATCAAAGTCGATGCCAACATGCAATGACTACGATGAGTTTTTTTTTTTTTACAAAAAGAGACAGACGTATTGTTTTTTCAAAAACAGATAATAATATGCCTAAATTACTTGAAGTCACAAGTTGAAGACACTAACATATGATTGACATACTATAGTCGCATAAGTTAGATAAATTACAGACTCCTCGTAAAAACTTGCACATAAGCTTCCATAGACGACATACTTTGTAATAATAACTATTGAAGCTACAATGATTTTTGGAATGAACAACTAGTAGTGCTGGATCCAACCGAACAATCCCAATGGCATTTAGTAATCATTCACTCGTGTTAATCATCAGTGTGATGTGATATCCTTTCAATAGAATCCTTCCAAATGACTTTTTGGTTTTCTTTTTGACATTAAGTTCTTCAGCTTCATCAAGTACCAAATTCATATAATTACCGAAACCAATATATAATACGTCATATCTTTCAATTGGAAAAACCATTTTTGGATGCGAGCTTTGCTTTAGAGGAACCTAAAAATTAGATTGATGAGTTGGGTCATGATCCGTTGGACTTTGGTGGATGCCATGGTTGATGCTTCCTTGGAGCTACCTTTGTTGCTTCTCCTTTCACCTCTAAGAGCTTGATAAAAACCCTAGCCGAGGGTCCAGGAGAAAAAGAGGGTGGCTCCGTGACTAGCTTTACTTATCTAATAATCCTTGTTATTTATTAGATCGATTCAATTTGGTGTCTCTCCTGTTCAGATGTAACTTCGGCGGGGAAGTCGGTAAAAGACACTTTGACGCTCAAGTTAGTGACACTCCAAAGTGGAGATAACAGAAAATAAAAATTAGAATACATAAGGTATGTCGTGTCTTTATTTATTGCATGTGAAGATGATGTCGTCACCAAACAATCTCGCAAGGATATGATATTGCTCGGAACGGGTCGAGATTGATCCCGGAGATGACGGTCCTGTAATGGCGTATCCTTTGTGACAATGAAGTACATGAATGTCCTTGTATGTAGGGGTGACAATCTGTGTCGTGTCGTGTCTAAACGTGTCTCGTGTTGTAAAAGGCTAAATTCGAACCCGATCCATTTATTATACGTGTCCGAATATGCAAATTCGAACTCGACCATTTTATTCCCGGGTTGACACGACACGACACGACATACTTAACCTGTTTAAATAAACGTGTCTAAACATTTACATGTGTACACGTATACGATACAACACGATAAACACAATTTCAATAGTGAACAAAATGAAAGTTATCGAAATTAAAAATTAAACACAGTAGAAAGACTATTAATAACAAGACATACTCAACATCCGTAATTTTTTACTTATTATTATTATTATTATTATATCTATATCCTTATAAATAGGTAAATGGATTAAATAAATTCAGTAACACGATTAAACATATTTAGTTAAATGAGTTTAATCGTGTTTATACGGGTTACACGGGTTCAACCCAGATTAACACGATTAAATAATCGTGTTAATCCGAGTACCCGTTTAATCAAAATACACGTTTAGCCAAACCTGAACCCGCGTAACTTCGTGTCGTGTTAGAAATTGCTAGCTCTACTTGTATGGTTGGGTGGAGCCCCCGGGCAAAACCGTTTAATATGGCTCGAGTCAGGTTTAAGAATATGACCGGGTGAAGCCCTCGAGCAGAATTGTCTAGTTTGGTTCCAGTTGGATTGTGGGGCGCTATTGGGTCTAATCCGATTATGTCTAATAATTCTAGTTCAGTCATATTACTATTACTGATTGGGATACAACGTGAGTAACTAACTATTTCATTAACAATGAATTGATAATGGAATATTATTAGTGTTGATTTGAAATTTCTTATTAGATTTCATATAAATTACAAATTAGATTAAATTTATTAATTTCGTCGTATAGTTTGTGTTAAATTTATTAATTTTTCATATTCTAAAATGGTATCAAATGGGCGGAAGAAAGAAGAATGTCGACTTAATATGGATATTGCAATATAATTTGAGTCAAAATAAGTGAAAAAGAAAAAAAAAAGATTCTCATGACAATTAAACAATATTAGTAACACAAAATTGGGAGCACAAGAGATAAATTCAAATTACTCTTCAAAACCAGTTTAAAACCAATTTCTTATTTTATCTTTCTTGGATAATAAAAATTGAAAATTCGATTAATTAAAAAATTGGTTCGAAATCTAATCAAATTTTTTCGTTAATCGATTTAACTATTTCAATTTTGATTCATATATATAATATTTTATTTTTTATCCTTCCAATTTCTTTTTTATATTTTTTAATCTAAAATTTGTATAAAATAATACATTGAAATATATTTAAATTATATTTTATTCTCTAAAATTTGATAAATTATATATTTTAAAATATAAATAAATATTATGATTTACAAGTTTTTAAAATATTATAGGAAAAATTATACTTTTTGTCCCTATAGTTTCCTCCAATTAATTTTGGTTTTGGTCCATATAATTTTAAAATTTTAATTTTAATCCCAACACTTTACTTTCATTTAGGATTTGGTCCCTACCGTTAAATAAGGTTAAATGGTGCTGACGTGGATAACATATTCTGACTGGAAAATGTTGACTTGAAGCCTGTAGGGATCAACTTTGTAAACTATAGGGACTAAAATCAAAAATTTATAAATTATGAGAACTAAAATTAAAATTTTGTAAACTATAGAGACTAAAACTAAAATTTAAGTAATTATTTTTCATAATAAATATAAAAAATTATATGACATTACCTGGCCCGACTCGGCCTGGCCCGAAAAAAATCGTGCCCGACCCGGCTCGAAAAAAATTCGTGCCTGACCCGGCCCGAAAAAAATTCGTGCCCGACCCAGCTTGAAAAATTTAGTGGCCAGGTCGGGCACGAATTGAAAAAATTCATGCTCGAAAAATTCGTGCCCGACCCAGCCCAGCCCGAAAAAATTCGTGCCCGACCTGGCCTGAAAAAATTTGTGGACGACCTGGCCTAAAAAAAAAATTTCGGGCCGGGCCGGGCATGAATTTTTTCGGGCATGGCCGAGTCTGGCACGAATTTTTACGGGCCCGGCCGGGTCGGGCACGAATTTTTTCGAGCCTGTCCGGGTCGTGCACAAATTTTTTCAAGCCGGGCGGGGTCGTGCACAGATTTTTTCGGGCCGGATCGGGCAAGATTTTTTTTGGGCCAGGCTGAACCGGGCCGAGTAATATCATATAATTTTTTATATTTATTACGAAAAATAATTACTTAAATTTTGGTTTTAGTCCCTATAGTTTATAAAATTTTAGTTTTAGTCTCTATAGTTTACAAAGTTGGTCCCTGCAGACTCCACATCAGCATTGTCCAGTCAGCACATGTTATCCACGTCAACATCGTGTAAATCTTATTTAACGACTGAGACTAAATCCTAAACAGAAGTAAAGTGTGGGGACTAAAATTAAAATTTTAAAATTATAGAGATCAAAACTAAAATTGGAAAAAATTACGAGGACCAAAAGTATAGTTTTTCCAATATTATAATTACATATTTTTACTAAATAAATATTTGAATTTAACGATGAATATATTCTTGCAATTGTTTGTGAGTTGCTATCCTTTTTTGACTTTTTATTTATTAGTGTTATGTTTGATTTGCATTTTTTTTTTAATTTTAAAGTTCTTTCAATAATTGAAATTAATTTATATAATTTTATTATTTTTATATGTTAAAAATTTTATTGGTTAATTGAAAAATATTAGTTAACCGAATCAGAAGTATCAGAATTGAAGTACCGATTAATTTTATGGACCAATTTATGATTAATGTTTTTGGAAAATAATGTTAATGGATCAATTTAAAAAATTCTTATTGGATTGATTAATCGATTCATGCTCACTCCTACCTTAACACTTAGGGATCTGCGAGTTCGGATACCATATATTTTTTATGATACTCGGACCCTATCTTATATAGGATCGATTTCTAAGTTTTGGAATCAAATCCTACTCTGTTGAAACTTAGAGCCGAACCCTACTCGAAACCATAGATTTCAGTTCCGCTTTCAGATAACATGTTGGAACTTGTACCCTGAAATTATAAATAAATAGGTTTCAAAATACATGTTTCGAGTATCCGTTTCAGTTTTGAGTATCCGATGTGTTGGACCCACAATCGAAACCAATTTTAATCGATTTCTAAATTTTTATCCTGGACTCTATTCGAATTTAATTTAAATCTACATAAAATTTATACAATCAAATTAATTTTAATCGATTTTAAATTTATTTGGTATCCATGCAAACCCCGTTAACACTCAGAATTTGTCCCGTTTATTTATTTTGTGCTAGGTGATATCCGCGTGGTGTCATCCGGGTGTCACGTGGTCTACAAAAAAAACAGAAGCGGTGATTTCTTTTTATCTTCTTTGCTTTTCGTCAACGTCTAATCTCCTGTTCATAATCCAACGGCCCACAGGGCCGAGGAATTCAAATTTTGAAAGGTCGCCGAATATTAATGGAAAACGCTCCCCAAATCATCAAAAGATTTTACTGACCGTTAGAAACCCTACACACTTCTCCATTTCTCCGACTCTCAGACGACGCAATTTGTCGATCACCTTGCTCTAGTTTCAGATCCTCAATGGAAGAACAAGCTCCTGTGATGCCGCCGTCTCGTCTTCCTCCGTCGGAAGAAGAAGCTCCCATGGCTCTGTCATCTCCTCTTCCCCCGACGGGCGAAGAAGAAGAAGCTCCAATTGCGCCCTCTTCTCCGCTCCCTCCGACGGGCGAAGAAGAAGAAGCTCCAATTGCTCCCTCTTCTCCGCTCCCCCCGATTGAAGCTTCAGTGGAGGAACCGGCGGAGAAGAAGGAACAAGATTCTCTCAAGAACATGATCCAGGTGATGGATCCTTTTCCCTACGGTCCAAGTATTGTATTCTTATTATTTTTTCTAATCCCGTTGTCTTTCTTCCAATCCTCATAGACACTCGATGATGATTCCTTCATCCCGTCTCCGATCCTCAAGGCTGCTTCAGGCGCTGATCTCTCGTCCGCGCTTCTTCTCATTGGTATAATCCGTATTCATTAAGACTTTGACTAGATCGCTTTTGAGGCTGATCGATTTGGACTAATGTAATGACTATTTATGTAGGGAGCAAATACAATACCCTGATGAAGATTCACGCGTCACTTCAAGATGAAAGTGAATGCCTGCGGAAGAAGTGCATTGAAGAGTGTGAGCCTAAATATGAGAACTTGAAGAAGAAGTATACGGCTGAGCGCGAGGAAAGGAAGCGGCTGTACAATGAATTGATAGAGATGAAGGGCAACATCCGGGTGTTTTGTAGGTGCAGGCCGCTGAGCTCAGAAGAGATCGCCAGAGGATGTTCCTCCGTGGTGGATTTTGACCCCGCTCAGGACACGGAACTGCGAATCACCAGTTCTGACTCATCCAAGAAGCAATTTAAGTTTGATCATGTCTTTGGACCTAAAGATGACCAAAGTATAAATTACAATTACCTTCAATATTATAAAAAAGATAGACGTGTTTTCTTTGTTTGTTGTTTTAGCAAAGTAATAATTGTCAATCTGGCAATTGCAGATGCAGTGTCCATGGAAACGTTGCCGATTGTGAAATCGGTCCTTGACGGTTATAACGTTTGCATTTTTGCCTATGGACAGACTGGAGCAGGAAAGACCTTCACAATGGAGGGTACTCCAGAGAATAGGGGAGTCAACTATAGATCACTGGAAGAACTGTTCAGAGTTTCTGAAAAGAGAAATTCTATAATGAGATATGAATTCCATGTCAGCATGTTGGAGGTTTATAATGAGAAAATCAGAGATCTTCTGGCAGATAGCTCAGATCACCTCTCCAAGAGGTATAATTCTCCTGGAACTGGTTCAAAATGGTGTGATTGTATTGATTTACTCACAAACTAATATTTTTGTATTTTGGCTAAATATTTATTGTATTCTTATTTATTTGCTTGAAGATTGGAGATAAAGCAAGTAGCGGATGGAACTCAAGATGTCCCTGGCTTGGTTGAAGCTCAAGTCGGCAGTATAAATGAGGTCTGGGATATTCTTAAAAATGGAGGAAGAAACAGATCAGTTGGTTCAACAAATGCTAATGAGCTCAGTAGCCGTTCTCACTGGTGAGATGCTCAATAGGCAATAACCTTTTTCTATATTTCATTCATGTGTATTCTCTTTTTTTTTTTTTTGAGGGATCATGTGTATTCTCTTTGTTATCTATTAAATGAAATGCTGACGTTTTTCATTATCTTCAACTTCAGCTGAAAATAGATATTGTCTGACCAGTTAAAACCAGTTGCAGGCTCTTATTATTCCGAAAAAACTTATATGGGCAGTCTGCCCATATATAAATCTCTATGAACGAGTGGATATGAGTTTTAAGCGACTGAACATGGATAGAAATAATTTTTTTTTACCATAAAAAAGAAACCTTTATTAATTAGTTAGGCTCCTACAAAATCAGAGAGCAAAATGCCCTCAAGCTCCGGAGGCCGAACAAAAGGCCAAACAAGCTAATCCTTACAAACCCTAGCACGTTCATATACATTCCTTTTCTATCTATGTTTATATTCATTCATTTTCTATCCATGTTCAGTCGCTTAAAGCCCATATCCACTCATTCATAGGTTTTGCTCATAGAAATTGCACCCTTATTTTCTCACCGTGTTTACATTTGAACTTTTTGCAGCTTGGTCAGGGTGAGTATCAAGAGTGAAAGTTTTGTAGATGGTCAAAAGTGGCGGAGTAAATTGTGGCTGGTAGATTTAGCTGGTAGTGAGCGTGTTGGGAAGATTGAAGTGGAGGGAGAGAGACTGAAGGAATCACAATTCATCAATAAGTCCTTGTCGGCTTTAGGAGATGTCATATCTGCTCTTGCCTCCAAGAACCCTCATATTCCGTACAGGTTCTCTCTCGCGTCCATATAATTTTATCAGGATCTCTCCCTCAAAAATTATACTTCTAACATTTGCTAACTGAAAAATGTTAAATGCAGGAACTCAAAGCTAACTCATCTGCTCCAAAGTTCTCTGGGTGGGCTAATCTTTCATCCAATCTTTATGTAGTTCACCCAGTCAATTTTCATTGTTAGGAATACATGTGTTACATTGAAGTATTGACTAATATTGAATTTGCAACAGGAGGAGATTGCAAGACACTTATGTTTGCACAGATCAGCCCTAGTTCAGCAGATTTAGGAGAAACCCTGTGCTCATTAAACTTTGCTAGCCGAGTCCGTGGGATTGAGCATGGCCCTGTCCGTAGACAGACAGATCTAGCTGAGAGTTTCAAGATTAAACAGATGGTATAATCTGTTTTAGTACTACTGCTAATTTTTTGTTATTCTATTTTGGTCATGATTTGTGTGTTCTACAGTTATAAGGTGCCTAACATGAATCGAGTTATTGCAGACTGAGAAGCTCCTTCAGGGGGAAAAAGAAGTAGCAAGACTGAATGAGAGTTTACAACTTATGCATCTCAAGTATGCATCTAGGGAAAATGTCTTCAAAACACTGCAAGAAAAGGTACATAGGATTATTGGATTTCGTAGTATTTCACATTGCATCTGTCTATTGATCTTCTTAAAGAGCCACACTGTTACTGAAAAACGTTACTCTATGATCTGCTGAACCTGCAAAAATTATGAGTTTTTCTATTTTTCCTTTTTTTTAAAAAAAAAATACTTGCTCCATTTGCCTTGGCTCCTTTTGGTTCAAATCATATTCCTGAATTCTGGTTGGATTTTGGGTCAAACCAAATACCTCACACAGCCTTGTCAATTTCTTGGATGCTTGCCTCGTTTCTAGTTTACTACAGTAATAACAAATATTCTAAGATGAAAGTAGTTTTACTTTGTATATGATTTCTGGTAACAACTCTAATTGCATGTTCTATTTCTGTATTGATTTTGTTATATTGAACTTATTTTAATTTTTTTAATATGGTATGCAGATCAGAGATGCTGAACAAACAAGCAAGAATTACCAAAACAAGGTATTTAAATTAGATGAACACTATTTGTTGAAAAAAGTTAATGCTATTCCAGAGATAATCTTCTTCACAGGTTCTTCTGTAGAGTTTTACTGAAACTTCAACCTTGCTTCCAAAAGATTAGGACAATATATGTTTGGTTTCTTGTGTGGTCATTATTTGAAGGTGTTATAACAGTCTTGTGGTTAACTTAATGAACTACTATACCAGGTCAGAGAGCTGGAGAACCAATTAGCTGATGCAAAGAAAGTCACTAAGGAAACTGCAAAGTTTCAAAAACCTCCATTGGTTCCTATCAAGCAGCGGCCTCCTCTACGTAAAATTACCAACCTGTTGCCACCTTCAAGTTATCAAACAATTAGAAGTGCGAAGCCAGTACAAAGTAAGGAAAATGATGTGGTAGAAAACAAAACATCTGGCAAAGATCCTGTGAAACCTCTGTTCAAAGCAAGAAGGATAACATTGGCACCTTTAGTCCGCAATGTGCCAGGGCAAACTAAGAGGAGGGCTTCCATTGCAATTTTGCCAGATTTAACAGAGAGAATGAATACACTGCCTGAAGTGAGACAGCAAAATCACATTACTAGCACAACACAGTCATCTCAGATTAGATTCCCAAGGAGGAGATCAGTGGCTACATTTACTTCAATATCCGAAACAGCACCTGTAGCAGCTACTCCACAGAGTAAAGTAAGATTTAGTACTCTTGCATCAAGCAGCAAGTACAGAAGCCCACCTCTGGCGCAAGCGGTGTGGAAACCAAAGGTTGCAAATATTTCTTCACCTCGACAAAGGCTTCGAATAATTTCAAGTCCGGCAAATTCAGAAAACATAAGTGCACATTCCACTGCAAACAAGCTATGTTTCAGTGTGCAGAAAAGGGTCATTGTCAACTCTCCAGTTCAACCTAAACCTCCAATAAATCCACGTTCCATGATGTTTAGTCAAATTTTAAGGGATAATGAAATAGTTGGAAGATTTGGTGAAGCTCGGCGAGTTTTGTGCAAGAATAGAAGACAGTCCGTAATCTAGAAGCATTTGAAAGATTGATCTGTGTTAAATGATTCTTTTTAGTTTAAACTTTCCAAACATTTTCTCGTTGTCCTCCGATGGAAGTTGTGCAGAGGTTTAAGTTTGCTGAAGTGTTGTTGTTCTTTTTACCTTTGAACTCAGGGTTCATGCATTCATGTAGTCAATTACTATGGTCATATATAATATATAAAAGAAAACTCCTTCAGCTTAATCTGCGTCACTCATTGCCCTTATTCATTAATTTTCCCCTTCATGTTGGGTTGGATTGGGAATGGGGTTTCACTAGCTGCTATATTTATGGTCAACTAAACCATAACATTATCATTTATTAACCATCTACAACTAGTTGGGAGTAATCTTTAGTACCAATAACATTTGTTAACCATCTACATCTTCAAGAGTTTCACAAGATTAATATAATAACGAGTTTCACAGTAGGAATGCTCAACATACTAATTCCCCATTTCTTGCAATATGTGAGAGTGCTAGCTAAAGTTGGCAACTATGATACCAGCCCCATACATTTGAACGTCAAAACAAGCAAATCAACTTATGATTCTGTTTTTTCATTTCCTCACAATTGGATTCAAATATTCACTAGTTAAGTTTGAATTAAATGTAATCAATCATTCAAGTCAAAACTTCAATTTCAAGTAAAATTAGCAAGTTTTCGAGTGGATATTTTAAATATCATACATTTATGTAATTACTAATCGATCCCTCTTGCTTCAAAGGATAGAAAGCCTCATTCTAGGTTGAGTTTTGTATGTAGGATAGTCAATTAAAATTAAATTCGAAAATTAATTGTTAGGATAGTCAAAAACCTGATTACACATAACACAGATTGGGGACAGACAAATATCAAGTCTCCATAAATAAGCTCGAGTAGGTAATTTATTATGAACAGAGCTCTCTCTTCTCAAGGTTTTTATTTTAAAATAAAGCAATTTAGACTCCATTTTAATTCATTATTTGTTTTGACCAACTAACTATGCAGCGTATTTTTGTTACCAACCGCCTCTCCGTTACTGTTAGAGGGCTTCTTCTTCAGGATTTGACCGCTTCTCGTATCGTATGCCCGCGTCATACAGATAATAGAATCTCAACCTGCCAAAGTCTCCGGGCGCGTGGACGTAATAATACATCTGGAAAAAAATCCGGTCGAGTCACGAGTGTGATATCTCTATTTCTCAAATGCTAACAAGTGGGGTTTCATCTTTTTCATGGGTGATTCGGCCACTCAACAGTGTATTTTGCGCTCACCATCCACCTCTGCGGTTGCTGGTCTCTGACCTTGTCCCTTCTTTTTCCGTTTGACCTCGTCTACTAGCTTTCCTTGTGGGGGACTTCGTTGTTCTCTTCGTTTCGCCCACCTCCTCTTCCTGCTATTCAAACTCCTCTTTAATCGTCGACGAATTAAACGTCTCGTTTCGCCCACCTCCTCTTCCTGCTATTCAAACTCCTCCCATTCCCCATACCCAGAACAAATTAAGAGCATGAGGAGATCTCCCTCACTTTTCGTCGTCCTCTCTTTCTCCCTCTTCGTCTCCGTTCTCTCTCAATCTTCGCCGAAAATCAGGGGCTTGCTCATCAATTGCGGCTCCACCGCCGACCTTTTCACCTCCGACGGCCTCAGATGGCTCGCCGATACCAGATACGTCGCCGCTGGCGATCCTCGCAACCTCTCCATCCCAGGTCTCCTCCCTGTCCTCTCCACCCTCCGCTCCTTCCCCTTCCGCCCTGGCCTCCTCAAGCCCCTCAAGTTCTGCTACTCGCTCCCGACCTACCGCGGTAGCCGCTACCTCGTTCGCACCACCTACTTCTATGGCGGCTTCGATAGCCCGAGCGGCAGCACGACGCCACCTGTTTTCGATCAGATTGTTGATGGAACCTTCTGGACCACCGTGAACACGACTGCCGACTACTCTGCTGGCGTCGCATCTTACTACGAGGGAGTCTTTCTGGCAGTGGGGAAGAATATGAGTGTCTGCGTTGCCTGCAACACCTACACGACCTCCGCCCCTTTCATCTCCGCTATTGAGATGGTCATGTTGGAGGATTCGGTGTATAATGGCACGGACTTTAAGAAGTATGCCATGGGCCTTATCGCACGGAGCAATTTCGGATCCACTGTTTCGATTCTCAGGTAAAAGGAACTTCTTTTCTATTTCTTTCCCCCATTTTCATCTACTTCGGCTTTCATACGCCTACACTGCAAATGGTTTTGTGGCTTAAAGTTTCTTGTTCTTGTTGGAAATAACTAGTTCTAACGAACTTAATAGGTTTGGCAAAAAAAATCAGTGAGTTGTGAAATTTTACGTTATTACATTGTCTGAATAATGTCCCTGGCCGCTACTGTTCCTATGTTGATCTTTCATTTGCTCTCCAAACATAGGATTGCCATATCTTTTTATTACATGTGAAGCCAAACAATCATGTTATTGCGGACTCCTGCTTCATCATCAGGTCTTAATGAAGCTGCTCTTTTACGTCTACAATTTCTATAATTGTTACTTGCTTAAACTGTAGCAACCGATTCAAAGACCTTTGATGTAAGATAATCTATTCATATGCAAACTTGGCTTAATCTCTAGTGGAGATAGGACAAAAAACTGTTGCAATACATTATGAAGGATGAACATAGTATGCTGCAGTGACATCTTAAAAGAAATCAATTATCTTCTTTCCTAAGATAACTATTCATGGAACCATGAATGAGTTACTTCAGGAAGCAGATCATCCGTTCATTGAAGGCATACCTAAAATGATCATAAGGATTGATGTGCTCACTGGTAATGGAAGTTATATTGTTGCTATCGAGTAATTTGCATTTACCAATGCTGCATACTTAATTAACAAAAAATTAAATATATGCTTACCTATTAACATGAGCCTCTTCTAATAATTAGACTGAGTACCTTTCAGAAAACCAACTTTTGTCCTGATAAGAGGTTACGAATGATGTTTCAAGTTTGAAATTCAAGTTAAGATCCCATCAAAATTGACAAACAATCATCTAAACTATAGATACCATCAATAGAAGACAACTCTTTTGTTCAAGATGTATCATACTGAATTTCTATGTGCTCGCTAGGTATCCAGATGACAGATTTGACAGATACTGGCAGCCATTCTATGACGACATGCATGAAAAGTCCAGCACCCATAATTTGTCATCATCTGATTTTTGGAATCTTCCACCTGCAATCATCTTCAACACGGCTCTGGTAGGAGACCAGGGGAAATCATTGGTTCTTCAGTGGCCTCCTAATGCACTTCCAAATGCTATTTACTATATTGCTCTTTACTTTGCTGATACATTACCAGAGAACAGCAGGACATTGGATGTCTTTGTAAATGAGTATAACTTCTACAGTGATTTGACAGTTACATCATCTGGTCTTGTTGTATTTGCAAACCAATGGAATCTCTCTGGTTTAACAACAATTTCATTGACTTCTAAGTCTCCTCTTCCACCATTAATAAATGCCGGAGAGATTTTTGGCCTTTTCTCGATTGGGAATCTGACAGTTACAAAAGATAGTATGTCCTCAGGTCTTTTTCCTTGTGTATTCTTAACTTAGAAATAATTTTTACTTAATTAATTCTTTCTGTATTTTGTTTCAGTCATTCCTCTGGTAAAGATAAAAAAAAGTATAGCTACTCCCCCAGCTGATTGGAGTGGAGATCCTTGTATGCCTGTAGAATATTCTTGGACTGGGGTTAATTGCTCTCACAATCACCAAATACGTGTTGTCGCTTTGTGAGTTCAGATCTAAACATTTATTAATTGATATTTTGGTTCCGTCATTTCTAAACTTGTAATTGTTTGTAACAGGAATCTTTCAAACATGGGTTTGTCAGGATCTATTTCACCAGATATCTCAAACCTAACAGCAATAACTGAGATGTAGGTATATGAATTTTGATAATTGTAAGTTGAAATAACTCTAACTATTTAGTGTCCTGTTTGCAGATCTTTTGCATATAATAATTTCATAGGACCTATTCCAGATCTAAGCAAATTAAAGAGACTTGAGAAATTGTAAGCAAAATCAAGTTCTTCTTTCTTCTGTACCTTTATCTAATAGTGTCACTAATATTTGAATTTATTTGAAGACATTTACAGGGAAACCAGTTAATAGGAACCATCCCTGAGTCACTTGCAAGTCTGAATAAGCTAAAAGAACTGTATGTGGCTAGTTTTTATTGTCTTAGCTTACATAGTGCCAATTAAGGCATAGAATTTTCTTTCCCTTTTTTCAATATTTTTGCAGTAATTATCATACTTAGACATTGTCAATGTTTTTTTCTTTTTGAGAATACTAGGTCTAACCTTCACTTTGCCTTAGTCAAATCCTTTAGAACCTCTTTGGCAGGAAGGAGGCAAAATGCTAGGAAGTAGGAACTTCATAAAATTTCTTCTTTACTTATGAATAAATAATTTTCATCTTCATTTAGTCCTACTGCTTACAACTTGGTTGGCCCCTGTATGATACTTTCCCTACTTAAATGTGTTGTTTTTATGACCCACTCGATTGGGTAACTACTTTCCCTACTTAAATGGTAGTACCCCCATCGAATTCTATTAATATATACAATTTTTTACTCACTCTTGATGTGGGATTAAACCGGGGTGCTACAATATCCCCCACATAGTCTTTCTCACCATGCCTAGGAGTAAATCGCGCTCTCATACCGATTGTTATGACCCACTCAATGGGATAATTGGCCTATCAACTTCATCGACCTAAACCATTGTTCTAATTGAAATATTTAGCTGAAGTTGATGGTAGTAAACGCATCAAATATTATTAATCAACACATCCTCTCATGAACTCTCAATGTGGGACTAAACCAGGGTGCCACAAATGTCATTTGCCTTTGACATGAGTTCTTTTTCATACAAATATTTAATTTAATAGGTTTTCATGGTATAAGGCTCTCTTTTTAGTTGAAATTAGGGGGCATAAGATTTATCTTAATAGTGGTCTGACAGTTGCTGATATTCCTTTGTTTTAATACTGTTAATGTGACATCTTGCTAATCTCGTTAAGAGGTCAAATACTGTAACCAAGAAATGGAATTGCATTATCTCAAATTCTATATTCCATTAACAAAGAATGTTAAAACATGAATTGAGAGTTCATAGAAAGTTCATGCAAAGATCAACAACATGATCTGGCAAGACAAATCCTAGATTTCTACCATTTGGGAGAAGTCAATCAATGAGTGAGTAGGGGGGGATGAGAATCTAACCACAGGTCAATAGATTTCTATACAAGTTAGGATAGTTCTAATAAGTAATCTTTAATTTTATTTGGTATTTAAAAGCCTGGTATGGTTATAATATTGCTTTATGAAAATTGTTAGGATATTAGGAAATTAGGAAGTTCGATTTTGTATAGTGATGAGATAACCTATCTCTATTTGTACGAGGGGTACCTGCTGAGGCATACTTGAGAACTTGATTGATTATGCAGTAACATTAAATTATTATGAAGCAATTAAATTTTCTTCTTATTTTTGTTCTTCCTTTGGATGCTATTCTCCTTGTTAGAGAAGTCCTTGAAGCAATTATTTGTTAATTTTTTATGATAGTGATTAGATAACAAAGAACAGATTGTTGTATTCCTTAATCACCATTAAATCGAAGAATTTTTCCTTTAAATTTCTCATGCCCTAGTCTTATTTTATTTATTTTAATTTTCATTAGATGATTGTAGCTATTATTTCCTTTGCTGAAGTTGGTAGATATAGTTGTTGCTTCTATGATGCTTTCTCCACGAATACTGTAGTTTCACAAAGAATTTAGTTGTTTTAATTAGTACTAGGTTTAGATGCTATTTCTGTGGTTACCATTAGATTGACTATAAAAGCTAAATTCTCTATTGAGAGGATAAATTATTGCTTAGCTTTTTGTTTTACCATTTTCTAAAATACAGATTTAAAATCTCAATAATTTGTCCTTTATATGTCAGTATTAGCTTTTGAGTGTGAGAACCATCTCAGTTGTGGATATTTCTAGGTCTTAATGTCTTCTTTTTTTAAAATTATCATTGTTAAGAATATAAGTATATGTTGGGCCCTTTCCTAACAACTTAAACTTTTGAAAATTGATCAGCCTATCAAAGTTAACTTTGTATCTAAGTAGGATGTTAGGTCCTAAGTCTTAAGTCCTATTAGGATCACTAATTAAAAATATCCCAAGTTTAGTTTGGGTTGCTCACCCACATGTGAGATGGAGTTATTAAGAATATAAATATTTGATTGGGTCGTTTCCTAACAACTTACACTATGGTTGAGTGTAGGTGAGTTTGATAATATTTCTTGTTTGGTTGGAGGGAAGAATGGAGGGGAGGTAAGAGAGTAAAAATTGCTTACTTCCAAAAGTGGGGGATTAGGAGGTGAAGAGAGGTATCATTAAAACTTCTAATATGATTTTTTTTTTCAATTTCTCCCGTTGTTATTGTTGAAACAGACAAAATTTTCCCCTTCCCTCCCCTCCTCTCCAATCAAACAAGATGGAGAAAATATTTCTCCCTTTCCCTCCCCTAGTTATTGTTGAATCAAACACAAAATACTTCTCTCCTCTCCTCTCCCTCCCTTCTTTGAACCAAACATAGTATAAGGTTTTGGGAAAAGTTCGTCACCTAAAAAAATTTAACTCTCATGTTAGAGAAACAATATCTTTTCTTCCAATAATAGGCCTTTACACTCTGCTATGCACATATGACCCTTTTCATGCACTTGTCCTATTGTTTACACATTTAGGATCTTTAGATAAGTGGTTGTTTCTTGGATGACTGGAAGGATCCTGTATAAAATTTACTTCATATTAAACATCTTTCTTAAAAAATAGAAAATCTAGAGAATTTAAGATAAGAGAAGAGACAAGGGTTAAAGTGAAACTAGAGAAGAGATACTAATTCATACTATAAAATTATAAATACTATTAATGCTATTTGTTATATGTACCTCCATGGCTCAGAGTGGCTTTGTTTTCTGGCTATCGTATGTTATATCTATTTTCTTGACAAATTAGGACTATATAGGCCTTACCGCCCAATGAAAAATTGAAAAGTTAACCCTTAATCAAGGCAAAAATCCCCTTGCCCCAAGACTTTATAACCCTGAAAATAACACTGTTACGGATGCCCATGACTTCTCTCATAGGATGATGGAAGAAATGGCATGCAAACTGGCCACAGCGTCATGCAAAGGGCGTTAAAATCTGGATGAGGTGTTAGGTGACAAGAGCACAGTTATTTAATTTAGCTACATGATTATTTTGTTTTTATTGTAGGATTGAGTCTGTTTAGGAGTTGCTTTATTTTGTTTCTATTATTGATTGGGTCATGTAAGTAATGGGTAATTAACTATCTTTTTGAATTAGTCATCCTTATCCCTTTGTTACAGCTAATGGTAAGAGAGAAAAGGAGCATTTAACTGGTGTATTTATATACTTGTTGAGCAATGAAAAATAGTGATCGAAATTATTCTTTCCTTTCCCCTTAATCATATTCTCTCTTCAAGGAGTTCACCAACATTGAAGTTCTCCTATTCCAATGAATTCCAGGAGATTGTATACTAATGAATTCCATAATTGAGTTCTAGTTATCCCCTTTGATACCTCACAGTCATACCACCTCACCTATGGATTCCAGATCGTAACACTTTTATGGGTGACGAATCATATTAGATTTTTTAAGCACCCAAATTGACTCTAATAGAGCTTTGGCCTTCTTAAAGTGTCTCTAAAAATAAAAATAAAGTGTAGGACTCTACTTTTGCTATTGTCTCTTGGATCGTGTGCTTTGATTATTAGACCTGGCTTGATTTTGAACCAACCAGTTGGATTCCATCTATACTAACTTGATCTTGGCCTGAACAAGTCTGATTCATAACTGTGACTCGGTTGTAACCTAATGGAAATGGCATAACGTAATAAATTGAACTCAAGCATGGGGACAAAAAAACATTAAACTTTAGGGGGTCAAAATTGATCTCTTCATCACTAACATGATCCAAATGTAGAGAAAGGTTAAATTTTATAAGAGTATAACTTACCCCTTGAAATGTTTTCCATATAACTCTTTGCCTCCAATATTTTATCCTCCTATCACTTGTATCCTAAGGTTTAATTCAGACATGTTAGAGATGAACTATTTGAGGGAAGAGAGTGGAGGGATCTATGAGGTAATGTTGCAAGAGAGAAGGTGGTCTGAGGGCTATGCTACGAGCTTCAAAAGAGGTCTGAAGTGCGACGACTCTGTCGCGGGCTTTGCTACGCTATTGTTTGGTGTCATTGCAAGCCTCCAAGAGGCATAGAGCTCTGTCGTCAATGGTGAGGCCTTTCCTGGCTGGCTAGAAGGGTGGAAGAGCGCAACAAGGGGTTTTGTCCTGTGGCACCTTCTCTTCATATAAACTGGGGCTTTGTCTTGTAGCACCTCCTGTTTGTATAAGCTGCGACTTTGATGAAGGATTTTGTTCTCCCCATATCTAAATACCCAGAGCTAACTTGTTTTGACTTGGTCATGTCAGCCAAACTTGTTTGGTCATATTAAGGAGTCAAGTGAAGAGAATGCAACTTATTACAATCGTTTGGAAAGAAGTAGAGATAAGTTGAAACAACCAACTTTTCTTATGTAGACTAGCTTGTTCTCTCTCAAAGGTGGAAAGGATTTAAGAAAAATGGTGGATGCTTAGACGCTCTTTCTACCTGACAACTGTAAGAATAGTTTGGCTCTGAAGATGTGCTAGGCATATGCTTCTTAATTATAGGCAGTTCCAAAAGCTTGATAGGAAGGTTAAATTGAGTAGTGGCTTTGATGGTTGTTTCTATCTGTGATTGCTAAATTCCTCTTAATTTGTTTGTTAAAGCTTTGACTAAAATAAAATTTTCTTTCAAACGTCTGTGTTGCTTGGTTTTTTTCATTACCTGTTTCATTTGTTTTTCCAGATACTTGGAAAACAATAACCTTACTGGTGTAATTCCAAAAGGCCTGTTCAGAGATGGATTGGATTTCAGGTATGTGGTCTATTTGTTTTATCCGAAATGATTGCTTGTTCATCTTTATAGGTGTGTGTGTAATAATTTCAAGATTCCAATTTGTTTAACAAACAGGTATTCCGGGAATCACTTTTCTCCACCTCCAAATAAGTGAGATGAATTTTCTTTATCCGAAGGTTCCGGTTGATGATTCTTCTACTATGCTTAACATTTGAAGTGCAATTGCTGTGATTGTCGGCTTTTTAGCAATCCTGATGCGATTACCGCTGCCTGCAATATTTCTTACTCATTCTTGATGTGGATATGTTAGAAAGTTCTGCAACCATGCACATTAGCTTATCTAATTCTTCCTTCTATATGTTTTTTGTCGGTGAGAGTTTGAATTCACTTCAATTGTTTATAAATTCTTGTAGATATGTACACGAAAGCAGAAATTCTGAAATATTCTTTGTGATATAGCAAGACTTGCAGACTTTGATTTAAAGGGAAAGTTTTCCAAAATGACATTTGTCAATCAGTAGTGAGGGTTTTACTGTTAACAGTTACTACTTTAGGGATTAATGCATAGAGAATAAACTGATGTCCGAAATAGCAACTGCTTAGTTTTCTTTTCAAAAACTACAACAAAATGACTATTTGGTAGGAGGATTTTGAATTTAAGGATGAGAATGATCATATTTAGTATTTGGTTGGAAGATTTTGCCATTTTGGATATGGATATGTGAAATTCAAGTATATACTTAGGTATCATTTAGGGATGATAGTAATACTTGTTTAAACGGGTATTCCTAGATATTTACTCGTTTACGGGTATTGCGGCTAATATTTTATGTCGTGGGTAATTTTTTTTACTCATTTATTATATGGGACAGATACGAATATTATAGTACTTATATTTGCGGGTACTCGTTATTTGCGAATATAAGTATAATTACAAAACTATCCTTATTTATATAAACTATATATATATATCTTTTTTTTAGAACTTATGTTGTTGACATTTATTTTATTATTGTGAGTTTGAATAATAATAAAATATTATAATTTATTATTTTTAAAGTGTCATAGATATCCGCAAATATTCTTGGGGATTCGTCCCCATAACGGGTACCCATTTCTAATATCCGCGAAGATTTGTTCCCAGTGATAGGCACCCATTTCTAATACATACGGAGGATTAAACGAGTATGAGTATCATATATCTTTCGCAGGGCAGGTAGCGAGGAGATTTCTCATACATGTTCTGCCCTGTTGATATCCCTAGTATTATCTATTTTTTAAGAAAAAAAATTGAAGAAAAAAAAGGAAAAAATAAAATATTTTTTAAAAAATATTTTAAATACAAAATAGATAATTAAATAAGATTTTGAAAAAAAAAGAAACGAATTAATTTTTATTTTCTCTTTTTTTCCTCTTTTGAACTGATTATAGAAACAAAAGGAAATGAGTGTTTTAGCCATTTTGATAAAGATTAATTTTCGCATGTGTAACTGCTCTTGAAATTATAGAAAAAAGATATATCCTCCTAAAACTTAGGAGGATTTTAGGCTGATTATTAGTAGGTTACAGCAATACTCGAAATTATAATATCATCGGTTTAACGATCTGCATGAATTATTACATGCCACCGCCAACTCCTCAAGTAAGTAACTTCCGTACAACAACAGTCCATCCTCATTAATTAATGCCTTGATGCGTATTAAATCTCGGAGTGAATGGCTAAACGATATTTCTCATGGCTGTCAAGTCATCGTGTAGTCAAATCGCGTCCACACCACTGGTCGTGGCAGCCGCGGCAACACACTCACGGTATCACCATGCATATTTTATTGGAAAATATATCTTCTCTCACCCACTGAAACGTACCTGAATATTTACCTTCCGTATCAGTGGACCTAACATTATTCTTGTCTCCCTCGTATCGGCGGGTAAGTTGTTGTGTATATTAAATAAAAATTCCCCTCGGTCTCTACCGACACGCGTCTTCATACGTCAATCCGACCAACCATCCATCCAAAAGACGATTCAGATTAAATAAAAGAAAAAGAAAAGCCTATTCCTCTTTATTTTATATCTTCTTTCCGCGATACCTCCCGTGATCTCGTCATCACCTCTTCATTTCGAGAAGTGAGAACCACTGCACATTTCAAGAACATGTCAAAAGAGACATCCCATGTTGCCCTCCATACCTTCAACCACACACTGTTGTGGCTGTGGCTGTGAGCCCAACTCACCCAGCAGCGGCAAGCAGCTCCCAATCTCCTCCTCCTCCTCCTCCTCCTCCTCCTTCCCACTTCCCGAGAATGTCGTCCGAGGAAAAAGGAGGCGGTGCCACCGTCCTTCGCTGGTCTCTGCTGAAACTCCTCGTCTCCGCCCTGGCCGCCGCGCTCTTCTTCTGGGCCATTGATGCCTTGTGCATCACGGCCAATGCATCCACTGCCTCCACCTTCTCCTTCGTGGCCATCACCATTTCGTCCGCCGACAAGCCATCGCTTCCTCCATCGAAGCCCGCCGACGCTCCAAAACTCAGCAGCTGGATCTCGGTCCCCGCCGCGCCCAGTTTCACCTCCACCCTCGTATCGAGGTGGTTGGCCCCTGGCGGCCAGCCCTGCCGCGACTCTCGCACCACCGACATCGCGGTCCCCGAGCTCGACCAGGAGCGCATTGTGGAGCTGCCCTGCGGGGAGAGCCACGAGTTTGTGATTTCGGCGTTGGATGATGGCGGCCGGCCGCGCTGTCTCGGTGGGGACTACTTCGAGACTGACCTTTCCGGTTCCTCTTGGAAATCCCGTCCGCCGATGGTCGACCACGGCAATGGTTCCTACTCCTTCAAGCTACAAGTCCACCCAGATTTCGTCGGTGAGTATAATTTGTCCATCGTACTCCTCTTCCGCAGCTTCGAGGGGCTCAAGCTCTCTCCGGAGCGGTTCAAGTTCAGGCGAGAAATGAGGAGGATTCCAATCAGGTTCTACCGCAGCAACGCGCTGTTGCCTCCGCTGCACATCTGCAGAGGCGGCACTGGCAGCGCCGACTTCTCGAAAGAAGTTTGGTCCGGCCGGTGGACTCGGCACGCCAAGAATGACACTTGTACTGTGGACGATGAAGGTCGGTACCGCTGCCTCGGTCCGAGCATTCTGTGCCCCAAGCCGTGGTGCGATGGGCAGTTGTCCGCGCTCGAAAGCAACGGGTGGGTGTACTCCGCTCATTGCAGTTTCAGGATCTTTACCCAGGACTTGGCCTGGAAATGCCTCAAGAACAAGTGGCTCTTCTTCTGGGGCGACTCCAATCACGTCGACACCATCCGGAATATGCTAAATTTTGTGCTCGGACGAGGCGACATTGAGTCGGTCCCTCGCCGTTTCGACATGAATTTTACGAATCCAGACAACGATTCGGAGACTGTGAGGATCACCAACATCTTCAATGGGCACTGGAACGTGTCATCGAATTACCTAGGTTTACAGTCTCTTCGCAATGAGGGATTCAGGGGACTTGTGTTGGACTTCTTAAGAGGTTCTCGAGCTCCGGACGTAATGGTCTTCAACTCCGGGTTGCACGACGGCATCTACTGGAGGAGCATTCGGGCTTTCGCAGAAGGGGCTGAGTATGCGGCCAAGTTCTGGGAACAAGTAATGCGTGATGTAAAGCACGAGGGCAATGCCGCGGTGCCCAGGATATTCTACCGGACGACCATTGCAACCGGAGGGTACGCCAGGGACCTCGCCTTCAACCCGAGTAAGATGGAGGCCTTCAATGGCATCTTTTTGGAAAAATTGAAGGAGAAGGGGCTGATCACTGGAGGGGTGATCGACGAGTTCGACATGACTTTCCCTTGGCATTATGATAACAGATGCAATGATGGCGTGCATTATGGCCGGAAGCCTGCAAAGACCCAGTGGCGAGATGGGGAGGTGGGGCACCAGTATTTTGTGGACTTGATGCTTGTCCATGTTCTTCTCAATGCCATATGCAATGAGTGAAGTCACAATTGTTGTAGTTGCCTACTCATGGATGTTGCGGTGGCGGGTAGCTGTTAACAATTTGGTCTACATTTGTAACAAAAAGGACCAACAGGCATTCACCTAACACAAATGGATACAATATCAGAGAGTTTTAAGATCGGTACATATTTTACATTTTCTATTTTTTACAGCGCATCTTGGAAGCAAAGCTGTGCAAAGTGCAAAGAGATGCTGCTGCCTTAGCAGCATTGTTAATGCTGCATCTATGCTGAGCCACCCATCGAAATTTGTACTATTCTCGGTGTGCAAGTTTTTTCATGGTTTCCTCTATTGTATTAGTATACCGAAACGGAAATATGTCTTACTGCACTTTCTTATGTTCATATTAGAAATCTTATTTCTTTTGGGAGATTGATTTAACCTCACGTTCTTGACGAGATCATGTATCAATGAAGCATGGTCCGGTTGATTTATAAGAGAAGAATTGAACATTTCTGGATAGGTGTTTTCCTCATAGAATTAGCAAATTTTGTTGCCAAATCAGTAGTGAGCTTATTCTTAGTTCAAGTACTGCTTAGATACATGAATTGTATTTTTGCAATTAATACTGTGGTATTGAATTAATGATCGAGGTCAGTTGTTTTCTGTCCATATTTTGATACTTAACTTTAATCATTTTGAAGGATTCATGTGGATATCTCCTTTTGAAATTATAAGCTAGCTGTCAGATAGAGAAAAAAAAACCGTTCTTTTGTCATGAATTCATCCTTCAATGTTAGGGCAAGTACATTACAAATTTGTTGGTAGTAATTCATGATGGATTTATATTAGAAGTTTAATATACCAGCCAGGCTCGTGTTTGTGCAGCTCCTTTTGAGAAAAAGGATTTGCATTCATTGTATCATCATGAATTTGTTACCTAGCTAACTTGGAATTCCTCAAAAATTAGGTGATGCATTATCCAATTGACATGTTCTTTGTACAGCTCGCAATATGTTAATGAGATATGCTACATTTGCTAAAAAATTTATGGAGGGTTTGTTAATTTAGAAAACTGCTGGTGGAAAAGTATTTGCAAAAATTGACTGTAGAAGGAGGTAAGTACAATTAGGTATCTTGTGCTATGGGCAGCTTTTTTTGAGGGTATGCATGCTGCATGTGTTATTAGCTACCATATGATAATTAATATCATCATCTTTGACTGCAGTCACCTTTCTCTCCTCCACTGTTTGCATATAAGCTATATCACAAAGTGCTGATAGACACAAGGAGCTAATTAACGTTCTTTCACTTACATGCATGATGAGCTTATATCAGCTTAACCTATCATATTCTCTGTCGAGGTTAAAAAAAAAAAGTACCAAGCTAATATGAGGAAATCCTAGTCCTCAGGAGCAGAAAACTATTAAAAAATACTTGTAGGCAGAAATTAGCTTAAGAATTCTAACATTTCTAAGGTTGCAAGTGGTACTGGTACAAATCAAGAGATAGTTTAGACTTCAAGTTAAGGATGTCAGGTTTGTTGTTCAGAAAACAATATAGTGCTTGCTATACTTTTAAGTTACATATGTTAATCCAAGTTATTAATTTCTGTGTGGTCTTTCAGTATGTTTCTTTCAAATCTTAGTTTTTAGATTTTGTTAACTGTGCATTTTATGGCAAGACTGCAACTATAAAAAAATTTCTTCTAGTTCTAGTCTAATGTTTTAGATATGATGATGCAGGACTATCTCAACATCTTAGAGATTCTTGGTCAAGATCTTTTCATCCTTCAGAAAAATTAGGAAAAGCAAAATTGAGTTATTTCTGTTGGTCTTAACTGACTGTCAGAGGTGGTACCTTGACACAGACGAGATGAAGAAACCCCGGTACTTACTGAATGGCATAAATTTAGTAATAAATCATTTCATGCTTTTTGTTCCTAATCTTGACAAGAATGATCTCCTTTGCACTAGTTGAACCTATCCAGTCTTGCTGTGCTTGTAATTTGCAAGCAAAAGTGCAAACAATATTGGCAGCAGAGGGAAATCACTGGAATTCTGGAATTGCTCTGTAGCTACTTTGGTGATACATTACCTTCTCTCGTCTAATTACAATAATTTCATTGACTCCTGCAACTCCTCCATCTAAACCATCCTGTTGGCGACAGCATTAGCTACCAACTTACCACCAATTGTCATCTACCTTCCGGTGTCCAAGTGGGTGTCGGAATCTCTAGATTCAAGTGCAGACATCTTCTTAGTGGCACTACAAGCAGCACCAGCTTCTCTTGGCACAGACTGGGGCAAAGGCCAAGTGCAGCAACCGTCTCAATCGCCTCCAGTTGGTCTCTCTTCTTGACTCTTGAGCCCCATGCAGGGCCATCTTTGTCGCACCCAAGCAGAGCACTGCCTCTGCCAACAAGAAGTAGGTTGTCTCTTTTGGACCTCCTGGTGCACAGTTAGGTATATTTTTATCATATTTTGTTCTAGTGAATTGATGAGGGTGGTGGGATTTTTATTATATGGATTTTAAGAATTATTTTTTAAATAAAATGGTGGGCCCCGCAATCTTTTGACGTGGCATTTAAACACGTCACGTCAACTTGTTGATGGGAAATTGGATTAAAAAATTTAACAAAGGTCAGAATTATGAGTGGAGCAAAAATTGGTTCAAATTTAAGAATGGAATCATATGTGGAAATTATGCGAAAGATTGAACCATTTTTGTATAATTTTTCTTGCGAAAGAATGGAATCATCTTATTTTTTCTTTTTCAAATTTATTAATGATTATTTGATAAGTGAATTCAAAAGTATATATAAGAAAATTTAGTTAAATAATATAATAATGTTCTAGGCGTTTTTATCTTATAATTTTTTTGTATAAAAAATGTTGTGAACATTATTATATTATGAAAATGTAACATGATGGGCTTGAGCTATTGGTATCAAGGAGAGCTGCTGGGCTTGTCCATAAACCATGTTCAATTTGTTTGGTCTGATCTGTTTGAGCTCGATTCATGTTCAAATCGAATCAACTCCAACCAGAAATGTGATCATCATTGGTTCGATTATTTCATCAGAGATTATTTGGTTGTTTTATCTTTTTTTATAAAAAAATTGATCATTTTACTAAATCAAATAAATATACTATGAAAAGTTAGGTTTTTTTCACACAGGCTCATGTATTATAAATATAATTTTAAATATAATTTTAATATATAATTTTAAATAAATCAAATAATTATGTTTTTAGTTCTTCAAAATATTATATTTTTTTTATTTGGTATGTCATTTTAAAAAAAAATTATTTTGTCCCTTCGTTAATTTTTCGTTAATTTTTGATATTAAGTGCCAACATGGAATGCGAACACGGACTAAAGATGGACCAAACGAAAAAAAATAAGATATTTTAAGGGACTAGATGAAATATATATATATATTAGTAAACTAAAATATAATTATATATTGTTATGTTTTAAGTTATTAAAATGTATATTGTTATATTTTAAGTTATTAATTTTTTTTTCATCCAGTCCCTTAAAATATTTTATTTTTTTATTTGGTCTCTATTTAGTTCATATCAGCATTCCATATTGACACTTAACATCAAAAGTTAACGGATAGATCAAACGAAAATGAAAATAATTTTTGATGAATTAAATAATTTTTTTTAAAAATAAGGGACCAAACAGAAAAAAATATATGATATCTTGGGATCAAAAACATAATTAATAATATTTTATCATTTATATTTACTTAATTTTAGTAGTTTATACATAAAATTTTTAATGATAAAGGACTATTATATAATATATTATAAAAATAGAGGAATATTTTTTTTATTAATTAGAAGTTATTAATTTTTAAAAAGATATGAAATTTATATTAACAATAGTAAGACATGAACAAAATATAAAATTTATTAATTAAATGGCATAATTAAAAATATGATATTTTAGCATTTGTATATACTTTACTTTAATTTTATCTTATACATGAATTTTTAATGATAAAGGAATATTAAGTAAAATTATAAAAATAGAAGACTTAAATGAAAATATATACAAGTTTTCGCTGATTTTCTCAATTCTAATTTATTGTTTTTTGAACTATGTAATTCTTTATTAACAAATGACTAAAATGTAAATTTTATAAATTCAAAAGACCTAAATGCAAACACTAATAGTAATTGTTTATATTTTTATTACTTAATTTTACTTTAATTATAAAATATGTACTTTATTGGTAAAAGACTAAAAATAGAAGTTACAAAATTCGAAGTCTTCAATTGCAGAATATATTATTTTCATCGTTTTTTTACTTAATTATAATTTATTGTGTTTGAATTACATAATTTTTTACAGATACTTAAATAAGGTTGGAGGAGTCACGTATGGGGTTGAGAATTAGGAATTAAATTTGGTCAACAAAATTAGAAATTTAATTTCGGAAATAGATCAAATTCCCCAATTTTAATTTAGGATGCACTTTTTTTGTTGTCTCTTGAATTGCACCTTTCACTTGCTTATTCTAAAGCTCTATCTCAACTTTGTTTTAATCAAGAAAATAAGCTTATATTTTTATCAAATACAAAATATCAGAACTCTCAACTAATTAGGGTTTGACTTAAAATATTAAAAAATACCTAGAGTTTGTATATCAGAACTCAAGGTGAGTTTAGTTAGATGGAGTTAATTAGGAATTGATAAGAAATCAGAATAGATAACTAATAGTATTATTTTGTTTAATGACATTATAAATATGCTAAGAATAAAATTATTTTATTTGGTTAGCATAATGAATAAATAAGAAATAAAAAATTAAATGATCAAAATATTTTTCTTAATAAAATTAAATATATTTATTTTATTTGCTTAATAAAAAATAGACAATAGATTGATTGGAAAATGACTAAATGCCCTCCTAATAATATAATAAATTATATTCTAATTAATAAAAATATAATAAAAATATGAATTAATGTAAAATAATAAAACACTATTATTTATTTTATTTTCATGAAAAAATAATTGAATTTTCAAAAAAATAATTATTAATCTATTTTTAATAATAAAAATAATAAATATTTATTTAAGATATATAATTATTATAATTAATTTAAAATTTTAATTTTTATATTCTTATCATAAATATTAAATGACAATATAGAAAAATGACCAAAATACTTTCTAAAAATATAATAAATTATATTATAATTTATTTTAATTAATAATATAATAATAAAAATATGAATTAATGTAAAATAATTTATTAATTTAAAATAATAAAAAAATATTATTTATTTATTTTCATAAAAACTAAATCTTCAAAAAATAATTATCTAAATAATATTTAATAATAAAATAATAATTATCTATTTTAAATATTCAATTATTAAAATTAATTTAATAATTTATTTTTTTATATTTTTATATAATATTATAAATATTGAAGAACAATAAAAGAAAATATCAATATGTCACAAGAAATAGATAGAGAATATTATTCATTGGGTTTAGATAAAAAATAGTATTTCTCATGTACGAGGAATAATATATTTTATCTATTTTTTATTATCATGTATTCTTTGTCTATAAATTGCAATCAAACGAGCGAATAAGTGGGGCACAAAGAATAATATTTCATTCTCCATTTATTCCATCCAACTTGATAGTAGACACTATCTTATTGGTTGAGAAATTTTGTTATCATTTTTCATAAAAACGAAAATTCTTTTTGACAAAAATAGACTATTAAACGAATTCAAACGAACACTTCTTATTATGGAATCAAATGAGTTTTTCATTTTCTTTTTCTAGTACAAATCATATGAACAATGCTAAAAAATCTGAAACCAAAAAAAGCAAGGGTAAAAATCACAAACATTAACAGATTCAGACCTTTCTCTTCCTACAAAAACATCTCTCACACATATTAGATATCTACACCACTGCAAGTATCCGTCGATCTCGGTCTGATTCACAACACTTATCGCCGGCAAGACGGCGACGATGAGGAGCTTTCAGTCTGTCTCTTATAGAAATTTCAAACTCTTCTCTTTCATCTCGCAGAATTAGGTGAGAGCGGCATTCTTCGCTGCAGAATCCCTGGTCTCCCCTGCATTAATTAAGTCGTCATATATATCAGTCAGTGGCACAAGATATAACATGCGGTCATTCATGAAGACTGCTAAGGCATTAATTTGACGCAACTTAACAGTGAATTAATGAAAAAGATGTATTTGATGTAATTAATCATTCACTGTTGCATCAAAGTTTTCATGCTGAAGTCAAATGTGTATTAGAAAAAATAAGTTTCGAACGAATAGATCGAGTATGCAATAGTAATAGTAATGAAACAAACTGTAGAATTAAATATTGTGATATGTTTTGTAGTTTACTGGATTTTAAGCAAAGATTTACAAAGTCAACTTTCCAAGTGAATCAAAGAAGTTCTTAATGACCGCATACATCTAGTATTTGCTGAGTACAAATGGTTTCATTAATGGATAAGTTTCTTGTTAATTGATCTATGAGAGTTCATATTTTGATTCAAAAAAATGAAATTGGTTTTTTGGAAGAATAATTTTTTGCAGAAGCAAATAAAACTATTAGATTATCTGACTGCAAAAAAGTCATGTGTATTTGGTCAAGAAACTATAATTATGCTTAGATGCTTAATGGAAGTGTACTGAAAGCTGTTCATTCTCACCTGTACATGTAAACATCCCTGGACGGATTGAGCTCCTTCCTGCAGAAGAAGCATGACTTGAGGAAGCTCAACTCCGGCAAACCCTTGCAAAGGTTACAAGCTTGAGGCATCTGCAGCTTGCAGGTTGACACTGCAGATTTGATCACCACGTTTGATGGTCCTTTCTCCCTTTGATCTATGAGAATAAGAAGGCCTTCAACGCCCTTCAATGCCCGTTTCGCGTACTGATCAGATCCTCTATTGCTCATTACACTCCTGGTTGCCTCACCAACATCTTCTCCGAGATGGAAGATGCCCTTGTTTCTTGAGAGCATCTCGAGAATTGTATATATGGCAGCAGTTGGAGAGGGAATTGGAGGAGGAAGGGAATTGTGGAGGACTTGAGATGAAGAGGATTTTCTAAGGACTCTTAGAGGAAGCGAGATGAGGAGAAGACACAGAGAGAGAGAGATGGAGGTCTTGGAAGAGATGACAAGGGCTAGTTGAGCATGGGATGCATGCTAGAATATTTAAAGCCAATTAGGTCCACTGTCCACAAAAGAATTCATCACCTCTTTCACATGGCAGAATAGGAGCTCTTTGTGTGCCTTTGGATTATTAAATGTGTCAAGTTGTCTTAAATTTTCTTTTTTTATATACAAGAATAAATAAAGGATGCAAAAGGCCGACCAACATGTGGCTAATGGTCCTTGTGCCAAGTACTGATTAAGTGTTATGTTCTAACAGCGGCTCTTTCAATGAATAGAAAAGTACCTTATAGATTTTGTGTATCCTTTTCTCAGTATGTGAATAAAACTCTTTTCCAGGACAGCTTGCCTTTAAAACTCAAGAGAAAGAAAAAAAAAATTACACTCGGTTTCAACTAATACTATGCATAATTAAATCAAAGGCGTGATCAGATAAATGATCTTACTATTACATATCAAACTTCTTTAATCAGATATGTGTTGGTTTTTTAAACCTAAATTAATAAAGAATATAATTTTTTTAATGCAGAAATGGTCTGAGCACAACTTGAGCTACTAATAGTCTAATATAAGCATGTTATAAGCAGCATCTCTCCATCTCAGTAGCTCCTTTCCACCTCAGCCGCCACATCATCTGCAGGACAAGACTATGCGGTCAACTGAAGACTCAAGTACCAAAGACGTAATCAAAACACCATTGGCAGCAGCAAGCATTAAAGAAGTGAATCCATGGGAAAAGTACTGGAAAATAAATTCTCATTGGAACTTTAGAGATTTGCATGTAATAAATGAATTTTTTTAATTTAAACTTGGTACTGATACATTGGCAGCCTTCAATAGGTTTTCATGGGGAATGATACAATGTAATTTGTTCATTGACAAAGAATGAAAAATCATTTTTCCTTAGCAGTTTCACTCCAGAATTATCATGAATGTTTTCTTCTGAAAAAGCCTAAGGATGAACATAATTTAGCTTATCATGAATGTTTTCTTCTGACTTTTAGTTCATTTTTTAATGGAAAAGAATCCTACTTAGACCAAGTTAGGGATTTTCTTTAACAATTACTACAAATGGTTATGATTGATTCTTGGTTCATCTGGTTCAAGCGAAACAAGGAAATTTTTGATGGTACCAAGCAAGTTGTGCTCAAGATTGCTAATCAAATCAACACTTTTCTCCTTAATTAGGAAGTTCGATTAGGAAAATTTCCCTTTCCCCTTGGAAGTCCAGTTTTTGTCCTCAATTCTTTCATATTTCTCTCCTGCCATATTATCAAACAGAAGATGATTTCTATGATCAGTTCCTTGTTGGTTTATCTCCCCACCATTAAAAATTGGTAGCAGTTGTTCCACTCTACATCGTTTTGTTAGATTCAACCAAAAACAAGTGAGAAGCACCAAACAATAAATTGATATCAGCAGGAGAACATGAAACAGTCCTAAGAGACAACAATTTGATATTTTGATAATCTAATAATCCATGTCCAAAAGAACCACACAAAGTGGAGATCAAGGAAAAAAAAAAGAAGCTGTAGACATGCTTTAGAACTTAGCATCAGCCATGTGACCTTCCTTCTTTTGTTTGATCATTTCCCTTGTGGTATCTTCAATTTAATAAGTCCATTTGCAGCTTTTCAGTTCCAAATAGAAAATAATTAATGAAGTCCCAGGCCCATTTCCGGCTGTTTTATATACCATCTTTCCTAAGCGTGGAACACATTGTCTTGGATTTAGATGACAATTCTAACTTATTGAGATGAAAAATATAATTTGAAGATTTGGTCCTTGTCACTTCCATCATTGTAAGTAGTAGCATATCAGCAAAAAATCTTCTTGTTTGTAACCATCGATGGACCCATGGATTGTTTCAGCAAGAAATCTCTGTTTTCATATTCTTTTTTGTGGACTTCGGCCAGATTCTTCATAGTTGTTTTGCCTCCTTCCTTGTATGATATGAGTATGAGTGAGAGAATTGAATTAATTTATGTGGTATATTCCTGCTTGTTTGCCTCTGCAAGAATCTCTGGTTTAAATTCCTCAAACAAAAGAACCTCTTGTTTAAAACATAAGTGCAACACAGTACTGATGACCTTGCCTCCTGTATTCAAACACATGCAGCCACATATATTAGCAACTGCCGGAGTATTTTGTTTTTTAACTAGAAAAAGGAAATGACTAGATTAATTCCTGACAAAGCCAGGGCCTAAAAGGTCGGTATACAAAATTTAATCGACGACCAAACCAAAACATCTCTATCTTGCTGAGCTCTGTTTGCTGCCCAATGGGCAGCTTTGTTCGCTTCTCCATAATAAAACATGAAATTTTCAACATTACATTGAAGAGATAAGAGAAAAATATCCGCAACCACCGAGTTAAGTTCCCATGGCACATCCATCTTTTTGTTCAGCACATCAACCAAAATTTTGGAGTCGGTCTCCACTTGAAAACGCGGGAGATTTTGCTCCAAAGCAAAAATCAGAGAGTTTTTAATTGCCAGAGCCTTTAAATATAATGCAGAATTTCCAGTTACAAAAGTACTCTGAACAAAAAAAAAGCAGCCTTCAGAAGATCGAATCACAACACCAAGACCTCCTGCATTGTTTGCAAACTAAGCGTCACAATTAATCTTAAGAAGACCTTGTGGCGGAGGACTCCATTTAACCATGATAAATTTACTTATTGAATTGCCCTCAGGTTTTAATATGCTAAAATAGGATTCAGTAAAAACAATAATTTGCGTCACCAAAGCCATGGGGGTAGGCTGCCTAACTTCATGCACCAAGAGATTTCTAGCGTGCCAGATGTACCAACATCCATTGGCAATTAACGCAGGTCGGTAGAAGGTTCCTCTAGGATGCGGAGGGCTAGAAAAAAACCAAGTGTCACGGTCCCAAACAGTTGGAAGGCTAACAACAACCCCAGTTTTCTCATGGACTAGATTCCATATACTGAGGGGAAAAGGGCAAAAAGGGAACAAGTGTTCAATAGTTTCAGATACATTATTACAGAAAGGGCAGGAAGCAGTAATGTTAAGGCCCATGTATACTAGTCTAGCCCTACTGGGGAGGCGATGGTGAAGAAGCTTCCAACAAAACAATTTAATTTTTGGAGCAGAAACTAAATTCCAAATGGACCTCCACCTACTGGCTAATTGCACGGTTGAAGATACATGACTTCTTAGAAACTCATAGGCGAATTTAGTGGTAACTCTACCCCCCCGAGGCATCTTTCCAGATGAATTGGTCATCATCGGGATTCCAAGCATGATCAGAAATTAAAATGCTCACATTCATGTCAACATCAACATCAAATAAATCAGCATTAATGAAAGAAGGTTTTAAGGATATGGGTAAGTCAAAAATCCAGTTATCCTTCATTAAAGACGAATTATTACCACTATTGATTAATTTCAAACAGCCAGGAAGGAGATGTTCAAAAGCTGATTGAAACAAGCACCAACACTAAGAACATTTTTTATCCGGAGAAAATAAATTTCTAGGGTCCTTATATTTGATTTTGACTAGGTCAAACTAGGGAGTTGATTTGTTATTTAAAAAGTCAAACATTCTTTTGGCTTGAAGGGCAGAACCTTTAAAGTGCAAATCATGCAATCCTAACCCCCCAAGTTTCCTAGGAAGAGTGATTGTATCCCAGCTTATCAGATGCAAGCCTTTCTTATCTTTAGCAGAAGACCATAGAAAGTTTTTATTTAAACTCTCAATTTTATCAATTTGATTCTTGAAAAACCAGGAGACAGTCATGGAGTGCAAGAGTATAGAGTTCAAAATAGAGTTAATTAAGACCACTCTACCCGCTCATGACAGAAAATTGGCCTGTCATGCCCCTAATTTACTACTGATTTGATTAGAGATTAAGTCAAAAGCTTGGACTGGAGGCCTTCTAGGAGCAATGAAAGTCCCCAAATATTTGAAGGGGAAGCTTCCAATTTTCATGTTTAAAGAATTGGAAATCAGGGTTCTAACACTGCGATAAGTGTTTTAAACTAAATTCCAAATGGACCTCCACCTACTGGCTAATTGCACGGTTGAAGATACATGACTTCTTAGAAACTCATAGGCGAATTTAGTGGTAACTCTACCCCCCCGAGGCATCTTTCCAGATGAATTGGTCATCATCGGGATTCCAAGCATGATCAGAAATTAAAATGCTCACATTCATGTCAACATCAACATCAAATAAATCAGCATTAATGAAAGAAGGTTTTAAGGATATGGGTAAGTCAAAAATCCAGTTATCCTTCATTAAAGACGAATTATTACCACTATTGATTAATTTCAAACAGCCAGGAAGGAGATGTTCAAAAGCTGATTGAAACAAGCACCAACACCAAGAACATTTTTTATCCGGAGAAAATAAATTTCTAGGGTCCTTATATTTGATTTTGACTAGGTCAAACTAGGGAGTTGATTTGTTATTTAAAAAGTCAAACATTCTTTTGGCTTGAAGGGCAGAACCTTTAAAGTGCAAATCATGCAATCCTAACCCCCCAAGTTTCCTAGGAAGAGTGATTGTATCCCAGCTTATCAGATGCAAGCCTTTCTTATCTTTAGCAGAAGACCATAGAAAGTTTTTATTTAAACTCTCAATTTTATCAATTTGATTCTTGAAAAACCAGGAGACAGTCATGGAGTGCAAGAGTATAGAGTTCAAAATAGAGTTAATTAAGACCACTCTACCCGCTCATGACAGAAAATTGGCCTGTCATGCCCCTAATTTACTACTGATTTGATTAGAGATTAAGTCAAAAGCTTGGACTGGAGGCCTTCTAGGAGCAATGAAAGTCCCCAAATATTTGAAGGGGAAGCTTCCAATTTTCATGTTTAAAGAATTGGAAATCAGGGTTCTAACACTGCGATAAGTGTTTTCAGGAAAGAAAATTTCAGATTTGGTCAAATTAATCGTTTGACCATTAAATTGAGCATACTTGTGAAAAATTTCATTAAAGGCTCATAAACTCTTGGGATTGGCTCGAAAAGTTACAAGGATATTATCGGCATACATTAGATGGCTAATTTGAAATCCTCTTTTGATTTTAAAAGGGGTGAGTTTTTTATTCTCAATAGCTTGGTTAAAAAGCAAGGTTAGCAGCTAAGAAACCAAAACATATAGGTAGGGTGATAGTGGATCACCCTGCCTAAGACCCCTTTTAGAAGCAAAGAAGGGGAAAAGCTTATGATTGATAAGGCAAGCAAAATCCATAGTTGAAAGACAAGAGTGAATCCAATCTATGAAAACCGAGAGAAAATTGCATTTCTTAATAATACAGAGAATCGAATTCCAACTAATTTTATCATATGCTTTAGCCAAATCAATTTTAATCATTAGATATGGATTTTTACACTTGGAGGCATACATAGAATGAGCTATTTCCTGAGCTAGCAATATATTATCATGATTCATGAATACTCCTACCTTGGATAAAGGCTGATTGTTCAAATGAAATAAGCTTAGGCAAGGTACATTTTAGCCTGTTAGTTAGGCATTTGGAGAGAATCCTATAGCTAAGGTTACACGATGCTATAGGTTTGAAATCACCCACCCCAATAGGATTCCTAACTTTCGGTATAAAAGATAAAATCGTTTTGTTCCAGTCTTTAGGCAACAAGTTATGTTGGTGAAAGTCATGCATGCAATTCATAAAATCCTCAAAAATCGAGTGCCAATAATGTTTAAAAAATTCTCCAGTGAAGCCATCCGATCCAGGGCTCTTCCCATTAAGAAGAGACTTAATAACATTCCAAACCTCAATAAGGCTAAAGCGAGCAATTAAATCATTAGCACAAGCTTGGTCAATACTCATAAAAGGAAACTGAACAAGGAAATCATCTGAAATAGTGATTTGTTTAGACCGAAGGAAATCATCTGAAACTGAGCAAGGCAACTGCCGGAGTATGATGTATGTAGAATTTACATTGGAAAAGGAAACATACATCTATAGTAAATTAAAACAAGTGTGTTTTATTGTTTACCTGGGAAAGATGTTTGGAGAGGGGGAATATACTTAGTTTGTACTTTGTAGTAGGGGTGAGTTCGAGACGGGACAGGCCGAGATTTGGTATGTCCTAGTTTTGAGTCGGGACGCAAATATGCGTCCCGGTCCCGATCCCAAAACGAAGCATCACAATTTTGTCTCGCCCCGAAAAATTCAGGACGGGACCAGGACATTCCGAATTTATTAATATTGGTTTTTTATAAAATAAAAACAATATCTCCATTAAAATAATTAATATTTTTTCCTAAAAAAATAATATTATATATTTAATATTACTTATATTATAAATCGGGCCGGGACAGGACAATCCCGATTTTCTTTGTATCATCCAGGGTTCCGTAACAATTTTTAATTGGGACAGACATATTTGTCCCGATCCTGTCCCGATTTTGAACCAAGGACGGGATTTGTCCCGACTTTTCGGGTCGGGCCGGACCGGGACGGCCGGGACGTCCCGATCCAAAAATTCGAGGAAAATCCCATCCTTGTTCAAAATAGAGATGGGAACATGACAAATATGTTTGTCTCGATTAAAAACCGGGACGACATTAAAAAAATCGGAATTGTCCCGGCTCGGCCCGGCTCGATTTGTGATATAAGTAATATAAATTATGTAATATTAATTTTTTAGGACACCTTAATACAATACACTATTAATTATTTAACATAGATAACATTTTTATTTTGTAGAAAAAAAATATTAACAAAATCAAGATGTCCCAGTCCCGTCCCAGTCCTGTCCCAAAAAATTCAGGATGGGGCAAAATCAGGATACTTCATATTCGGGACCGGGATGCATATTTGCTTCCCGACTCAAAATCGGGACGGGATCGGGACATACCAAATCCCGGCCCATCCCGTCCTGTCCCGCCGAACTCACCCATAGTACTTTGTGATGAATAGTCTCAACGATTTGCTTTTAAACCAGTACCCTTGAAAATATACAATAATGGTTCACTGGATACGATAGGATAATAGGATAATATAACAAAGGAAGTGGAGTATTGAATAGGATTTTTAAATCTAATGTTTATTGGATATAATATCAATTTTATATTATTTGAAATAGACTAGCACTTTGAGCTCGATCGGATCAAGCCTAGAAGCACCCATACTCATGAACCAGACTCAAGTTGAGCCAGACACTACTTAACCCGGGATTTCTACTCGGCTATGTAAGGACACCCACACCATCATTAATTATCAGGGTTTCGACAGTAATGAACCCGAAATCTTCAGGATTAGCCTCGACCTATTCTAAGCATATCCCCGCGAGATTGAAAGAGACATCATCGCTTGAGTCATCCCTTATTCTGCACTATATATAGACATGATGCACACAATGTATACTCTTGATTTCATTCCAATTCTACACCCACACTTGAAATTCTTTTTTACTTAAGCGTCAGAATATCTTTGCAGGTCCTCTCGTCGAAGCCACACCGGACTAGGAGACGCGCATGATCGCATCATCCCGACTTTGGGCAATAATATTTGGTGCTGACCGTGGGGCCGAGTAAATCTTACCTACCCCACCATAGTAGGTACTCGAATCCATGCGAACGTTGTTGCACATAGACATCAACCTAGCAGCAAAGTTCCCTCGCTACCCCTTGAGATGATTGATATAATTTCAAAAATCAATTATCCAAAAATCAATCATTCAATACACTTCTAAACACTACAGGAATTCACAATGATCAATATAATTCCAAAAACATCCAACCAACCTGGCACCACCTCCAAAGAGATCATCATTGTGATAAAATCAACTTATTTATGAAGGAAATTAGGTGTTACCCTCGAGATCAAGCAAAAGACCAAGACCACGGTACTGCCAAGATGAGGGACCTTCGACAACACCATAATTGATTTTATATAGTTTATTGACAAACTCATAAATACTTTGTAATATTTATTAAAATTATAAGTTTTTCTATAATATACTCGAATTGTTTCCAATTCTATTAGTATACTTTTTTATTTGAAGAAAATTTTATTCATGTACTTATATGTGCATTTTATTAGGGTTAATAAACGAATCTAGCCCAAACTATAGTACATTTTAAAAATCTAGCTCAAACTTGTATTTGTATTAATTATATCTCAAACTATTAAATTAATATCAATTCTAGTCCGACGTCAGATGCCCGTCAATTTCACCGTTAGGTACTGACGTGGCATCTGACTCAACATATTAAAAATTATTTTTTAATCGTATTGCCACATCAGCAGATCATAAAAAAATATTAATTGACGAATCTAGCCTAAACTACGATCTTTTTCACAAATCCAGCACAAATTTTTATTTGTATCAATTACATTACAAACTATCAAATTGATATAATTCTAGTCCGATGTCAAATGCCCGTCAATTTCACTGTTAGGTGCTGATGTGACATCTGACTCAGCATATTAAAAATTAAGTTTTTAATAATCGCGTTGCCACATCAACATTTAATGAAAAATATTTATTTTTAAAAAAAATATTTTTAACTTACAGCCTATGCCACGTCAGCTATTAAAAAAATATATATTTTTAAAAATCCTAATCAAATCCGGCCCTAATCACTAATATCCGACTAAAATTTGTCCCCGCTTGATTCTTGACTTTTATATGTTTTTACAATCAATGTCATTTCACTCTTCATCCAACTAACGTATATTCTCCAAGGGCAACCAACCTTGCACCTTGCTTCCATTTTCTTTGTCCATGTTCTACAACATTTGATATTATAACCATTCGCAATAGCATAGTTTTGAACAACCTCTTTAAAGTGAGCAGCCGACTCAAATTTCATTCCAAGTTCAAGTTTAACATCACTCACACGACAATATGGATTATGGACTTTGCGGTGAACTTTTTCCCTCATATATACAAAATCAGGGTCAAAAAAATATTTTAATAGCTGATGTGGCATATGCTGTAAGTTAAAAATATTTTTAATTAAATGCTGACGTGGCAACGCAATTATTAAAAAATTAATTTTTAATATGCTGAGTCAGATGCCACATCAGCATCTAACGGTGAAATTGATGGGCATCTGACGTCGGGCTAGAATTGATATCAATTTGATAGTTTGGGATGTAATTAATACAAATAAAAGTTTGGGCTAGATTTGTGAAAATGATCATAGTTTGGGTTAGATTCGTCAATTAACTCTTTTTTTTATGATCTGTTGACGTGACAATACGATTAAAAAATAATTTTTAATATGCTGAGTCAGATGCCACGTTAGCACTTAACGGTGAAATTGACGGGCATCTGACGTCGGACTAGAATTGATATCAATTTGATAGTTTGAGATATAATTGATATAAATAAAAGTTTGAGCTAAATTTGTGAAATGTGCTATAATTTGGGCTAGATTCGTCTATTAACCCATTTTATTACATTTTTAAATTTGACGTGCTTTTGAAACGAATAGATCTAACAACCTAAAATGAGATGTTAATTATAATTATAACATCGTATTGACAATTATATGTTAATCATAATTATTTTATAGTGAAAAGTCACTAATCGCTTATATATATTACTGCATATGAAAATTTAAATTTCATAGTATTTATAATTTTAACAAATCTAAAAATATAATATTAATTACATTAAGGATCTCTAACTTTTAATATAACTATAATTAAGTAAATGAATAGATTTAGATATTATAATTAAGTAAATAAATAGATTGAGAAAGTAATTTGGGTATATTGTAAAAATATTATAATTTTATTAAATATACAAAATATTTATGATTTTTTCAATAGATCAATTTTTTTAATTATGATTTTACTAAAATTCTCTAAAACTTATCGACCTCATTTTTCGGAATAAAATACGGAGGCTAACACTGAAATTAACCCTATCTTGTTAGGTCGTGTCCAGGAGCGAAGATATCAGTTAGACTCGGCAGCGACCCAAATGGCCTCGGTCCATGTCGGATGCGAGCCAACGGATTTCCTCTTCTTGGTCAAGATCGCTTCTGAAGTTTCTCCTTCTTCGTTCATCATCGCTCCTACCCGCCGCCGCCGCCGCCGCCGGCTCCGTCTCCAGCCCGGCCCATCTCTCTAGCCCTTGCCTTCTTTCTCCCTCTACCTTTTTTTCTCTGTTCTGTCTCGATAGGCTGCCGGCGCACTGGCCTACTCCTCTCTCTGTTGTTTTCTTTCTCTGTCACTCTACCTTTATTTCCATTCCTCTTTCTGCTATCACCGACGGAGAACACCGTGCAATGTGCTGTTCTTGTGAAGAAGTTGGGTTCTTATTGAGCAGTCACTGAGCGATTTGAGACCTCGTAGAATCTACTATCCTCTCCATTCCCCCTTCCCAGTTTACCTTTACCGTATGCTCAGAAGTTTTACCAACTCCGCTGTTTTTCTCTTTCTAGCAAAGTACCAGATGCTCCATGACAAAGAGTTTGAAATTACTCAAGAAATAGATGGAAAAGAGGAAAGTGATAATATCAGCACAATATCTCGGCTTAGACTCATTGCTTCGGACTACTTCCTCTCTTTCATGTGGGTGCTGTCAGGATCTATTGCTAAATACTTTGTTAATATGATTCTGGGATCTGGGATGAAATCCGTTTCTCTTCTTATAAAAGGATTGATAGCTTTGTTGTCCTTGTACTACTTCGCGCAGCTTGGGAAGGCCACCGGTGGGTCATATAATCCTCTCCTTATCCTCTGCTATGCCATTTCTGATAATTTCTTGGAGTTTCTATATGTAGTGCTCGGAAGGATCCCTGCCCAGGTGCGTTTTTACTCACTTTTACCTATGTTGTTATGTTTAAGGATGTATAATAGTAAATGAATGAACTAATATGTTGCTTTGTTCTCTCTACTTATAGATAGATTTATTGTGGCAGTTAATTGTGCATAGTCTCCAAGGATGCTTTCATGACAATGTGACAGTGGTTAATTGCTTGATTAAGCTAATCTTGCTTGCTTAATTTATTGTGTCTATACTTTCCTTAACAGATGTTATAAATATTTAGTGGTTTGTAAACACATTGACTGGGAGTAAATCACCTCGGCAAGGTGGGCCCTTCCTTTTTCCCAACAGTGTTGCTACATAGAGAGTAGAGACATACCATAACAAGATAAATAATCAATTTCTCTCGCTAACCGTGAGTTGTATAAAAGATCTAAGTTAACGAGAGTATAGATTTGAAAATGCTAAACAAAAAATATGTCATTTAATTTTTTGATAAGCAATGCCTCATTGCCTCTAATATTTTCTACAAATGTCAGTTCTAACTTTTAAATTTACTCAAAGATTTTGGAAACTTAATTAAAAGCCTTATACAGCTGTAATTTGAATCATGACCTTTGCAAACAGAGTTTGCTAGCCTTTTTGATTAGGTTATCTTATACATTGAGTTATTGACAAAGCAAAATTTTGGTTATATTGGCATTAAAGTGATCTATGTGACTAACTTTTATTCTTATACTCAATAAGTACTCTCTTAATGTCAATTCATACTGTTTCCTTTTCTTCTCAACATTTTATGTTCTTGATTGACCAAACAAGCTACAGTGATTCCCTATCGTTCAGTATATTTATGATAAGTAGAAGTTTCAGACTATAAATTTCTTTCCATTACTTCCATTTGTTAGAATACTTGGTTTATTTATCTTTGTTATTGCACTTTATGTTGGACTAGGTTTGTTATATTATTCTCTCGGTATGTTGTACTGTTGCCTCTCCTGTATCTTGGAGATGCCTAGTTATGAATAATACAAGTCTCTTTGTACTGCTTAACACTACTTCCATACTTTGTCATTATGGACAAATAATTGGTCTATAAAACATTATACTGTTGCTACATATCTGTTGAATTGATATAATGATTTCATGATTTAACACCACTCATCATATTTCAGGTGATTGGATCGATCATGGCAGTTTGGTTTATTAATGTAGCCTTCCCTGCAGCAGCAGCAGCAGCTGGACCTCATTTGAATATTGATGTAAATTCTGGAGCATTGGTTGAAGGACTACTTACATGTTTTATTGTTATTCTCTCCTTAAGGCTAAACAAATTTCCAAGTTCTTCTAAGAAAACATGGATAAAATGTGTTGCCAAAGTTATACTACATTTTCTTGGTTCCCATACGACTGGTGGAATCATGAACCCTGCTTCCGTAAGTTTTCAAAATTACTTCAGCTTAACCTTTTTCCTTACTTTATCTACTTATTTCACCTACAGCAAGGCTTGAATGGTTTCTTTTTTCTTTTTTCTTTTTTTTTGCTAAAACAAGGCTTGAAAAACAGGATACTACCAATTTAATGTTATGCTCGTCTCAAATAATACATTCAGCCTTCTACCATATCAATTTAGATTAGTACTTGTTGTGTAAGAGATCTTGATGAAAAAAAATTTCTGAGTACTTTTAGATAAGGCATGGTAAATGCTTTCATTATATTTCACACAATGTTTCATTTGGTAATAAATATGTGAGAGTTTGTTAAGACAATGTTATAAATTTATACTTATCAGAATACTAATGGCGAGTTTGGTTTAATTGGACACAGGCCCATTTCCAGCAGATTACATAAATTTAACAAAGAAAATATGCACTACTTTGCAAGTTTGCATCCTTTTGCAGAAAATGGGCTTTGCCTGCAATTAAACCAAACATGCCCGAAGTAATTTTTAGTTGCTCTTGTATTTTCTGTTACAGTGTCTACTTACATATTGTTTTAAATTATGTTTAATGAATACATCTTTATTACAAAACTTTAGTCAAATCAACTTATAGATTGCAGTAATATATCTTAGATATAATGTTCTTTAGAATTCTGTGTATGCATAACTACTATAGTAGTGATATGTGATTATAACATATGGTTTCCTACTTTCCTACCTAACCCTAAAGAATTTGATAGTCAATCAGATTAGTTGCAAGCGATGGTGGATGGCACAACAATTAGTAGTCAAATCAACTTATAGATTGCAGTAATACATCTTAGATATAATGTTCTTTAGAATTCGGTGTATGCATAACTACTATAGCAGTGATATGTGATTATAACATATGGTTTCCTACTTTCCTACCTAACCTTAAAGAATTTGATAGTCAATCAGATTAGTTGCAAGCTATGGTGGATGGCACAACAATTAGTAGTTTCAATATCCTAATATGCCTTCCCCGCCTTCCCCCTCCAATCATTCCTTTCTTTCTCTTCTATCTTTCCATTTGTTTCTTTTTGACATTATGCGGGAAGTAGACATTCTAATGGAACTTGTCTTTGGACTATTGGTTTCAGAGATGTTTCAACCAATTACATAATTCCTTGATATCAGAATTTCCTAATTGAAAGGGTCCTAATCCATTTGAGCTTGATAGGCCAATTACCAAAAGTTAGGGTATTGCTTAGCTTGTTATTGGATAAATCCCTCTTTACATTCAAATATATGTATAGACTTTGGTTTGGTGACTGTTGATTTGCCATCAACTTTAATCCCCTTCATATTTATTCAGGTAAGAAATAAATATTTGGTTTACTTTGACCCATAGTTCTTGTAGTTAAATTTGGTCTATGCATTTCTAATCCTTTCTCAGACTGGTCAGGGGGGATTTTGTGAGTTTCCAACTAACCTATTATTTCTGGTTCATGTCATTAGGGATTATTAGTTTATGGTTAATTTTATTTACTAAAAGATTCCATATATAGATCAATTTCTCACTGCTTGAAAATGGTACTTCTTTCTGTTGATCGAAGTTCCTTTCATGTTTGAATGGGCTGGGTTATGTTAAACCCCATACATTTGAGTTTATTGTTAGGCTTCAACATAGATTCTTTGTGCAACTCAATGAAGGATTAGATAGAAATTTGGAGTGTTATATGGAAAGTGTTATCATACCATGTCAAAGTTGCTTTAATATATTGTTATAGTTTAGATACGTTTTCTTCTATATTGCAAAAGTTGGAATCTTGACTAAGTATCCACTTGTTGCCAAATCCAATCTTCAGCTAGAAATATGGTTGGGGAAATCTTTCTATTTAATCTGGCTTTGCTCTTGCTCAGATCTAAAAAAGCTACCCAATTCATGAAACATATTCAAAACACATATTGCATAGATTTATGCAAACTTCCATTAGTTTCATGGCTGACAATTTTGTAGTTGGAAAACTGAAATCTAATAAGCACAAGATAATTCTGACATTTAACAAAACAATTATTGGGTGAAATTGCAGGCTTTTGGATGGGCATATGCTAAGGAGGAGCATGTCAGAAAAGAGCATTTGTGTGTCTACTGCCTTGCACCTATAGAGGCAACCTTATTGATAGCGTGGATTGGCAGCTTGTTTCCTGATTTCACCAAACATAGGAGGTTGCATGATACACAATATAAGGATAAAATAGAGTGAACCGCTCATACAGTGTCATCATTTATTTATATACTTCAACTGCTTATCCTAGTCCGACTTTATCCAAAATGATTGTTATCTTGTTGCCAGGAGAAGAATTGCTATTTGTTGTTTTTTATGAATGATTGAGAAATTTATTGTTCTCTACATTTTCTCCTAAAGTTTCTCCTTTTTGTCCTCTTTTTCTCGTGCAGTTTTCTTATATGTTTTTTTTCAAATAAACATGGAATTGAAAGTCTGTAGGGCTACTTCTACTTTTGTTATGTTTGCTTCGTAAGATAATAGAAGATAGGATAAGATCGGGATAAATTAATATTCATTATTTGTTTAGTATATAAATTTAAGAGAGAAAAAGGGAGAGTATGCATCTAATATTTAGCTAAATTTATGAAAAGAACTAATTACACTGACCTCTCTTAAGGTTCAGTGAAATTACATTGATCTTTCCTCTATTTATAATTTTGTCTCGTAATTTTTTTGAGTTTTGTAAAAGATTATACAAATCTCTCCTACTAACGAAAAAAGATTACACAAATTTCTCATACAAAGATTACACGAGGGAGGTGAGTGTTATCTGGATAAATAGTGAAAATGTCAATATAATTTCACTAAACCTCGTGAGAGGTCAGTGTAATTTATCTATACATCTAATATGTAGCTAAAATTTATAGGTCATTTCTCATAAATTTAAAAGAACTAAAGTAAATTAGTAAAGGAACATATCTCAAGCAAGCTACTAATAGAAAATAATATAAAAATACCTAAAATGGTTGTTAAAATAGAAAAACTAAGAAAACAAGAAATAATTTTTTTAATAAGATAATAATCAATAAAAAACCAATTAGTCCTGCATAAAAAAATGAAAAAAAAAAACTCTCCTACTAAGGAGACTGAATTTTTTTTTGTTATTTTTTTATTTTTTTATTCACAAATTAAATAAAAAAATCAACCATTCTGTGAAAAAGAACATTTTCGCGTTGGGCTATACCTGAAGAGGATCCGATTTAACGTGTTTTTACTTCCATGGTCATCAGTTCATCACAACTTGGCGTTGTCGCGTTGACAGGCAACAGAGAACTAGAGAAGTAGCTTGAGGTTTCGCCTGCTCGCAAAGTAGCGTAACAATTCCCCACCATGTTTTGACGGGCCATTGAGACTGAATTTGGATCGACCGTCTACAGTTCCAAATCTTCTTCGATGCCTCAGCCCGGACGGCGGTGGTAATGTTGAGGAAAGCGGTTCGGAGTTATGGGGGAATCTTGGCGAACCCCGCCGCAGTCCTTCAGGCTGCGAGAGCAATGGGATCCGCCGCCTCTGCATTTGGCGGAATACCGAGAGAGACGGCGGATACAGTGGTGATCGGGGCCGGAGTGGTGGGGATTGCCGTGGCGAGAGAATTAGCTTTGAAGGGAAGAGAGGTGTTGGTGGTGGAGGCCGCTTCGACGTTTGGTACTGGAACGAGTTCTAGAAACAGCGAGGTTATCCACGCCGGGATCTATTATCCTTCCAAAAGCCTCAAGGTGTGGAATACATCTCTCTTCTCTTCCAAAGCAGCATTACCCTTCCTTTATTTGAATGTTTGTGTTTGGAAAAATAAAATAAAATTTTAGCGCTCAGAGCTTTTGTGTTACAGGTGTAAATGTTAGCAAGATAAAAAGTTACAATATATGATTTCTATCCGGGACTGTGTTGTAGTTGTAAATGTAATTTTATATGTAAACTCAATAATATTAGGATTGTGGTAAACATAATTTTATATATAAACTCAGTAATATTAGGATTCTTTGGAAAGCGACCAATGATCAATAGTAGTGATTTTGAAGATCTTGTTTGTATCATGTAATGATTAGCAACATGACGACTCTTCCATAGAAATAAAGTTGTATTTCTAATAGCCTTTGATTGGATTATAATACCTGGCAATCAACCAATTCCTTTGATTGACCTTTCAATAACTTAAGGCCTTGCTTGATATGAGATTCCTTTTTGTGATCCCATGGGATTTACATGGGGCTCTCAAAAACCTATGTTTAGTTTCCACTACAAAAAGATTTATAATCCCATCAATGGATTTGGGATTGGATTAAAGATTCCACTTGAGATGTGAGAATTATCTATGAGATGACAATTTATATTTACTACTGTGCCCTCAAGAAAAGTCGGAATGAAAATTAAAGGACACTCTTAGTTGATACCGAAGATATAACAGTATTATGGTAATGATACCAAAACCTTCATTTTCCTACTGAATCCAAATATGGTTTCTAAATTATCCCATATGAATTATCCTAGGATAAATTGTTGGGATACCAATGAGGGCCTTAGCACTAGAGGTTGGCCTTCTTCTTTCTACATCTCTCTAGTTCTCTACCAATTATTTTTAACCCAAATAATGGGGAATGTAATTTGTTTTCTATCAAAATGAAAGAGTCCATTTCATTTCTCCTAACCATTTTCTTCATTAAAAAAACAATATATTAGAGGTTGAAATTTCTATTTTGCAATTTTAATAAACATATTGCATCCTGTCCCATTGAAGCTCCTAATGAGCGAATAACATCATTTAAACAGAAAAATATGATTAAGCTATGGAGAGATTTATACCATACCATTGAGAAGTGACTATTAAGAGAAAATCACCATATGAACTTCATGAAAGGAAGAAGGAATAACAGTACTTGTTTTATATGTTTCTTAAAAGTATGAAAATATAAACTATGCTAAAGGTAGTCTATAAGTTCCTGTTTTGTCTTGATGTGTAGTTCTTGGGGTTAAGTTTGCCAAATTCCCTTGTATTTTTTCTTCCTTGCAAATATGATATGTCTCATGTTTGCAGAGAAATTCTGCCAAAAAAATATGCTAGAATAAGTCATTTCTTAATGTGGTTTCCTTCTCTCGCTGAACCTTAATTAGGAATTTTGGGGTTAGAACCTTAACTAGTTGCATTTATATTTTCTGAAGGCTAGTCTTTGTGTAAAAGGAAGGGAATTGCTCTACAGGTACTGTTGTGATCGAGAAATCCCCCACAAAAAGATAGGTAAACTCATAGTTGCCACAAGTGTTGCAGAGATTCCAATGTTGGAACATCTGTTGAGATGTGGGAAAGAGAACGGTGTTGAGGATCTGAAGATGATGGAGGAATTTCAAGCTATGCAGATGGAACCAGAACTTCAATGTGTCAAGGCTTTACTATCTCCTAGCTCTGGAATAGTTGATTCTCACTTGCTTATGCTCTCTTTGGTGGTAATTTCTTCATCTTACTGTTGTGATTCGCAAAGTAAATTCTTCAATAATTCAAAGCTTATTTAGTTTGTCCCACTTTTTTTTTTTGTCAATTCTCCTCAACTGTGCCCATGCATGCAAGGTTTGAAGTATCTGTCTGTGAGCTGGTATGCGTACCATACCACATTGATCTGAAGTGCTCGTACTTGTAATTAGAAAAAGAAAAAACGAAAAAAAGAAAAAGAGAGGTGAACCAGTTATCTTTAATGTATTCTTTTGAAATTGTTTAAAAATATCTACAGAGGGGAACATATGAAGATATGTTCTATTTAACGTCTAATATTGTTTTTTGCATAAACAATCCAAAAGAAAAACTAAAAAGGAAGTTTATTACATGTATTGGTCAGTACACCAGACCAGTACAGTACGATGCAGTACTTAAAACATCGCATACATACATATTTTAATTCTTGAAAATCTTTCAGTAAGTATAATCTTGGATTGAAATATTATTTTGTTAATGTGATCATAAATGTGTGCTCCAAGTTACAAGAGAATACAAATCGCGAATCAATTAAAGAAGACTTACTCTAGCAAGCACGATCTCTAGTTTAATTAATCTCAGACAAAAAGGAGCATAAAGCTTGAAATTTCTGTGTTGCTATTTGGTACTTTTGATGGTTCAAGTTCCACTAACTCAATTTGCCAGGATTTACATTAGGAAATTTTTCCTTGAGTTCTTCAAAATATCCTCTATTGCAAAATTTTGCTTACATGATCTTCATGTCCACTTTGTAATATGTTTTGGTGTTACTTGTATAAAAATTAGTTCATTGCCACCTCAAAAGAGTTCTTAGGTTCTGGAACATACATTAATTTCTCGTACAATTCTACTGTCATTGTATAAGAATAAGTTCATTGCCATTTCATTTCAGGGAGAAGCTGAGAGCTACAAAACTACATTCTCATACAATTCTGCTGTTATTGGTGGTCATCTTGAAGATAGTTTGCTCCATCTACACATTACTGAAAGTGAGGACCTTAAAAATGTTGCCAAGGATGCTCAGCTGTCACCTCAGTTTGTACTCACTCCCAGGCTGGTAATTAATTCAGCAGGTCTTAGCGCCATTCCACTTGCAAAAAGATTTGATGGCTTCAACAAAGAAATTCTCCCTGCTGCTTATTATAGTCGTGGTTGCTACTTCACTCTTTCTAAAACCAAAATTCCACCTTTCAGCCACCTAATTTATCCAATACCAGAAGATGGAGGTCTTGGGGTGCATGTTACATTGGACTTGAATGGCCTTGTCAAATTTGGTCCTGATGTTGAATGGATTGAATGCGTAGACGATATATCTTGCTTTACTAATAGGTAACTGGTGTCTCTTCCCTCACAGTGCTCCTTATTTTTTTGCTGCTCTATTCTGACTCCACTATCATTTGTTATATGTTGGCTCTAGACAGTTGGAGTGGACATTTTTAAAAATTAATCCACAGTGGGTAAAATTAAATAGACTACATGTGAAAAAGAGTGAATACTTTGTATCATTATCTTAGTTGTTTTTCTTATTGATAAATTCTTGCACTATGAAATTGGAAAACAGCAGCAACTTGTTCTGTATTCAAGAACTGAAGAACAATACTAATTCATTGTAGCCAATTCTGTATACAAGGGAACTATAAACATCTGTAGGTTGTCAATTTGTCTTTCTGATTTGTTATTGGTCATTGCACTGATATTTTATGACCAATTTAGAATATTCAATTCATTGTTTCATATGTTCTTCCTACGAATGCAGTCAAGCATCATGTTAGGTAGAATGAGTATAGCACACCTTTTTTCCAACTCTCCTGAAGATTCTCCAAATCTGATCCATACCTTGCCTGCTTTGTTGATGCATTTTACTTTTTTAATTTTCTGTTGGTAGAAGACAAGTTATATTGACCACAGCATATTCCATGGATCTTCCAATTAACTGAAACTAGCTGTGTGTCATTTGGAATCTTATTTTTTGTATATCAACAAAAAATCTTGAATAAGGGTGCAGGTCAAATCTTCTAATGACATTGCTCATGTTATGTGATGAACATAGTCTACGATGCTACCTAGTGTTGTAGCTATCAGCATATATATCCACCATCTGGCTCTCGTTACAGATCACTTTGCATTTTGTACAATAAATCTCCAATTTAATTTATAATAGTGGATATCAACTGAATAATAGTTTTCCCTGAAGTTGAAATGATTAACATATAGTTGCTACATTAGATTGTTCAGTAGATTATTATTTGCTCACTTGTTCTAATATGCCCTTTTGAAGTTTCAACTTTCAAGAGCTCACAGTGATACCTCCTCCAGGTTTGACTATTCTGTCAGATTGGATAGATCAGATAAATTCTATCCAGAGATAAGAAAGTACTTTCCTAATCTAAGGGATGGATCTCTGGAGCCTGGATATTCAGGCATTCGACCAAAACTTTGTGGCCGAGGAATGCCTTCCATGGACTTTGTTATTCAGGTGAATTTATTTAGAAGTTTTCATGCTTAGATAACGTGTACTCTTTTCCTTTACTAGAATTTCTTACTGAAGGAGTTAAGCCGAATTATCAACATAGGCCATTCAGGGGCAGAGCTACATTGTCAGGATGGGGGGCAACTGCCCCCCCCATTCAATTTTTTTAAATTACATATACATCTTTTTTACAATTTTGCCCCCCTCTATTTTAAAAATTACTCCTCTATCACGAAATTAATCTATTCCCCTCCCGATACCTAATCCACTCTCCCTCTTTGTTGCGTCGACCTCCACCAATCTGTCGCTCCTACTCTCCCGACGCCACCGCTCGGCCGCATGCTTCGACCACACCAGGCAGTAGGCAATCATTCCGGCCTGACGGCGTGCTCCTTCCCTCTACTTGGTGATCTCCTGACGGATGCCCGTCCTGCGTCCCGACGTCCGCCCACTTGCCCAATCCATCATCGGTGTCAACTCTTGCACAACTGCACACTCCTGCGTGACTGTGTCTCCCAATCTCCGGCGTCTGGCGTCCACGTTCGCCCAGTTCGGAGTCCGGAGTCGGCGTCTCGCGTCCGCCCAGTTCGGATTCCAATTAATTGCTTGATTCCAATTAATTTTATTTAGTATATATGAAGAATTATTTTTTAAAAAAAATGCCCGGAGGTGGATCATTGTCTTCGGCTAACAAAGAAGTAAATGCGGAAGTTGAAGAAGATAACCTTAAAAAAATTATATGACATTTGAGAGTCTGCCCCCCTTCAGTTTGATTTCTGGCTCCGCCACTGAGGCCATTGTCTCTGTTTTTCTTTCTAATTCCAATTCTATTCTCTTAATGCTAGGTCACATTTGTTGAGACATAAATGAAAATATTATTCTTTAAAACAAAGAAACTATGTAGACTTTTACTACATAAATTAATTTATCATTATCCTAGTCTTGATTTTTTTATCCCTAAAACGTTTGTTGTCTTTGGAATATTTTTTAAAATTTTATTCCTTGTTTTAAGAATTGTTAATTTTGAACTTAATATTATTTAAACTAAATTATTTTATATCTAGCATTGAGTTTCACATTTATGATTTATTATCTATTTAAATATAATTTTATAATTTTAGGTGCTACTACATGAATACTTTGGTGCTTGCTTAATGCTTGGTGAATGAGAAAAAATGATATAATTTGAGCATAAAATTTATGATAATAGTCAATTGACTTATATACTTGAGCATTAGTGTAATTTTGATTCCTATGATAAATACATAGACATATATGTATTACTTTCTTCCAAGTCAAGAACAGTATTATATTAAATGAAATTTGGTAATAATGTATATTGAGATTATATTGTTGATTTGCATAAATAATTAACAACTATTTACCAAACCTGGAATATGAGTTCGGATTGACAAAAATTGGAACTAGAAAAAAAACTACTAAAATCGGAATCGACTTTGACAACGTAGCGTTATTGCGCTCATATGTTGTTTTAACAAAATTGAATATCATTCGATTTTTTGTTTTTCTAAAACTACATACTGAAAAAAAAAATGTTCACTTCCCGCCGACATCCACCCCTTAACGTCTTTGCCTTCCCCTTCCTCCGGAGTCAAAATGAAATTCCAAAACACTTTTCAACATTTTCGAAACCTCTCTTTGCTCTTCTCTTCCTTCTTCCTTAGCCTCCATGAATTCCTAAAATTGCGCCTAGAACCATGTAGAGAGGAGGAAAGAGATTTCAAAGGTCCTTAAGGCACTAGCGGTGACGGAGAATAAAAGAGAATGGGTGAGTGTTTTTATCGGTCATGGTTGGTGGCGATGGTGTGCTCACAAGGCATCGACGGCGGTGGGAAAGAAGAGAGGAGAGAAGAGAAAGAGACTAAAAATTTATTTGTGTTCAATATGTTATTTTACCATAACAAAATATTGAATAATATCTGCATACTGCCATAATTGGCTTAGATTTTGATTTTTTCTTTGCAGTTCCGTTTTTTAAATTCCAATATAGTTCTGGGTTTGGTAAATAGCTGAATAATTAAAATTGCTGAGGTAACTTAATTAATGTGGTCATCTTATTTTTAAGAACTACAAACTAATTTTAGTTATCCTAATATTTATATTATCATTTTTTATGCAGGGTGAGGACATCCATGGTGTCCCTGGACTAGTTAATTTGCTGGGAATAGAATCACCTGGGCTGACGTCCAGTTTGGCGATCGCACAATACATTGCCTCCAAGTATTCAAAATGATTCTTCCCGGCTGTTGAATAATTCTTCCCGGCTTTGTATTCACTGGTTGGCTAACTACACTTGCATTCTTATATGATATAATTTACCATGCAGGATTGCTTTGAGCTACCTTATTTGTTTGAATATTTTTTTAAAAAATGTTTTTAGCTGTCTGATGCACGTGGAAAATGCGGGCAAACAACTAGTTTATAATGAAGACATGAGCAATGGCACAATATTTTTCACACCTAAGTCAGGCTTGTATTGTATGATTATGTTAACGACTTAAGGGCAGGAAATGCTTGCTGCGCTATCATAAATAGTGGCTAACTTGTTTGGTATCTTGCTATGAAATTGCAAAGCAATCATACGGATGTTTTGATTTCAGTACAAAGTGTCCTTGATAGTTTTCTCAATTGTAACATATTTTCTCAAAGTGTAAATGATGTCAATACTTGTTCCAATGAGTTGGCCTTAAATACTCTTGGCACCGATTTCTGCATGATATTAAGAGAATAGGCTCTCATGAATCAGAGCTTCTGCAAACAGGCATTCCCATCATCAGTACAAAAACTCCAGCACCAGCATGATTACTCACTTCATACCATGCAACATCAGTGAAAATATTATGACAAGCACTTCAATAAAGCACCGGTTTGGAAATCCTTGACTCAATCCCACCAACAGGATTGATTAATGTAAAATTTTATTGAAAGGATTTCTCAAGACATTGATTGATCATTCGAATTACAAAATATTTTCCTTCTCCTGTGGATTTAGATAAAGATTTTTTTAAAACATTTGGTTATGAAAATGATTTTCTGATTGATCTTTGTTAATTTGGTAGTATATAGCCCAATGAAGTAATGAATTACTACATTCATTACTACATATACAATTCAATGCACTAGGTTGCTCAAATGGAGTGTCTAGTTCAATCGACGGGTCACCTAAATACGGCGTGAAACACTCTTTCTCAATGGGAATGGAGTCGGCAATTGGAAGGGGCGACTCTACTTTGTTATGGCGGGATAGATGAAGCTCAGATGTACGACAGACAGACTCATTCCCGGGGTTATTCATCCTGAGCCGATTAAGACTTTGGGCTATTACAGACCATGTGGATGAGCAAAACAATGTTTGGTGGATAAATATGGCCAACATACCTAATCTAGGGAGTACGGGGGTGGGGTGGGGGGGGGGGAGGGGACAAACTTTTGCCAACAGCGTTGGCACTCATCAGAAATTTTTAAGACGTTATCATTGTATAAACATCTCGTGGAAAGGAAGGTCCGTGATCCACACGCGGATAAAATTTGGAAATGTAAGAGACCAACCAAGATGAAATTGGTCTTATGGTTGGCAATTAAAAATAGATGGGAAACTAAGGACTTGCTAATAAAAACACGGATGCACACAAGTTGATCTGAAATGCATCTTTTGTAGAGGTTCAGATGAATCGACAAAAACATCTATTCTTAGAATGCTTGTCTTTGACCAAGGGATGGGCCGAGTTCCTAAGAAAGGTAGAGAAAAGCATATTTTCGATTATATCGAAATCGGAGAGCGAAGAAGAATCCTGAAAGTCAAAAGAAACGTCTCTTACAATCATTTGGTGTTGGAGCCTTTGGACAATAAGGAATGCAATTATCTTCAGAGAACTAGAAGCCGACTAGACGACGGTGTTGCAGCTTCAAATGAACTTCTGGAATCGAATGAATATTAGGTGTTAATTGTACTAGGTTCCATTAGCTTCACATTTGGTCTCACGTTTTAGGTTGTAGTATTCATTTTTTTGTTTTGCTTCTTCCTTTGTTTTGATTTGAGTTTCTGGGCCATGACTTGGGGCTGATCTTCAAACCACCTGGCTCTACATTTCAAACTCATGAAATGCATTGTGGGGCTAAACGCCTCACTTTCTCTTCAAAAAAAAAGCATCATCATCATGATTGACGTTGATCCTCATGAGAGCCACCGTCGGAAAAAAATTAGATTATCCAAATAAATTTGTTTATAATTTCTTTCGGTATTTAAAGTTACTAGAAAAAGCATTTTTTTCTTTCAACAAAAAATTTAAATTTTGAACTACAAGGATATTTTGATCTTAATCGGATTTAGTTTGCCTAATCATCCACTTGGAGAATCGGACCCGTTTTAGGCCCTCTGAATCGGATTGGATCAAGCAACTGTACAACCGGATCCAACTTCAGGAGAAACGAATTCAACGAACGCAGCAGGAACGAAAAGTTCCAAACTTATTTCTTTCTTCTCGGATGGTGAAGGCGGTAAGAATCCTTCGTTCATCGAGATCAACCGGATCTCATCGTCCGCTGATTAGGGCTTGTTCGCCGGTGGTATAAAATCCAGCAGTCTTGTATCTCTCTCCATGATCGAGGTTCCACATAGGTGGCTATTGGCGTCCGTCGCCGATTTGGGAGAACCGGCTCGTCTCTGATCTGCGCGGTAGGTTGGGGATGCTTCTCCCTTCGAGTTGCTTGATTCGTCGTCCTGCAATGTTTCCTGCATCCCCTGTTCGTTGGTCGGATTCTGTGGGCTTTAGTAGATCCGAAATTCCCATGATGTTACTTAGGGCAACATCATATGGTTTGTTGTCGTTTGGTGGACTTCTTCTAGTCCCTAGTCTTTCTTTCAGGATCGTTTTGTTTTATTTTTCGAGTTCTTCTACTAGAATCTTACTTCGTTCTATTTCCTTAAGCAGTGGTAAAAATTGAAAGTTGAGTACGAACTTGTTGCTAAGAGCGTCGGACTTATAGTCACATTTTGGGTAGGACGTATATGATTCGATACTTTTGCCTATTTTTGAACAATTAATAAAATGGAACGAGTTTTCTGCTAGAATTTACAAAAGAAAGGCTGCATTTTTGGATTTGCACTTCTCTGTGGTAATAAACAAATTTTGGGCGTGATAGTTAGCTAAGAATGATAATTTAGCATCTGGAACTAGCAAATGTAGCAAAGAGAAGAGGTGTGAACTTGAATTGAGACGCATTTAATACTTTGTTCGGTGTAATTTCATCTTCATTTCTCTATAAAAGCTTATCTCTGCACTGACATTTCCAACTTCCCCAACCTGTCTATGTAACTCCTATTGTGATGCATTTACAAATTTGTTTTTTTTCTTATGCATGCAGCAGTATTATCAGATTTCCTGTATTTTGCATGCCTATAGGACGTAGTAGTTAATAGCCAAGTTTTACATTGTCAATATTGATTCTTTTCTGAATTTGATCCTATTGATTTATATAATAATACGTATTGATTTACTTATGATATTTGGAGTTTATCTATCTTATGGTGTACTCTCATGATTCAGGTTGTTCTTGATGTTCATGATAATATATTTAAGCTTACTTTGATTGAAACTACTTTGCATGTAAATCTCTACTATAAATTCTCTTGTTGTTTGGGATCTTAGCTGGTCAAAATATTTGGCAAAACTTTCTTGATGTATATATTGCCAACTCATAGTATATACTCTAAATATATAAAAGGGACTATAAATGAGCTCATAAGCTAGCCTTTAATTTGTTTCTTCGAGCATGGATTTGCATTTTTCATGTTTTTAAGTGATTGTGAAAATTTGCCGATAAGTGTTGATTTGACAAGCAAAGCTAAGAATATAAGTCTACTATTTTTTTCATGAATGGTCTTTACCTTAGGATCGCTTAGTTGATATAGCATCTTAAGATAAGGGCTATACTTATATATTAAGGACCCCTATCTTCTTTATGTGATGACAAGTAGCATTATGTGGACTCTTAATAGGGCAGGATATTTTGTTTGAGTGTTCTTATTAATTAAAATAGGAGATGCAAAAATAATTAGGACAATTACTTATACATATGGTAGATTCTCAGAGTATAATGTATCAATATGTTTCTAATTCATAGTGAATTTGGATTGTCAAAATAAAGTCATAACTATTGGGCACATTGTTGTTTTCATTACATTAAGTCATTATGAATTTCCTGCTAATTATCAGGTCAGTTGACTAAATACCAAAGTCATCATTCACTATGAAAATATCATAGTTTTTCTTTTTCCAGGATGCTACCATAATCTCCGTGAGTTTGACATGGATCACTATTGGAAATCAGTCCGAAGATGGATGGAGGGAGACACATGGCGTTGGGCTTTAGGATTGATATATATACTTGCAGTGGCAACGATATGGATTGCTGCGAGCTATATAGTTCAATCTGTTGTAGATTCTGGTGTTTCTCCTTTCTTGATAACTTACATATGCAACTCATTATTTGTGCTTTATATCCCTATTGTTGAAATTGGTCGGTATTTTGAGGATTCAAGTGGAAACTCTACATCTTGGTTTAAACAACAATCTGCTGATTCAGAAAATGTAAATCTTCTGGAAGATGGTGATCATAAGATCCACCCACCTGTAATCAGTCCTGTTGAGGTGGAAAATCTCTCAGGAACTGTCTTGAGAATGCAAGATTCTGATAGCACATTGCACAGTCAGAATGGATCACTCTGTGAGCAAGAGCCAACTTTAGTCATTAATGATTGCAGTAACCAAGTGGATTCAAAGGGACGCTGGACCCGTACTCGTGTTGCTAAAGTCAGTTTGTTGATATGCCCTTTTTGGTTTTTTGCACAACTATCCTTCAATATTTCACTAAAGTACACTACCGTCACGGTGAGTATCTATATACAATTTGTTGCCATCTTTTCTATAATAACTGTATCTTTCCTGTTTAATAATTTATGGTGTTTTCTCCTCTTTGCAGTCAAATACTATTTTAAGCAGCACATCAAGCCTTTTCACTTTTTTGGTTGCCCTAGCTTTCCTAGGTGAAACATTCACATGGCTGAAGCTAATAAGTGTTCTTCTCTGCATGGGAGGAACAATAATAGTAAGTTTAGCTGATTCAAACACTGCAGTCAGTGCAATTGCAACAAATCCTCTTCTTGGAGACATTCTTTCCCTCCTTTCAGCCGGGCTATATGCTGTTTATATCACACTGATCCGCAAAAAGTTACCTGATGAAGAAAAGGGAGAAGGTCAAGCAAGTACTGCTCAGTTTCTTGGATTTATTGGGCTATTTAATCTCTTCATATTTCTTCCTGTTGCATTATTATTGAATTTCACAAGACTAGAGCCATTTCACAAGCTTAGCTGGAATCAATTTGGCCTTATTGTTGGTAAAGGTTTGTACTTAATTTCATTGATTCATTCTTAATGTCCACATCTTTACCTTGTTTTAATTGTCTTTTATATTTTTTTCAACCTATACCTTGAGTAGCCTGTAATTACTTTTTTTGAAAAGCAAATACTTGTTCTGACTCAAAAAATTTAATGTTTATAGAATTTAATCCTTTTGGAGAAAGCTTTTTTCTTTTTTTCAGTTGCACACATGTAATAGCAGTCATGATTTTGAGTTCATATTTACTATTTTCATGGAGTTGTCTCTTCTCATTATATTGTTTAATAATTCAAATGGAACAAAGTTTATTGTAGTTCATCCTTTCAACCTCTTTTACCACCATTGGAGTCTTCCCATTTGATCTAAATACTAAATCTATACAGTTTGGAAATTGTTTAGAACTTTACTGTACTACTGTATAAAGAAAAAATAGCTTTAACAAAGTGTCTGACCATCTAAGTTACTTTGTTGCATATGAGTTAATAAAAATAGAAGAAATAGTGAAATCATAATAGAAAAATAAATAACAGGAAAAAGGCCTTATCACTCCTTATCTTACTCTGCTAACTCCATCGTCAATTTCTCAAATTAACAAGTTATCAATAGTGACTATACTCTATAGTCTATCTTCTTCTTCTTTTCCTTGCTCTCAATATACTTATTTCCTCTCTTTACTTTACGTAAAGAATACTTTTACCAAAACTAATAGAAATCCATGGCATAACTTATTTTATTTATTACAATTTTTAATATCATTTGGAGTAAATTTTGGTTCCTTTTCCTTTTGATAGTTTACAAATGGATACATTTTTAAAATGATTTTATTATACAATATACATGTCATCAACACATGGTCCTTGGTGGCATATCGTATTGTTAGAATAACTTGTTAATCTTTTATGTTTTATTTCATTCCCATCTTAAGATGCCATCTTCCACAAACCTTGTACAAGGAACGAAAACTTCTCAAGTTCTAAGAATGGTGTAGGACTAACTAAAGTTACTATCATATCCTAGCTAAAAAGGATGTGACAACCTGTATCATGTTGTGTTTTATTGGAACTTATTGAAAATTAAATATAACTTTTCTTTATACAGGGCAAAAATCATTGAATCTATGCTATGCTAATTGCTAACTGTCAACCTTTCTGGCAGTATGGATTCTGAGCATTTGCTAGACTTTTTTAAGTTCTAAGGTCTTTTGCTACCTAGGGTGCATTAATGATTTAGCAAGTTTGATTCTCACATTCTTTTATTTTCTATCTATAGTGCTTTATTAAGATGGTATCATCCACTAAGCCCATGCAAACATTGCAGGGAGTGAAAACCTGTCAGGTTCATTCTGTAGCATAGATTATGTCAGGTTTATTCTGTAGCATAAGATTAAAATCTCATAATGTACTGGGCGGTACATCTGGTAGGTGCCAGTTTTTTAAAACTCCCCAATACATGCCCGACAGTCAATTTTCCAATTGATCAATTTTTTATAGTTTTGGGGGCTATATAAAGACCTCAAACCCTCTCATTTAAGCCTCACTCACACTCTAGCTCTCATACTTTCTCAAATCTCTCTCATTCTCTTTCAAACCTCTCTCATTCTCTCTACTTTCTTAGTCGTGATGAACTGGTTGAGATGCCTACTTTTTTTAAAGGATGCTACCCTTGTATTTTTTTCATTGTAACTTGAAGATTAAAATCATCTTTTTTATGTATTGGACCATGGTTGAGAAGTTTATATGTGTTTTTTCATCGTCTTTTAGTAGATTATGTGTGCTTTTTCATCATTTCAATGAAAAAATAATGTATTTGGAATTTAAAATTATGTTTTGGAGCTTAAATTGAAAAAGAACTCGAAAAAATTCAGTACAAGCTGGTACTGCCAGTTCGTAGCAGTCCCTACTGTGTGTTGGTATGGTCGGTATAGTACCACTACGTACCAATACCGATCATATATATGGTCGAGATCGGTACCGATACGAAATTTTAAACCATGTTATGTAGTAACTTATCATTTACCTATCACCCTATCACTAGTGGTACTGCAGAATGAACTTGTAGCAATTTTCTGTTTAGTGGAAGTGTGGAACTTGTCGTCTAATAAGTAATTTTATTTTTTAATCAGGCTAGAAGGTGTAACTGCTAATTTAGGCATCATGAATGCCTAGTGTTTGAATAAGAACTTTATAGGTTCTAGGGATTTTTGCCGCTGATTAAGGGTTTAAGATGTTTGACTTTCCCTAGTAGAAGTATAAATAGTAGTTCCTAAAGGAGAACAAAATAAAAATGTTATAGAATGAAATGAATTGTGCATTCTGTTATTCCTTAAACTGTTGTTCTTGTAATATTTTGTTTGGTTTACCATTAAACCATTAAAGATTGTTTGGGGCAAGACAATCAAGTTTGGATTGTGTCAAGGTTTAAAATCTCGGTACCGGTACCGGTTTCGGTCACCGGCCGGTACCGGTACATACCGGTACCGTACCGTACCGACACACGGTACGGTCCGGTATGGATAAAGCATACCGTTTTTTTTTTATTTTTTTTTTAAGAGTTAGATATAACTCTAAACAATACGTAATTGATGAATAAATGTTTAAAATCAATATTCCAATGTCAAATACAAGAAAATTTTTTCGGGAGGGGGCTCCGCCCCCACACCCCCGCAGGGGGCGCTGCCCCCTTGACCCCCGCCCGCTAACCGGCTAGCGGGACCGCCGAAGACTCTGCGTAGCGCAACATAAGATGTAGTGCAACATTTATTGATTTATTGACGTAGTTCATAAGAGAATTATGTTGCACTACGTCTTATGTTGCGCTACGCAGAGTCTTCGGCGGTCCCGCTAGCCGGTTAGCGGGCGGGGGTCAAGGGGGCAGCGCCCCCTGCGGGGGTGTGGGGGCGGAGCCCCCTCCCGAAAAAATTTTCTTGTATTTGACATTGGAATATTGATTTTAAACATTTATTCATCAATTACGTATTGTTTAGAGTTATATCTAACTCTTAAAAAAAAAAAAAAAATTCCCCGATATCGCATCATACCGCTCATACCGGGCGGTATGATACATATACCGCCCTTACCGGGCGGTATATGGCGAAATACCGCCATATACCGCCCGATATACATGATATACCCGGTATTTTCAAATACCGGGTATATCGAATACCGGAATCCTCAAAAACCGGTATATACCGGCCGGTATATACCGTTTCGGGCGGTTTTTTAAACCTTAGATTGTGTGACCTATTTACTTTGAGATGTGTTTTGTATGCTATATTTTTTCACCATTTGGAATTAACAAATTTTTTCATCCTTTACCTGGGTATTAGAGCAGATGTATGTTATGTGATTACAAGTATCTTGAGTGGAGTGGGTATAACTATATATCTCATGCTTGTGTAGTCTGATCCAGTTCCGTCCTTCTCTTGCCAAGTGCAACTTATATCTACCGAGGATCTATTAGTTAATGGTTTTGTGGTGCTTCTAATTTGATCTTGAGGATCGATTAGTTAATGGTTTTGCGGTGCTTCTAATATGATCTTGAAGTGTATATATAGTTGAACCTTGAACTGATTTGGTGGTTGGTTGTCCTTTTTGGGGTAAATGTGTCTCTGTACATTTGAATAGTAAATTTGGTTTTTCATTTTTTTTTTCTCACTACAAGTTGCTTCAATACCATTATTTAAATTATCTTTCAGCACCTTGATAATTGAAACTGTAGAAGTTACATGTTGGGACCTATGCTTTAGTTTTATATGTGATTCACATTGAGACCATTTATCATGGCTGTGGTCCTGTGGACTGTATCTTCAAGTGCTCCATTTTCTGTTCATATCTTTTTGCTAGGTTTTCTCCACAAGAAAGGCATACTGAAATTGTCTTTGCTAATGTCTCCGCTCCTCTTTGCGAAAGCACATGGCAAATTTATGGAAGTTTGACATGTTCAGTTCTACTTCTATTTAGTCTATTGTATTCAGAATGAAGAACAGGAGATGATTCAAAACTCACTGTTGTGATAATGCTGACACAGGTTTGATGGACAATGTGCTCAGTGATTACCTATGGGTGAAGGCCACCCAATTAACAACAACAACAGTTGCTACAGCTGGTCTTTCAATTCAAGTGCCAATAGCTGCTGTTGTAGACACGCTGACTGGCCAAGCGCCCAAACTTCCTGACTACATTGGAGCTGTTGCTGTTATGCTTGGGTTTGCTGGGATCAACATCCCATCTGATGACTCACCAAGGACTCAGATCACCCAACTTGACAGCATTGATGAGGATCATGGCCATCTTGAGCTGGCAGCAAATGGGAGCACAAATGATGTATAGTGCAGTGTTCCTATCCTAGTTCTATAACTTTTTTTGGTTGATAGCCAGCAAATATATTTCTTGAGCATCATGAGCTGGCGAGCTTGTATAAGGGGACATGAAGATCCCCAGCGGAATCCATGCATTATAAGCGGGTTGTCTTTTGGTCATAAATCAAGTATGGCCTGGGGTCGGTTCAAGAATGGATGACAAGTTGACAACGGTGTCTGTCATTGCAATACCAAGTAAAAGCAACCCATGGATGTTTGTGTTGATCAAAGATAGTCGGATGAACATTAGGAAAAAAATTTCCTTTTCCAAAGGCGGCATGACTGCTTACTTTTTGAGCGTGCTATGCAAGTACGCATGCCCGCAGATTTTGCGCATCGTCTACAAACATTGAATATAAGTTTCTTCTCCATTCGAACACAATTCGTTTTTTTGGATAAAGGGTTAATATATGATAAGCTTCCAACTTCATGATTCATGTGAGTTTTTAATTAGAACGATGGGAGTTGTATTTTGATTTCATGGGCTCATAAAAAGTGTAGTTTTCCTTCAAGATGACTCAATTAATATCAAGGGATCATTAAATCATTAATGGATCATTGGTTTTTGGTGCGGTCGGAAAATGTTATGTCGAGAAGTTAGACTAAATGTATTCACCTAGTAGTAGTAGCAGTGGATGGCTGTCAAGCTCTTTGAAGGGGATTTCACCAGATCTACAATAAGATCTGAACTGGCGATTAGCATAATATAGAAGCTCTACCTCGTCCCCCTTACATTGCCTAATGTAATGGACTTGTGGGCTTGGCGGTGCAACGAGAGAACTAAATTAATCCCCTTAACATCTGACTGTTACTCATCTTCGAGTCACTCTGTTGCTATTGATAAAAACACTAGGATTCATGGATGCTGTCATGGCTCCGTCCTATTAAAGGAAGTCTGGCTTCGCGAAAATCACCGACACCAGTACCGAAAAAGGCATGGTTTCTTGTGCAATCGAAATCTCCTACTGAAACAAATATGTGGGAACAAATATGTGGTTGATAATGAATTGTAAAGAGCGCAATTCCGACCATGGAAACAAATATGTGCTGCCCTTTTTTTGAGTTTATAATATGTGCTACTATTGAGATACTGCTAATGACGAGAGACAGACCTCATCTCTGTTGGGGCATGAAGAATTGAAGATGAATCTGAAGCTCTGAGCAGACGATGGACCTTGATGACCATGACAATACCTCCACTGCCGGATAGAGACAACAATGCCAACATCATATAATGCTAAAGCTGAATATGGAGCTCAAGGTTGATTGGGTACTGAATCACTCGCCTTCATGCACTACTTCCCTACCTTCTAGCACATCCTCCAGCTCTTTCTCGTCCTTGGCAAGGCTAGTACAAAACTTGGGCATGACAACTGCTAAAATTGAAGGTAACATCCTCCTTTGGCTTCTTATGCTCATTGGGCATATGCTCAAGGAAGCATCTTCTTTGTATCTTATTCACACCATAGGAATGTACATCATTGTAACTGAACGAAACGGTATCAGCACAACAGAAAATATATCAGTGTTTGTGGGGCTTCATGGGAGAATGAAGGCATGTGGGAGAGTATTGCACGAACAATGTAATAATTTCTTCATCATAGGATAAAGGTATTGTGGGTTAAATACTTCGATAAGATTCTAGAGAAAATGTCAGAAAACCAAATGGCAAAAGAGGTTATTTGCTTGCATTTTAGGCCTTGTTTGTTTCATGGTAATGTATGATTTTACATGGTATGATATTGTTCAATCTTTTGTTTGGGAAGACTTCTAAAGGATGGTCATGGTTTGTGATGGTAATCTCATGTTTTGAAAAACATGTATTTTGGCCAAGTTTTTTAAACTATGGATTTGGTGGTTTCTCATGATTTCATGAAATTTTATTGCTAAAATACCCTCAATCAAAATTTATAATTCCTCTTATGCCCTTTATTTACTCGTATCAAATTAGACTTTTACTTTCATTCTTGATCGGCTTAGTCAAGACTCCGTTCTCCTCCATAGCCGTTGCCATTTAACTGTACCACACCATACCATCTTTCCAAACAGAATAGTAGTAATTACAGTACCATACGATACCATATCATACCATACATTACTAAAACCATGCTTCACCTCATCCAAACAAGGCCTTAAATATATAACTGCATATGTTATCCATTCCACATGTAGGTTCTAATTTACAAATTTTGACTATGATAGTAAAAGAGGGTGACTCAGTGCACGAAGCAATCCCACTAATATGAGTTCTAGGGAGGGGGGAGGGGGGAGGGGGGAGGGTTGATGTACGCAGCCTTTCCCTTGTTATTTTTGGCATAGAGACTATTCCCGTAGCTCGAACCCATGATCTCCACATCACAAGTGAAGTAACTTTACCATTTGACTAAAGCCACCCTCCGTAATAATGAAAATTATGATTAGAATGGTCATGATAAATATAATATACACACCCTTTGCTCCATCTTAACACTGTTGCATGACCAGCCTAAAGTGTTTGATAAGCAATCCTCTAATGTTCACCATCATAAATGCCCATTTAATTATTAATTAAGATAAATCCAATATGATTTCAAATTAAAGCTTGCCCATGTATTTTTCAAGGAGAATGCATAGTGGGTTGGAAGTTTCTTTTTTGCTCCAATATATATGCATATATTTTTAGAACAACTTAATTAGATAGAAATTAATGCACACAAAAGAGTGTCCAAGTGGGATCAAGACCCCAACTAAGAAGAAACCACCTAATGATTAAACAGAAATGAAAAGCCTTATGTTTTGAAAATTATCTAAAGCATCCTTAAAAGAAGCAAAGTTTTAAAGCTTGAACGATGCAATCTTATGTAGGAAACTCATAGCATGAGCAGAGACTATGAATCAAATGTTTTTTACTGAGAACAATGTGTGTGTTGAAATTCTTTTCAGAAAGAAAAAAGGCTATCTAATGGAAGAGAAGCTAGCAAGTTAAAGCCATCAGCTTCATAAGTTGGAATCTCAATTAGTTAAGCTCAATATTAAGCTATGGCAAAAATGCAGATAGCAGTGTCTAGTACTTAAGTTTGATCTTTTTTTCTGCTTCTTTCCTTTGTTTTTATTACTCAAAGATGGTCCAGAAATATATAGTTTATGCATAATTTTATACCATTAATACTAAAGTTGAGAGAATGACCTTTTTCTTCATAAAATGCTGATATGCACCTTCAATGCTGAATTCTGAAGTTAGTTATACGTTCTCAGACTCTAACCAGCAATACAACTCTTCTTAGGTTTCCTGACATATTGAGAACTCCAACAACGACAAGTCCAGTACCTTATGAAAGAACAAAGAGCTCTCTGTTGATAAAGAATATCCAACTTGGACAGGATGAATGGATGATAATACAATTTTTCACTGCCTGTCAGTTTCAATCTTTTCTCTGGAAAAAGCTTCTGTAAAGAACTATGCCATAAAACTGTAAATATAGCAGCATTCAGCTTATTTTGGTTTATGATAAACAGATGCATCATGGGGAAGTGAGGGATAAACATACCTTATTTTGATCAACAGGGTGGCATTCACAAAATAGAATTAGCCTGTTGTTTGAATCATGGAAATTATCTACTGCCGATCCAGCTTCTTTGCTTTAAGGATCTCAGTTAAGATAATTGTGTTTGTAGGAAACATGTTGTGTTGTCATGTAAACTAAATATAACTATAGCCAGAATCCTTCTTTATGGATCTGGCTTCCATCATTTGCCTCATCTTCCATGCAGGTTCCCATAAACCTGCTGCAGCATATACATTTGAAAGGACTACATAGTTCACAGATTTGTCAGGAAATAAATTAAGAAGATGTTTAGCAGAAACTTCACCAAGGGATATATCGCCATGCACTCTACATGCGCCAAGCACAGCACCCCAAAGTGATGCATTGGGCTTGATATTCATTTTACATACTAAATCATAAGCTTCCTGTAGTAGACCTCTACGTGCAAGGAGATCCACAACACAAGAATAATGTTCATTTCTTGGATTGATATGATACTTTGTTACCATAGAGTTCAAACATTCCAAGCCCTTGCTAACCAAACCAGAATGACTGCATGCAAAGAGAAGAGCAAGGAACGTTATATCATTTGGCTTCACCCCATTTTCCTCCATCTTTGAGAATAGTGTCACTGCACCTTCTCCACATCCATTCTTTCCATATCCAGTTATCAAAGAAGTCCATGAAATAACATTTTTATATCTCATTTCGTCAAAGGCATGACAGGCATCCTGAAGTTCACCTGACTTGGCATACATGTCGATAAGGGCGTTTCCCAAGGGCACGTCAATATCTGAGTGGTTCTTGAACATCTGAGCATGTATTTGTCTTCCAAAATCTAATGAAGGCACATTAGCACATACATTAAGCATAGAACTTAGCATAACATTGTCTATTTTCATGCCCATATTATTTATCTCACAGAAGATCTCAAATGCCTTCCAACTGTAGTTTATGTCCATTGCACACCCAGTAACTAATGCGGTACTTGAGATCAGGTCTCTGTCAACCATAGAGTCATACACCTGTTTTGCCTCACCTAAACTCTTGCATTTTGCATATGCATCAACCAATGATCCAGAGACTGCGCAGTGGCTTCCATGTCCGGATTTCACAATTGAAGCATGGATCTGGTTGACATGCACAAGAACTCTAACTACGCCACAAGCCCTTAGAACACTTGCATATGTGAAGTGATCAGGCTGTACACCTGTTTCAGTAATAGTTGGAAATGAGTAAAAGGTCCAGAAAAATATTTAGGTAGATCAAATGTGGTTATTGCTGACGAATAAATTGGGGGCTTAACTTTTTAGGGACAGTAACCATAATACACAAGCAATACAAGTCAGCCTAGCAGAGCAAAAAAAATGTGATTTTCTTGAAATCTTTATCAATTGTTCAAAACAATTATGCCTGAATAGGCATAATGGATCTAATGTCACATTCATGCAAGGAGATTGCATATCGTGCAGACAACTATGAGACTTTCCAGAATGCTAAATGTGACTGGTGCATCCATCAGGATGTTGCATAGTTGAAATATGCTGCATCATGGCAGATGCAATAATAATGTTGAACTAGAAAAGTATCTCACCAATTGAACAATGTTTTTTAAGTACTTACCATCCTTAATCATTGAACAGAAAACTCCAAATGCACCATCCCCAAGACCACGAACAGCACAACCACCAACAATCGAATTCCAGGCGACAACATCCCTCTTCTCCATCTTCCTGAACAGGTGCCACGCATCATCGACCGACCCACACTTCAAATGCATATCAACGAGGGCACTCTGCACGAACAAATCATCCTGAAATCTGCTCTTGGCAATACATCCATGTATCTGCTGGCCACTGCTGATGCAACCCACACTGGTGCACGCTCTCAGAGCGCTTCCGTAGGTGTACTGGTTGGCCTTAAGACCCGTCGACCGCATCTGAAAGAAAACTTCCAACGCTTCTTCAGCCCGACCATTTCTGGAGCACCCTGAAATCAACGCTGTCCAAGTAACGACACTCCGTTCAGGCATATCGTCGAACACTGTTCGAGCCGTAGTCAAGTCACCAAATTTGGCGTAGAAGATGATAAATTTTGTGCTCAGGTGCAGGTCGGGAGTGTGGCGGGTTGACAGAAGGTGACGATGGAGGGCCACACCATCGTCCCTGGCGCCGCTGTCAATGCAAAACTGGAGGAGAGGGGAGTACGCGGAAGAAGGTAGAGAAGGGTCGCCAGTACGATCGGAGAGGAGGGAATCGAGAGCTTCTCTATGTCGGCCAAGTTTGCAGAGGGTGACGAACTCGGTGTCAGGATTAATGCAGTGGGAGAGTTGGGAGAGGCGACGAACGGAAAGGTACTTGCGAATCGCGTTCATGGAAGAAGACGAGTGAGACTGATAGTTACTTATTCTGCTTAATTTTTAAAGAAATTTGGGACATTTATAAAAACTTCAATTGAAATTGGAAAACCATTGATTTGGTCAAATCATAAAACTGCTTCCTCTACGACGTACGGACGTATTTCGCTCATGGTTTTAGCCTTTTAGGGTTGAGCAAACAAAATTTTTAAATCTAAATATTGGTCTGAAATTAAATAGAATTTTTTATTAATCGATTCATTTTTTATTAATAAATATTTTTTTTATTTATGAATATTATGTTTGATTTATATTTTTTATTTTAATATATTTTTAATAATTAAAATGGACTTTATAATTTATATAATTTTATTATTATTATATATTTAAAAAAATTATTGATTAATTAGACTGCAAAAATTAAAATCGAATTATTAATTAACCGAAGTTAATAAATTAATTTATGATTAATAATTTTAAAAAATCAATATTAATAAACTAATTTAAAAAATTATTCATAGACCAATTAATTAGCCCATGCTCACCCTACAATTTTCTCCCAACAGACCACTAAAAGAAAAAAACTTCACCGAGGCGAGCAGCAGTAACATATAAAATTCGGTGGAAAAAATAAAAATAAAAACCTTGATTTATTGAACCGAGATGAGTTAATTTGGTTCAAGAAAAAAAAACTCATATCGGTCTTCTTAATAAACCGGTTGTTCTTCAAAATAGAGGGCAATTTAGGCATTTGATAAAAATATTTATTATTTTGTAAAATACACAAATCAATTCATGATTTTTTCCTATTTTAGTTTGTAACATTTTTATAATTTTTCTAAATTTCTCTAATTTTTATACCAGCGTCTTTTCCAAGAAATGTAAATAGCAATATCTTCGGCCCTAAACATTGATCGATTTGCCCTAAAATTGACCCCAAATTGGATCTGAACTTTTTTTCTGGAAAATCACAGCGCATTTTGTAATTTACATTTATATTTATTAAAATAAATACAAATTATTTTCCTACTATTTTTTTAAAAAAATTATTTTTTTCTCTTGAGGAATTCTCCGAAGATAATATACAAAATAATGATATAATAGACAAATTTTGCCCTAAGTCTGACTTTGTTATATGAAATCAATCAGGTACCAAAAATGCTTGTATTTTCATCATTTGGTGTTGTTTTATATAATTAAAAAAATAAATTAATATTAAATTTTTCATTAAAAGTTGATAGAGTTTTAGTTTAAGTGGTTAGAATCTAAAAAAATCAGTTTAATCCTGAGAATCTCCGTGGCACATGATCAACTTTGACAAATTGGGAGAAAGATAGGTTTAACAAAATAGATTTTGCACTCTGTTGAACCAGGACTTCCGCCCTTCCGTTTAACATAAGTGCCTTGAACAATTTTGACGGAGTTTGATCGCTGCTGCAATGCTCTTCCATAACCATATTCAAAAACAGGATATGTTATTATATTTCACCAGATAGGATAAGAGAACAATATAATAAAAAATAGAATAAGAAATTAAAAGTTTATAGAATCTTTTTTTATCCGTGTATATCCAATATAATGTCATTTTTATCATCTTCTAATTCTATCTCCTTCTAATCTATGTACTAAACAAATAGGGGATTAAATTTTGCTCCTTGTCTTATTCTCCTTCATCTCATTAAACAAATATAATTTGGAGCTCATCATAAAAAGATTTTGATTCCTTGAAATGTTACTGTCAACCACTGTAATATAACAATTGATCAAGATTTCAACAAATCTTCATACAAAGAACAATGTCTTTTGTACTAGCATAAAATTGTAACTAATCACCTCTATGTTACCTTCACCAATTGGCATAAAACTGTTTTCAACTCATAGATTGCTTGGTAGTTGCATAAGGGACATTATTTCTTTTCTCACATCATCCCTTCTTAATTTCCCTGTGGTAGTTAATGGAAAAGGTTTTCTCCATAAAGTGTACACCTTGGGTATCTTAAATCTGCAATATAGTGAACAGGCAACATAAATAGATCCTTCTGAAACTGCAAATGGTGACACTTAACTAGTACATGTTTCAAAGATCAAGCAATGACTTTTTAGGGTGGAATTCTGGGAAGGGTTCTCTTTCCTAATAATAACTAGGGTCATACTTATTTAATGCGCTTTGTCTTAAGGGAACTCCATCTAAAATAACAAAATGAATAGTCCAACTATAGTTCATCAATTTTGTACATTCATGAAATTAAATAGTTTTCCTTCCTGTTGACAATGCACTTGATTTTAGTGAAAGATGCTAGCATAGTTTAGATGGGAGACCTACATATTCAGTTCATTCATATTTATCCTTCATGTTAATTTTGTAACTCTTAATTTGATTTTAACAACTTAAAAGGGAAAATTTTAAAGAAAAAGGTACCTGCTTAAATTTCTCTGCCTGCAAAAATTTTGGAGTATCTCAGTTGACACTTGTTTTTCCTCCTGTGAACAGTTAGCATTCTGATCAACCCATTTCCAGCCTTCCTTGATGTTTAAACATGCAACAACCTTTTCTGTCAATCGGATATCAGGAACACCAACCACCACAACTTTGGAGATTCCTGGATGTTGGGATATGACAGCTTCAACCTAAAACCACAATAAAAATTGACAAAACAAAATAAGAACTGCTCCCTAATATATGAGAAATAGAATCCTGAGATGCCAGAGAAATTAATAACAAAAAGCACCCAATACTTGTCAGAAATCCAAATTTCTATATACCTCTTCCGGGTAAACATTTTCTCCTCCGGTCTTAATACGATCATTTCTACGCCCAATAAGCCATAGTTCACCTTGGCCATCAAGCCAACCAATGTCACCTGTGTCAAACCATCCTTTTCTAGTTGTGGTTACCTCTGAGCTGTTCCAATACCGAACCATGACATGCAAGCCTCTTGTCATGATGTTTCCGACGAAAGGGCCGGGAGTACTGTCATTATCGCCAGTTATCTTTAGTTCAACATGGGGCGCAGGCTTGCCAACACGAACTCCCCCTAGTATCGGTGCTGGATTGACATTGATAGAATCATTATAAGACATCATTGAATCTTTAACTGTGGGATCAAAAAGGGTCATGAAGGTCAATGAAGAACAAGTCTCTGTCATCCCTGTTGAATCAAGTAATACCAACTATAATTAGAAGCAAAGCAAATTCCAAAAAAAGAAATGCCAGCTATCTTCTATATATTTGAACTAATATTTTAGAAATCTATGTATCCTAACTTCTGATCATGCTTAAATGAAAGGATTTAATATCAGATTATATCTTATTTCACTTTAGTAAAACTGCATCGCTGGACTATAGGTTATATACCTAGTTAAGCCATGCAGTTCATTGGAATAATTGTATATTTATCATTGCATACGTAGATTTAGAAATTAGAGAAGAGTTCAGAGCAGCTATGAATAAAACAGAAAAGAAATAAAGTATTTGTCAAAAGTGAATAACTGCAACAAAAAACAAAATGAATACTGATCAATGAAATGAATACTATGAAAATAATTTGCGGATATTATCAAGGCCTCATCCTTTTGGTTATCTAAACTTGCTTCACTGTAGGGGTTTTCAGGTATCTCGGTTTCCCTTAATCCAGTAATATTAATCTCTCTCTTCTATTTTTGTTTTTTTTTCACTTCTTGGTTTTCTTGTACTTCTTCCCTGAGAAAATTATTTTCTCATGGTTCTCTATTTCCTAAAAAACAAAGGATAGCTGCAGGAAGTATAATAGGAAACATAAAGGACCAAAAGAGGATAGCAGCATACCATAAGCAGAAAATATCTTAGCATGAGGGAATAAGCAGTTGGCACCTATCATGAGTTCTTCTGGGAGGCTACCACCACCATTGAGAACCTTGAGTACAGATTTTCCGTTACTCGACATCTTAAATTTTCTGCTTTAACAACTCAAGTTGAATAATGCCCAGAGAGCCCAAAAAAGTTAATAATATAAGATCCACTCTCGTACATGTTCATAATAGAATTGCATGCTTACCTCTCATATTCAATTAGATCTGCCATCATTGCAGGAACTGTGATAAATGATGTCACCTGGTAATTATTTATTGCTTCAAAAGTTAACCCTGCATCAAACTTAGGTATGAAGATATGGCAACCACCTGCCAGTAGCATTGCCATGCATGAAGATATGCCACCAATGTGACACAATGGAGCGGTATGGAGATAAACCTGAAGGAACATATACTCTATCAATAATCATAAATTGTCCAACTAAATCCCACTTCATAGATGAAATTACTGAACACCTGAAAAGCTATAATGCCAATGTGTAAATCGATCTTGCATTAGGAGTGGATTATTTTTGGAAAAACTAAAGAGATTTATAATACATAAATGCTCCTTAAAAAGAAGAGGACTTATTTCAATGGATAAACAACACAAAGCATCAGTTTGTAAATTCTGTTAAAGGAAAACAACTCAAATTACTATTTTATAGATTTTAGCCACCACAATATAAATAGTTAACGACCATAGCTTTGCTCAAAAAACAATACAAAGATCTAAACCGCATCATAAAGGGAAGCATACATCATCCTCACCATAGCCAACTATAGCAATCTTTGCTAGGGATTGAACAATTAAGGCTGTGTGGCTTATAGCAACTCCCTTTGGCTTTCCGGTGCTTCCTGAATAATACAAAACTTGCAATTACAGAACAATAGCAAAGTCTGAAACTACCACCTGAATATATAGCAAGCTTTTATAGCATTAAAGTATCTAGCTGAGATCATGATTCATGAAGCATATTACAAATGATAGTCAATTTCAACAACAAGGCACTACATGTGAGTTATGAGATATACATCGACATCTATGGACATGCATGGTCTATAATTAAACATGATATAATTTTTTTTTATGAGAGATACAGAGATTTCCAAAGAGGAAATCTCAAGATTTTTCATTAGAGATAAAAAGTGTGCGTACAATACATGATAAACTCACAAGTTTAGGGCATACAAACCTAAGGCAGGAACCCTACAACTGAAGAGCCCCCACAAGACCCTCATCAAAGTCCCTAAGACCTCTCATGCTAAGACTCATCTTGATACATGTCACCCAATGCATGAAATTGTCGATCAACCTACCAATGTTAGCTCTGCAGCATCAGCTTGTCGAATATCTTGTTGTTTCTCTTGCTCCAAACATGATTTAATTGGTGCATAAAAAGTACATAAGATATTAACATCACCAGAATAGAGGTGACAATGGGCTGGGCTTGGGCTGGCCCTGGTCCGACCATCTCTGGGTTGTGTCGGGCACGACTCAGAGATTTTTTGGGTCGGCCCAGCCCGACCTGAGACCCGAACACTCGGGCTCGAGCTTGGTCCGGATCGGGCTCGGGTCAGGTCCGGCTCGGGCTCGAGCCGGCCCGAAAATAAATAAAAAAATTAATTTTAAAAAAAAATAGACAATCAAATAATTGACTGAATGTATATTTAAAAATCTAAGATGTTATTAAGTAAATAATAAATAACTAAAATTTAAAAAATATTAAATTAAATATTTATTTAAGTATTTTAAACAATTTAAATTATAAATTAATTCATTAAAAAATAATAAAAACCGAGCTATGTTCGGGCTCGGGCCAGGCTTGGCATGCGGGTCGAACCAAGCACGGCCCGACTTCGGGGTGGGTCGGGCACGGCCCACGTGACCAAAAGAAGTGCTCGGCCTAACTAAAATAAGAGGTCAGGCCGCCCAACTGCCCCAGCCCATTGCCACTTGTACCAGAACTATATGTTGAAGAACACTCACCTTGAATTAACTTTAATTTTTAATAGTCTAAGAAAATTTCTCAATGAAAACCTCCCATTAAATCAGTAATCAGATATCTCTAACCTAGAAAACAAAATGAATAAATAAACATGATTAATTACTCTAAAATATGTAAGTTTATAAATTTTGATATTTAAGCCCCTTTTAGAAATTCCAGTTATATTCTTTTATGAACAGGATATGTGTGATTGTTTGAATTTACATGTGGAAGCTGAATGAATAAGACAAATCTTTAATATTCTACAAACCCCACAGCATGAATTAATATTTTAAAGAAAATATAAAGCAGTAGCGAAGGTAGCCTACTACCGAAGGAACTTAGAAGCATGTGATGATTCTCCATAATACCTGATGTAAAGCATATAAGAGCTATCTCATCTGGCGCACAAATTGGATCACCTATTGTCATGGTTTGGCCAAGCCTTCGAATTAGATCCATTGCCAAATCTGCCAATGAACGCAGACTTGAAAGAGAGACAATAGAAAAATAATGTTCTTGAGAACTATTAAGAAAATTACAAAAATTCATTTATACTAAATTCTTTAAATGTATGTATAGATTCGAACATAACACTCCATAACGATCAAAACCATGAAGCTAATCTTGTTTTGAACATTCAAGCACATAAAGCAATATTAAAAAATTAATAAATTGAACAATATCGTCCACTTTATAAAAGCTTTAATTAGATAATAGAGGTTCCACATTCAATGAGAATTTTTTGTGTAGAGCAACATTTCTGGATTAAATGGTCCAAGTACATACAATTATTGCTGCAGACGACGCCAGGTGACAAATTCCCAATAAAAACATATTGCTTTATAGATGAAAGACTGCTGCTCTTTTTCATTTGGATAGCCAATAGGCTGCAGTGTTCGTCCACTGCTAACATCTTGGGTTTTACGAATTCAATTGCCATTTTTGCCTCCTCAAAGCTCTACCTTCATAGAAGTGAATGCATGTTTAGTCAGCTTTCAAGGTATAAATTCTTACTCTGTATAAAATCTACCATAATTCAAGTAATAACGGTTGCGAGAATATGCTTTTCATATCAAATGGAGCACTGCTTGTACTCCCAAGGTCTAAAATCCTCCTGCCACGTCTTAAATTGTTCATATTACTATTAATATACATAAATAATAGTAATAAAAAGAAGGCAAAGGCCCAGCCAAAGGCACAACTTGTTTGAAAATTTATAAAAATATGGACTTGTTGCCTGAAAAATTTAGTGAATCCATAGTTTTTAATTGCGGTCCAACTTTTAACACCAGATTTTACTATTTTACCCTTAGACAAAATAAAAGCCAAGAACATTTTAGTAAAACCAGAATGAGAGAGGGAATACCATTCTCCATATTTCTCCCAATAAACAATAATGGAAGGTGAATTATTTCACTACACGCAGACAAACAAACTAAGCTAAATTGGACGAAGCTTTACAGATTCGGTAGTCAATTACTAGAAAATAAGCAACAAAGCTTGATATCCACGAAGAAAAGTGAAGCAATATTGACGGATGGAGATGTTAACTTACCCAGCGATGATTGAGGGGAGCAGCGATGCCTCCAATGTAGGTGATAGCGAGGAACAGCTCCATATACCAATCGCTGTGTCTCGCACAAAACGGAAAGAAATATCAAATAAATTGCTCGCAAGCTACCAAGTCAAGATAGAGAAGGAGGCGCGGCGCATTACCTGTTTAGGGCAGCGACGGCGACGACGTCTCCCCTGGCGACGCCGGAGTGGGCCAGGCCGCGGGCGAGAGAGCGCACGCCGGCCACAAGATCTCTGCCGGTCCTCCGACGGCGTTCGCAGATGACGACCGGAGCATCCTCTCGGATGGCCTCCATGCGGCCGAGGCAGAGACAGATGTGGCCTTTCGAGTACACGGCCATGCTTGCTCGAACGAATAAACTCGCGGATACAAGATACATCATAAAAGGAAACGCTATCGCATGCGCTACACTCGCTGGTCCCACTTACCCGCCACTTGGCACATAATGATCCTTGCGGGACCCACCTTATGGAAGAAGACCAGAGACCCATCATTTGATCAATATGTATTCAAATGATGTATATTTGAAAAAATATATTTTATGTGTTGATACGATATATAGAAGTCTATACAAAAAAAAAAAACTACTAGGCTCAGCTTCACGTAGAAATATCTATGGAGCCTAGGAATATGCATGGGTACCGAATAAATTTAGAATCGATTAAAATATATTCGATCGAGTAGATTCAAATTAAATTTGAATAAGGTTCGGAATAAAAATTAAAGAATCAATTAAAATCGATTATGATTCTGAATCCAATACACCGAGTACTCGAAATCAGAATCGGTACCCAGAACCTATACCTGGAATTGTAAGTTGGAACTTGTTCATTTACAAGTTCCAGAGTACAATCTTGTTGGAACCTGTTAGAAATCTATTCTGGAACCTGTTTTAGAACCCGTAGGAACATATTCGTTAACTTGTTGGAACCTATACCCTAGAACATGTTCATTTCCAGGTTTTAATTAATTGGGTACCCGAAATTGGAACTAGAACTCGTGGTTTCGGCACTACTGGAATAATATGCATCAACAACGGCATGCAATGACCCCCCCTTGCAACCGAGCCATGGTAGAAACATGCATTGCTGATAACTTAGCAACAGATCAGCAACGACCGAGAGCGACCGTTGCTCATAATATTATCAGCAACGGATTTACCACGGACACGGGGCCGTTGCTGATAATATTATTAGCAACGGCCCGAGAGGCCGTGGCAAGGCCGTTAGTGAAAGATCGTTGCTATATAAGCCGTTGTTGTAGGTCATCAGCAACGGCTTACGATACACTTTTAGTAACGGCTTTCCCACAGACAACCGTGGGGAAGCCGTTGCTGATAATGTAAACCTGCAACCGAAAAAATTTTAAAATTTCAAATTTCCATTAATACATTGATACATTATCTGATACATAACTCACACACTCATACATCCATAAATACATTCATTCACACATCACAAATACATTCAGATATATATCAAAATAATTATACTTATATTTATAATTATCTACAATCGTATAAAAACTATTCAAATTCAAAATTGAAGTATCAATATCCAAACAAAACAAATTAATCAAGTATAGTATCTAAGTAACAAAGTCAATATATAAAAAAATAATAATAAATCTCACGATCGATGGAGGATGGTCTGGATCATATGGCGGGGTCTAGAGTGCTTGGGTGTACACCAGCGTGAACTGACTCGAGGACGATGGATCAGATGATGTCGAGGGGATGCCTGCTTCGGTATGAGCTGAGATGTTGCGTAGCATAGCATGCATCTCCGCCATCATCTCACCCTGAAGCGCAATCATCTTCTCCAGTGTCCTTATCCTGCTACTCTAACCATAACTTGACTTGGAGGTGGACGGCCGCTCACCAGCGATCGGCGGGGTCGGTTCCCCAAGTAGCCCTAGCACGGCTCGCGCATGACCATTATCTGCAAAGCCATATACGCGGCTGTGGTCCCAGTCACCTGCAACCTCGACCCACGCTCCTGCGTCAAAGTCCTCAGGGGTGCCTCGCTGCACCACCGTCTGAGTGTAGGTCTCCTACTCGAGTTTGATTTTTTGTTTCATATTTTTCTTAAAACTTAAATTATAAATAAATAATGAATAATTTAAACAAATATACTTATCATAATGTATGCAACGCGGTTGTCAATATACTCTCTCGTCCCATGTACTCGATGGTGAGTCCGCTCAAACACCGCCATCGGGAAGGGTCGCTGGACAATCCCGTCGTCCAACACTGTCGTCTACATTTACAAAACAAATACATTAATTAGTACACAGAGTAACAAATAAAATATATAATTAAAAGTAAGGTATACTTACTATACGGTTCGCGTGCACTGCAAATGCAATAGAGCCGCCAGTGTGACGCGCTCCTCTCCCCGACATGCGGTTTCTAGCTGCAATCCTAGAAATCTTCTGCCATCGATCCGTCGACCATAATGCCACGAGCTGGTCTCATATATCCGAAGCAATCCAATCGGGATCGTATCCCCGAGACTCCGCGATGCTAGTGGTCCCAGCTCAGGCCATCGCTTGGGATCGGGCCTGTCCCAACTGCCCGTTGTACCTCTACCGGGAAATAGCCGACCTCCCAGGCAACGTAAATGAAGGACCTTTGGTCCTCAGCCCATGTATAGAGAGCCTGAAAAACAATAATATCAATACCAATATTAATCATCATGCATGTATATAAAAAAATTAATACGTGCCTCAAACTTGCGTCATAGCATGTCGACGTGCTCACTGGGCATGTGAGACCATGTGGGTCATGCCCCGTGCATGTATCGTCGAATGGTAGAAGATATGCTCCTTGGCACTTCTTCTTGCTCGAACCTACACTACAAAAATAAAATTTAATATTATATTATGATATAATAAATTTGTAATGATTCATAATTCATGATATATTACCGCTCCCCAATCATGCTAATGAATTTACGTGACTATGTGGCTGGTGGAGGCTTCCACCTATTCGGCCCGCGTGATTGTCTGCGTTTGGATGTACTAGCCTCAGCAGTATCATCGGTAGGAGGATCAACAGCATGAGTAAGTGCTGGAGTCTCATCGATCGAAGACTTTGAAGCTCTCCTGCGACAATAACCACAACCAGACATATCTGTCGAATAGGCATATAATTAGATTATTATATATATAGTAGAGATATATTTAATATAAGATATACTTTACGATTCCTTCTATACTGATGGTTAGCCGGTAGGAATCGACCATGATAATCAAAGAATGAGATTTTTCGTCTGTTATAAAGACTGGTTGATTTAGAGTGTTCCATACAATACGGACAAGAGAGTTGGCCATGAGTGCTCCAACCAGACAATATGTCGTACGCCGAGAAATCATTAATTGTCCACAAGACCGCGGCCTTTAAATTGAAGTTTTGCTTTCGATGACAATCATAAATGACAGCTCCCTCAGTCCATAATGTTTTCAATTCATCTATCAAATGTCTGAGAAACATGTCAATTTCTTTTCGCGGACCCTTAGGACCCGGAATAATCATTGAAAGATAAATAAATTCATCTTTCATACACATTGACGATGACAAATTATAAACTGTCAGCAGCACTGGCTAAACTGAATAAGGAGTTGCAGAATGTCCAAACGGATGAAAATCATCTGTGCATAATCCCAATATGATATTTCTAGTATCTCTAGCAAATGAAGGATAACATGTATCCAAATATTTCCATGCTTCACTGTCGGATGGATGAGTCATTACTATATCATCACGACTTCTTGCAATTCAACTCATGTAGGGGGCCGTCTTTTTCGACATGAATAATCTTTGAAGCTTCGATGTTAGTGGAAAATACCGAAGCACCTTAAACGAGATATTTTTTTAATCGGACCGATTTTTTCTTCTTGTAACGAGGATGTTGACATATAGGGTATTTGTCCAACTGCACATTTTCTTTATAATATAAAATGCAGTTATTTTGGCACGCGTGTAATTTTTCGTACCCAAGCCCAAATTTTCTCATCAACTTTTTAGTCTTATAAAAAGTTGGCTCAAACTTGTTATCAGTAGGCAACATTCCATTAATCAATCCTGTAATCCGATCAAACGCAACTCCGCTGATATTACAATCGACCTTGATGTTTAGGAGATGCATCATTATCGAAAACCTAGTGTATTTAGGACAATTCTCATATAAAGGTTCATCGACAGTTTTCAACATCTCGTAAAATTCTACAGCTTATTTATTCAGCAATTCAATCTCTACCGCAGTTTGTACTTCTGTGATATCAACACCTGCAGTATCTGGTGGCACTCACTAGAGGTGGCAACGGGTCGGGCCAGCCCATGGGCGATACGGGCCCGGCCCAGTTTTGGGCCGGGTCCGGCCCGGTTTTGGGCCGGTTCTAGCCCGGCACGACTGTGCCCAGAAGACGGGTCAGGCTCGCCTTCTGGGCACGCGAGTCGTGCTAGGCATGGCCCTCAGTCGGATCGAGCTCGGCACGGCACGCGGGCCGAGCACGGGAGGCCTGGCACACGCCAAGCCTAGCTAGGTTGGCCCGAGCCAGACTTGGCTCGGGGCGACAAATAGATTATTTAAAAAAATTAATTAAATTTTTCTATAAATACCCGCTCTCCTTCTTCATTTCTTCTATCTTCATCTTCAACTCTTTCTTTCAATCCTCAACTCTCTTACTCTTAACCATCTAAGTTCATTTACAATTATTCTCAACAATATTTTAAGTTCATCAAGGAGACAAGGATTCAAGATTGCTGTCATTTTTTTTAATATCTTCAATTTGTTTTATTAATTAGTATAATATTTATATTTTTTATATTTTTAATTTTTACTAATGGCGGATGGAGATTTTTCAGGTTATACTCCACAAGTTGGATCAAATATGTTAGAAGAAATGTCTCCTGCCAGTGGCGGATCCAGAAAATTTTATTAATGGGGGCAAACTAATAAATAAGGTTATACTCAAATATTTTCATTCATTTAGCCGGATCGGTGGGAAGATTTTCTAAGTCAATTTCTAAATATTCTTTTATATTGAGGTTGTGTTTTATTTTCGGAACTAGAATTATTATCTATTAATTTTCTTTTTAAAAAAAAATTCATAAATTTTTCCATAATTTTATCAATCAATTTAATTAGCAAGTAAATAAAAACTAAATATTGAAATAATTAATAGTGCTGAAAATACAAAAATTAATAATGCTGAAATAAAAATTAATGCTGAAAAAATTAATAATGTTGTAATAAAAATATCGGTCTTACCACCCGAAAAAAGTAAAAAATCAATAAACTAACAATATCGTACGATGTCAGTAGCCTGGCGGAAATTAAAGGCCATCCAACTAGCGACAATTTCAGCGAGCAGCCGCTCCCGCTCTCGCTCCCCCTCCCACTCGTTGTCGCTGTCGCGGCTCGCTGCCGGCAGCGAGCGGCAGCGATCAATTTCGATAGCAACAGTGAGCAGTCCAGAGACAAGCGGCAACTCGACGGTCGACGGTAGCCCGACGATAAGCGGCAAGCGAAAAATTTAGAAGACGAGCGATTGAGAGAGCGACAAGAGAGATGAGTGACAGGCGGGAGAGAAGGCGGGAGGAGTGAAAATTTAGCAAGGTAAACATTAAGTAATAGTGAGCCATGTACAGCTGTGCCTCAATAGTGAACCATCATTAGTGATATTATGTCATTTAGCCAGTGGGGGTCACGGCCCCCACTGAGCCTGCAGTAGATTCGCCACTGTCTCCTACCACTCTTACCACTCAACAAAATCAAAACGTAGAGATAAATTCATCTATTAATTTATGTCCATCAAGTAGGAAAAAAATATGGTATGAGAATATTTTAAGAAAATTATTGAAGCTAATGGCACCATAACAAAAGTCCAGTGCAAAAAATGTCAAAAAATTCTTTCGGCTTCAACAACAGGAGGAACTGGTCATTTATTACGTCATACAAAGAGTCATGACAATAAGATTGTACAAGCTCAACAAAGTATTAATTTATCTTCTTCTGGTTTAACAAATTTTTCGTATGATCATGATTTTCAACGTCGAGAACTTGCAAAATTAATTATTCAAAGTGAATATCCATTTAGTTTTGTTGATCAACCAAGATTTTCTAGTTGGATTCAAAATACTTTACAACCAAAATATAAAAAAATTACTCGAAATACAATAAAAAGTGATGCTTTAAAATTATTTTTTATATATAGAAAAAATATAATAACTAGTTTTCAAAATAATAAATAAAAAATTTCTTTAACATCTGATGTTTGGTCTAGTCAACGTATTACTAACTCTTACATTTGTGTTACTGTGCATTGGATTGATGAAAATTTTATTTTGCAAAAAATAATAATTAGTTTTAAAGTTTTTGAATATTCACACACTTCTATTGTCATTTTTTCTACTATTAGATTTGTAACATCTTTCTATAATATAAATGATAAAAAAATTTCGATTAGTTTTGATAATGCTAGTAATAATGATGTTGTTATTCCTCCCCTCATACAGTTATTTAAACCAGTATTAGATGGTGAATTATTTAATGTTTGTTGTGTTTGTCATGTTCTTAATTTATGTGTACAAGATAGTTTAAAACTAGTAAATATACATGTAGAAAAAAAAGATGTTATTAGATATATGCGTTCTTCAAAATCAAGAACACAAGAATTTAAAAAATTATGTCAATTTTTTAATAAACCCTTTAAAAAATTTAATGGTGATGTTATTACTAGATAGAATTCAACATATTCTATGTTTATGTCTATTACAAGATATCAAGAGATCCTTATAATATTTTACAATGAAAATATGTCTGGTGATCCAATTAATTATAATGATTGGTTAGTTGTTGGACATATTACTCAAATTTTAGAGTTTTTTAATAAAGCTACCGAACAACTTTCCGGTGTTTATTATCCTATATGTAATTTAACTCTTTCACATATAGTTCGTATTAGTGAAGTATTTTTTTCATATAGACATCACCCTTTATTTGCACAAATTATTTCTTTAATGAAATCTTAAATTTAAAAAGTATTGGTTAGATATACCTATTTTATTTTGTTTAGCAATATGTTTAGATCCAGAATAAAAATTAATGGTTTAAATATGTTGTTAGATGATTATTATAAGAATATGGAATTAGATAATGTTGAAAAAAAAATTAAAATTTTGAATTTATTGAATTCTATGTTTGTATTTTACGCTTCAAAATTTGGTGATACAATTATAAATAAGACAACATCTTTTTTTTCTAGATTAAGAGATGATAGTAGAAATAATATTAATTCTCAACTTGGTCGTAGGATAAAAAAAACTAAATCTACTAATTTTAATGAATTACTTTTTTTCTAGATCATAATCATTCTAAAGAAATAGATGATGATGAGATTTTAGCATGGTGGAAAAAATAAGAAAATGTGTATCCTATTGTTTCCATCATGGCGCGTGATATACTAATTATTCATGTGTCTACAGTAGCTTCTGAGTCTTGTTTTAGTGCAGGAAATAGAATTCTCGACGAAAAAATGAGCCGAATGAGTGCAGAAATGGTTGAAATATGCATTTGTTTAAAAAATTGGTTGGATGCTGAAGATAGATTACAAGATAAGAGAGGACACGATACTTCATCATCGGGAGAGGAGGAAGCTCAAACAAGTGAAGCTGGTGCTGCTGGTCCAAGTACAAGTTAAATCACAGGGACTACGGGTGATTAAAATTGTAAAAAGAACTACGTAGACCTAATCTTTCTATAGTTAATTATTGGGGAGTACAAGTTTAGCTATAGAAGGTACATAGGCAATCTTTTAAGGTGCAGTCTATTATAATATTAAAAAAAATATTTTATCATTGGATGAATATTTTTGTATTAAAGATAAATAAAATTTTAATTATAATTTAATTTTTAAAAAATCTTTTTATTAATTTGTACTACATTACAATGTTACAATGTTACATATAAAAAATGTATAATAAAGCTTAGTACAATGATTAAGCTATCTCAAATAAAATTAGAGGTCTAAGTTCAAAACTCACCCGTAATCATAATTTTTAAAATTAAATTTTAAACCTTTAAAAAATTAAATTTAAATTTAAAAATTTTAAAAATTAATTTTCGGGTCGGCCCAGGCACGACCCATTGCCACCTCTAGCACTAACGTATCAGTAACTGGCCGATCGACATTATCATTTAGGTAGAATTGACCCCCAAGACTATCAAGTAGCATAGTTCTATAGAGATTAGATTTACTGGATGAAGAAACACTAGCAGAGGAAGATTCACCATGTTTCTGAACGACAGGATTGCTCGACGTCCCGACTTCACGTGACTCCCCGTGACAAGTCCATAAAAAATATCTTGGTGCAAATCCTTTGTTATATAGATGCAGAGTGACAGTTTTCCGATCCAAAAATCATTCATTCAAGTAAATGCGTCAAGGACATTGAATTTTATCACCGATCCTAATGAATTTTCTATTTGAATAGGCGAAATTTAGGAAGTAAGTTACGCCTAATCGAAACTCATTCGTTAAAGCTCCACGATCAAGACGTCGGTACATCCAACTTCGATCAACCGACATGATTCTGTTAATCAATGATAATTTCTTTGGTTAATGCCTTTAGGTGAGATGGTCATATTCCATTGGGGATTTATGTTATTCATATTGCATTAAGTATTTCTTTTAACCGCTAACTTCATTCTAAATTTCGGCAGTATCTCCCTACAGTTCTCCGAATATGCATATCATTTGGGCGCGTATCGGAGAACAAGAGAGATGCTGCCAAAATTTAGAATAAGTTAACAGTTAAAAGAAAAAACTAAATTCAATACAAATAACTATATTCCTAAATTATCCAATCAGGAATAATTCAAGGGTTGTACGTAGTATAAAAGATCATCTACTTCTTTTACACGAACATACAACTCCCGAACGGATCTAAGGTTTTGCTAAATCATATCTGACTCGTTGATACGTACGTGAAATTTATCAACTCGTCGGAGAGATGATTATTTTCTAAATATTTCGAGTCAGATCGAGTCTATAGTGGACAATTCTGACGCGAGTCCGAAGTGGACGATTTCGGCGCGAGTCCGAAGTGGACGATTCCGGCGCGAGTCCGAAATGGACGATTCTGGCGCAAGTCCATTGAGGACGACTCTGGACTAATTAATATTAATCTAAACATTAATCTAAAACATCAAATTAATCTAAAACATAACATTGATCTAAAACATCAAATTAATCTAAAACATAACATTAATCTAAATAGATTAATCTAAAAATTAATCTAAACCCCTAAAAATTAATTTAAAAATTAAACTAAACCCTAAAAAATTAATCTAATAATTAATCTATAAATTAAATCATTAATCTAAAAAAATATTATTTTAATCAATTTTCGGCATCGGAGTCCAGTGTTTGGACACTGGACGAAACCCTAAATATAGGGTTTCGGCCGGATCAATGCTGTAAGGAGAGGATAGCCGGCATACCTGGATCAATAGAGGACGGGGCGACGACGACAATAGGCGGGGGCAGCGGGCGGGGGCAGCAGCAGGAAGTGGAAGAAGAAGGAGGAAGGGGCAGGCGCGATCCGTCGAGCTATATAAACTTATCAGCAATGGCTCACTCGCCCGTTAGAAAGCCGTTGATAAGTAACATCATCAGCAACGGCTCACTTGTCTGTTAGAACGCCGTTGTTGATAAGTAATATCATCAGCAACGACTCACTTGTCCGTTAGCACGCTGTTGCTAATAAGTATTTTATTTTCGCGCTGCGAGCGCGCGATCGGCTCAAGAGTGACGGATGTCGTAGCCATAACTAATTAAGTCGTTGCTGATATTATTATATATTTGCAACGGCTTGGGCGGTCATAACAAAACCGTTGCAGATACACCAGATCTACAACGGCTTGAGCGGCCGTTGCTGAAGCACCTATTCCTAGCTAGTAGTGCGGGTAGGATCTAGTTCCAACATGGTAAGATCTGATTTCAAAACCTAAAAATCGGATTTATACAAGATAGAATTCGAGTATCATGAATTAAGAATATAGAGTGCCCACTTGCTCACCTCTAATGGAGCCTTGCTTATGAGCAAATATGATATTATTAAGAGTGAACCTAGTATTATTAAGATTGAATCTAGAGCAGAAGTGTTAGGTTCACTCTTATACAATGCATGTTCGATCTCTTGTATTTGAGGTTCGATCTTAATAATATAAGGTTTACTCTTATTAATGTTAGGTTCGCTGGAACTTCCATGGAGCCTGATGGCCCTAAAGAAATGCAAAACCATATTAAAGTTGGAAGTAGCATAAATCGCATAGGATGAGCATGTGAATTATAATACATGTAATTAATTGCATGATAACACAAAAGTTCTATAATGAATAAATATCATATACATAATATCTTTAACTTTTTTTACGTTACAAAATAATTGACAATATATGCAATTAAGTAATTGATAAACATGATGAAGAAATCAATTCCCCAAATCCTAAATCTCCATTTGAAGATCAAAAGGCGCAAATGGTAAAACAAAAGATTAAAAAAAATGAAAAAATAAGCAATTGCTTGCAATTGTTACAGACCCAGCTGCCTTATGCAGCATCTATTTGCAGCCTGTCTACTTACAATAACATTAATTACATCCTTTCCAGATTTTCTTCCCTGGATCTCAACGGATTACAAGTTTCTTGATCACTACAAGCTTGCAACTTGAAACTACCTTCTTCCCCACCGTCCTTATCATCAATACTGTACTTCTCCAAACTACTCGGAATATTAGTCTCAGTGGAAGAATCCATTGGACTTGCCAAATACTCTAAAGCAGTCACAACGTCACTCATCACAGGACGACTGCTTGCTTCCTCCTGCAGACACATTGCTGCGACTGCGAGGGCCTGATAGAGCCCTTTTAGAGGGTATTTCCCTTCAAGTAATGGGTCAGCCATTTCTGCAAACTTCTTCTTCTCTTTGAACAGCGGTTCTGCCTGCAAAAAGAATATTCATTCAAAAGTGTGCATATATTTGAGATGGCTCAGCATGCGTTTGATATGAACATACGTACCCATTGGACAAGATTCTGCTCACTTGAAGGTCTAGACATATCTATCGCTCTCCTTCCTGTTATTATCTCCAGAAACACAACTCCGAAGCTATAAACATCCGACATTTTCGTTAACTGTCCGCTTAGTGCATATTCTGGAGCGCAGTAACCGTAGGTTCCCATCACCCTCGTCGATACATGGGTTTTATCTCCGGTCGGACCGATCCTGGCGAGGCCGAAGTCCGACAGCTTCGGGTTGTAGCTCTCGTCGAGAAGAATATTAGATGCCTTGAAGTCTCGATAAATCACCGGAGGACTCGCCATGTCATGCAAATATTCCAAGCCTTTAGCAGCACCTTCTGCGATCTTCATTCTTGCACTCCAATCAAGCGGCTTCTTATGCGGGGAAAGATCTACATGAACATCACTCTCTATAAGTTAATTATTAATATATATACATGCATGGTCGATCAGATTTGTCGATGGTTTACCGAGAAGATGGTCCTCCAGCGATCCCAGCGGCATGTACTCATAAACTAGTATTCTTTGATCTCCATCAGCACAGTAACCTATTAAATTGACAAGGTTTTGGTGATGCAGTAGACTAAGCATCAACACCTCAACGAGGAACTCCCTATTTCCCTGCAGACCATTCTTTTCAAGTTGCTTAACAGCTACGCCCTGCAAATTATATAAGGCGAATTAATTATCAAGATGGTTATTGTTGAGGATTAACTGCAACTGGTTACCTGATTTGTGTCCTCAAGATGTCCTTTGTAAACTCTACCAAATCCACCTTCTCCGATTAGACAGTCTGGATTAAATTTCTTAGTTGCAGCTGAAAGTTCAGCATATGAGAAAACGCGAACGGAACTGCTTCCATTCCCTAACCTTAAGATTTCTTCGGCAACCAATCTATATTTTTGATTATCTGCATGCAAGTTGAAGCATTTACTAATTAAGCTGAAATTAATCTCATGGATCAAAAGGAGCTCTCTAGCTCTTGTTTCTGTTGTAAGCTTGGGAAGTAGAAGGATCAAATTAAAACAAATTAAGGAAATGGTATATAAGATGAATTTTACATTTTAATTAGATCTCATTAATTAAGGTAAACATGTACTTACTTGAGTCGATGGAGAGGTTATTAACAAGGGAGGAAAGCGGATGGCCTACGCTTTCCTCCTTCGAAGGCTCTTCTTTTGCATGGGATCGTTTAATTTTGAAGCAGCAAAAGCAGCTCATCAACTGTGGTTAAATTTACCAAACCTCAAGAACAATGAAATCCACCCGGAGAATCAAAAAGGATAAAATCTTTGTAAATCCTAGCATATATATATAAGAAGATAACTAATCCTAAAAAGGAACTTAAATTTAATATGGCGCCCTGTGGATCGACGAATAGTCGGTCCACCTGGGAAAAAGTTCTTCAAAGAAAAAATATATATCCTAGAAAAATAAATACGAAGAAGCTCAACGGAAGAAGGAAAGGAGAGAATTTTTGAAGTCTAGCTTTCTATCAAGTTTGGGTTCTTTTCTTTTGTATTTTAGAAGTGGAAAGAGAATGAAACAATGGACGCGGTTTTATCTACTAAACTTAGTTTGACATGAAGCTAAATTTGAACCCTCTCTCAATATCTCTGTTGTGTGGTGTTAATTATATATCTGTTTATACAAGAAAAAACCTAAATGCAAAAGGAAGGATCAGCATTAATTCAGGCAGTAAAAACTTGTTCCTCGAAAAATAGGAGATCGATTATGAAATAATTTGTATGAGAAAAGGATGAGAGATTTAATACATGCTCTTTTGGGCCTCGGAGCAGGAACTTTATCAGTTATGAGCGTTCATGTACATTTTACTTTCCTTTTTGGAAAAGGATATGCTTTTGACTGGAGAAGGTAATTTGGAACAATCATTACAAGTTAATTGTCCTTGGAAAATTTTGCATTGGCCGAAAATTTCATTAAGGCAGGAGCCCACGGCGACTTAAAGTCTTAAACTCAAAAAGTTATAATTTTTCTAAATAAATTTTCATGTGTTAATAAGATCGCATAATAATTTCACTGTGACTAGCATTAAAAATATTTATAAACAAATCCAGTTGAGATTAGCTAATTAATGTATAGCTAAACATCTTTTTTTAATTTAATTTTATTCATTGTCATGTCATTTAAATTACTTTTTTCTTTTTAATTTTTGATCTATGTATTTTAACGGTTTTTTATTTTGATTTCTATATTTTTATAATTTTTTATTTTGATCCTTATATTTTCATAATTTTTTAATTTTGATCTATATTATCGTGAAAATCGCATAATAATTATAAGTTGTTCAAATTTCTCTAAGTTTGAGCTTAACTAATTAATGTATAGCTAAATAAGTTTGACCATCTTTCTTTCAAACACATTTTATTTATGTTAAGGGCGTGTTTGTTTCACAGAATATGACTGGTGGATAGGATCAAATCATATTCGCTGTTTGTTACGAGCATCGGATATCATTTAAGTTGAATATGATCGGATTCAAATTCGATTCTAATGGGATATAAATATCCTCCTGAGGGGTGGGAATTAAAATCTCATGATTATTTCTCCTCTTGTCATTTAAATTGAATATTTGGAATAAATCAATTTTAATTCAATATTTAAAAATATTTTATAAATTATTATTATTATTATCATTACGTTAAAATAATTATTTAAAATTAATTTTAAAATTTTAAAATGAAAATTTGATAAAATTAAATTTTAAGTTTTAAATTATTAATATCCGACTCTTTTATCCAGAGTCAACACAAACATATGATTTCAAAATTCAATCTTTTTTATCTTCTTATCCGAAAATTCAACAAACGTTGGATAAGATATAAACTTATCCCACGTGTTTCTTATCCTAGTTAATTCTAAATAAATTATTATCCGTCTGAAATTCTATCATGCGAAACAAACGCACCATAAGAGTTTATTTACTTCATATGATAGAAAGAAATATATAGAATAATATATGGTACACGTACTATTTATTTAATATATGGTACACGGGCTGAGGACAATGGTGTGCGTCCCCCTCGGGAGCGGCGTCGTCGAGCTCGGATCCACGCACGAGATCTACCAGAACTCGGAGATCTTGAGTAAGATCAAAGCGCTGTTTGGCCATGGCTATGGTGGCCACCCTGCCCCGGGATCCTGGGCACCACAACTGTAGCCGATAGGGGAGCATGTCCTACTCGATCCTTGCGTGATGTACATGGCGGAGACTTCCGTGCTGAAGCCTCCTTCCCATTTCGATAAACCCAGCTCGATTTATAGCCTCAACTTCGCCGGCGAGGTCAAGACGATGCTCGCCTCATCCGCTGCCACTGCTGGCAGTGGCGGCGCGGGAGCCCTCTACGTCGACAAGCACATCTCCGATAGAATCAAGAAGTCCACGTCAAGGGAGAGCCATGGCCAGGGGTTCCTCTCCTCATCCGCCGTGGGGGGGGGGGGTAGCGACGACAGGAGCAACAGTGAAGTTCGAAGGGGCGGGGGGAGGGCTCTTCGAGGCAGACTCGGACCAGTCGAACCTCGAGGCCTCGGCCCGCGAGGTCACGAGCACTGTCGTAATGGAGCTGGAAAAGAGGCCCAAGAAGCGAGGTTGGAACTGCGGCCAACGGCCACGAGGAGCCTTGCGACCACGTCGAGGTCGAGCGGCAACGGCGCGAGAAGCTCAACCAGCGCTTCTACGCGCTACACTCTGTCGTCCCCAACATCTCCAAGATGGACAAGGACTCCCTACGCGCCGACGCCGTCACCTACATCAACGAGCTCCGCTCCAAGGTGCAGGCAGTGGAGGAGGACAAGCGGCGGCTGCATGTCGAGCTGGGCGCCCTCAAATATTTTTTTTAATTTAATATTTTGGGATGCTGACTAGGCTCTTGATCCACGTCAGAATCCAAACAATTGTTGTGACGTCCCGTTAATAGTGAGATAAATTTGATACAAATCGAAAAGTGATGTATTGAATTGAAAAAATTTGAAAATGGGGATAGATTTGAGAAACACCTTAAAAGTTGTGATATATTTAGTAATTAATCCTATATTATATATACTTGGTTTTGAAATTAATTTATTATTTATGAGTACTCATATACCGAGTTTGTATGCAAACATAATGAATTTTAACGAGCCGAACTTTCAACTTTGCTTTATATAACTCAATTTGTTTATCTATAAAGTCTAAAGTTTAAGCTCGAATTCAATTTGTTTAAAGATTGAGTCAAATTTGAACAATATTTTTTTCAAAGAAAAATGTTTTTCTTCTTCTGAAAATACTTTACTCTCAAAAATATCATTATGGAGCAAAAACAACCTAAAGTTGGTAGGTGCTTCAATTATTAGTCGTTTTGTAAATTTACATATTAGGATAATTCAATTACACTAGAAGTTATTATAAATCTATTTTTTAATAAAAAAAATCATTCGGTAAAAATGATATTGATAATTAAAATAGAAAATAAACCCAATTTTGATCTTTATAGTTTCACCATTTTTTTGTTTTAATTCCTATAATTTAAATTTATTTATTTTAGTCTCAGTAATTCCACTCCGTTAGAAAATGAGTCACTAGCGTCACCCCGATAACTAACGGTGTTAAATATTATCCCGCGTGGTAATTATTTGCTGACATGATAGTTAAATTAATTTTATCCATTATCATGTCATTTAAATTACGTTTTTTTTGTCCCTATATTTTCACGGCTTTTTATTTTGGTTTCTATATTTTCATGATTTTTTTATTTTGGTCCCTATATTTTCACGATTTTTTTAATTTTGGTTCCTATATTTTCACAGCTTTTTATTTTTGGTCCTTATAATTTTTTTTTTGGTATTCATCCTCGTAATTTCACTCTATGAAGAAGTTAGTCCCTACCGTACATCACTTTCTTTGTTTTTCGCATCATTCCACATCTGAGGCCAACTCCTCACATCGTAATTTCAGGTTATGCAACAACTTGTTGGGATGCAAGCCATTCCGAACCAACTTGTTCTGATGCAGATAGTTGTGACAAAATTTTCTCACGATAGGAACTAACTTCTGATGTGAAAAATAAAAAAAATATTGTACGACAGAAACTAACTTTTTCACCGACTGAAATTACGAGAATGAAAATCATTTTTTTTTAAAAAAAAATATAAGGATCAAAAATAAAAAATCATGAAAATATAGGGACCAAAATTAAAAAATTATAAAAATATAAAGACCAAAATAAAAAACTGTGAAAAATATAATGACAAAAAATAAAAAATTATAATTTAAATAATGTGACAATGAATAAAATTAATTTAACTACTATTTCAGCAAATGATTGTCACGCGAGATAATAATTAACAACGTTAGTTATCGGGATGACGACGTTGAATAATTTTTAACAAAGTGAAATTACAGGGATTAAAATAAAATAAAATAAAATTATAGGGATCAAAATAAAAAAATGGTGAAACTATAGAAGCAAATTTGGGTTTATCCCTTAAAATAAAATAAATATGAGGATATCTACAGGACTACATAAATAGATTAGCGGATCCTTCACAGGCTCCGTTCCGATTTGGACAGCTGAAAATCGATTGTTAAGTTGAATTGGACCCATTAGCCCGTTGGTACAGGGTAATTGCGTAATTTCAAGTTGCCTCCATTTACCCTTTCTATATATAGTATTCCCATCAAGCCCTACCAGGAACTTTGCTTGCGCCACCTACCTCCGCCTCTCGCCGCCGGCGCGCGCCTGAGCATAAACATCTTCAGCAATGGCTCCCGTGAAGAAGATGGTACGATTTTTTTCGATTCTTTTTTTTCCTTCAGCTTTTTGTATAATTTTTCCGATATGTCAAGATCGATGTTTAGAAATCTTTGCTGATTCCTTTTTACCCAATGATGCAGAAGAAGAGCACGGAGAGCATCAACAATAGGCTCGCTCTCGTGATGAAGAGCGGGAAATACACTCTCGGCTATAAGACAGTCCTCAGGACACTTCGGAGTTCTAAAGGTGACAATTTATCTTCGTCATCTGATAGACCGGATTATTTTTTGTTGATATTATATATTCAAAGTCCTATATACTGGACAAATAATTTACTTTTTATATATCGTTGTTGCTGAAATATATGACTCCCATAATAGACCAATACCTACAACAGTAGTCTATATTTGCTAGGGATACATGGACGAGAAAATGGCTTGTTTTTACGAGGATTTGTGCATATCGTTCTTTTTTTAGCTGGGAGTTCTGCAAGCCTATCTTGCATATCTTGTTTTTCATCTATGTGGCATGGGACTTGGGTGTGGCTCTATCTCTTTCTAATTGTGCATATGAGTTGAATGTAGTTCCAAATATCAAATTGGCCTTATCCCCATTCTTTCTTGTTATGTCGGATCATTTTGTTTTCTCTAAGAGTGTGCTAGAGCCTTAACATTTTTAATCATTCGAAAATGTTGTATCTTGATGATATTCACAGCAATGACACATTCCGAGGTCTTTTAACTCTCTGTTCTAGAATTGTGATACTAATGCTCAAATTCTAGTAATGGGAACTTGATATGTTGGAGTGATAAACTTGCTGAATCTTATAATGTTCATTCTTGCAGTGTTCATAAAATGATAGAGCTTATTTTATGATCAGTTTTTGCAGCATTCATATAAAATATATGATGATTGACAAACTTTGTTTGTTTTTATAACTGTAAGTCTAGTAACTCAATTTCAGAAACATGGCTGTGTACAAAATGGTCCTAAATAGTTGAACCTCGACTATACTCTATAGTTCAGTACATCAATCTTATGTTTCCAATGACCCTGAATTAGTTAGCTGGTAAAAGTTGCATGAGGAGTTGCTTGTGACCTGTGCCATAATACAAGAATCTGAAATGGTAGATATCAGTAAGATTCACAATTTTTTTTATGTTTATATCATGTCTTTGATGGAACAAGTTTAACAGTTTAAGGTACCATTGTTGGCTATAATTCTGACTTAACTGTGGCTGCTAAAATTTTTATTAGATTTGCTGTTAATTAGTGCAAATCTGCCTATGATTATATAGGCATATTTTGAATTCTATTCTTTGTTGCTATTAGTTGTGCTGTGTACTTTACATTGAGAGTTTTAATTGAAGATGCTGCTACATTACTATCTAAGACTGGATTCTGTATGCTATATAGATTATATGCACTACTTTTGGTTTTTTAATCATTTCATTTGTATAGTAGTACTAAAAACTTATTTCTGTTTTCCCCAAATTTATTATGTCTCAACAGCCAAGTTGGTTATTATATCAAACAACTGCCCTCCTCTTCGCAAATCTGAGATAGAGTATTATGCTATGTTGGCGAAGGTTGGAGTGCATCACTTCAATGGAAGTAAGTATTTTAGATCCTTGCTTATATTTATATCAAAGAAGCCTTGCAATATAATTCTACTTGGTAAGAGTAATGAAATTGTACTTAATTTTAGAGTATCTATTTAATAAAGTGTCTTGTTAAATTTGTCAGAGATGGGTAAATTGGTAGAATTTGTAAGATGAGGATCAGCTTAGAATGAAGAAGTGACATACAGTAGAATAAATTGAATCAAATTCATGCGATTATCAACCAGGAAGAATTTTATTTTCATAACAATGTATAAAAATGGTCAAGCGTAGGTTTAGCTCATCACAATTATTGGGGGCAAAGCTAAGCTGCAGACAACAAGTGCTGCAGAACTATGAAAACTGTATTATAGGCAAGCTACATTGGATGTCTTTGAAAGTATCGAAGTAGTTGTGGATGTTATAGCATTGATTGTCAGTCCCTTTCACACCCAAGCAAAGCTGATCATCTGTACCGCACTCATCCTTAATGAAATTACTATAATGTAGGACTAATGCACGGTTGACCAACCTTCTCTCTTGGTTGTTTGTTTCTATGAAGGCTAATGTGTAGGGCCTCTAGAGTAAGTCATTTATTGAACTGTCTTGATGAATACTCATTTGCAGTACCAATAATGTATCTTATCTTGAGGGCAAATATCTTTAATCTTTCATTCCAAGCAACCTATTATTTAATCACCAATTACCTTTCTAAAAACCTATTATTTTGACCGCTAGTGATGATGATCACAAAGTGGAAGACCATTTCTTCTCATTACAACCATTGGTTTCTCAAACGCAAGGATTTTCTTGTGCTTTTATTTTTAGCGCTTTTCTTGTGCATTTGGTTAGAAAGCATTAGAAGCACTGGTTCCTGAAGATACAATTTATGTATATTATTTTGAGGGCAGATGCTTTTAATTTTTCATCCAAAGCAACTATTATTTGATCACGACTTACTCTTCTAAAAGCCAGGAAACCTGTTATTCAACTGCTAGTTATGATGATTACAAAGTGGAAGACCATTTGTTGTCATTACAATCATTGGTTTCTAAACTACGAGGATTTTCTTGTGCATTCGATTTCAAACTATTACAAGTGCGAGGACTTTTGTGTGCATTTAAGTTGATGCCAAAAGAAACTAGCCATTTATGTTGTGTCATCTTAATATGTTATATGTTGTATATAGATCTTAACTTATCCTGTCCCATCATCTCAAGTGAGATGAATGTTTATGAATTCAAATGGCTTGTCTACAAACTATAATTTTAGATTATATATTTTCTCTTGACACTTCTTTTTAATATGATTCTTCAGACAATGTTGACCTTGGAACTGCATGTGGAAAATATTTCCGAGTTTGCTGTCTTAGCATCATTGATCCAGGTGCGTTATTTCAACTTTTGATCAATGAACCTTGACTTGTTTCCATGAATGCCATAGAGTAACTGTTTGATGATTTTCAAATTTCAGGTGACTCGGACATCATCAAAAGCTTGCCTGGAGAACAGTGAGAGAAGCAAGTGGATTGAGTCCTACAACTGTTTTCTTCTTGAGCAATTTTCCAGTGGTTTTGTTCAAATTTTGGCACCAATTGTTTTTTAATCATTATTCTAGATCTATCTTTCGTTTTAAGCGTTATCGATTGTTGTCATGTTGGCTGCCAAATTTAGATATCTGATCTAATGTGTACGTAAAGGGGGCTTAGGATCTTGGAGATTTTTCTTCAATTCTAGTGATTTATGAAACTATCTAAATTCAGTAATATGCTTCTGCTGTCTGCTTTATCCTACGCATTAAAATTTTCTCGATTAATTTTCATAATAAATATACAAAATTAGTTCAATTATGTCTGTATATAGTAATGATTTTGTAATTGTCTTTTATGTAATTGTTTTCAACGAAAATCAATGAAAGTTATCTTTAATTAAATAAGACAATTATAATTTGTTTCAAAACCTGATTGAGAGTTTTTTGGCTGATTCAAGTTCATTTATTTAATTATAAGTTTTAACTACACTATCAAATTATTGTATTTATGATATTAAATAAAATTTTCTATATTCATCTATCTATTTTGTTTTCCCCATTTTTTTGAATGTTGAAATTTAATTGTTTTTTTTAATGACATGCGATTTCATCAATTGACTCATTGGTTCGCTATATGAACTAGTGTTAAATTATTTTCATTGGATATTGATAGTTCTGATTAATTTAAGTTAAATCAAGTTTATATAATGAATGATAACAATGATAATATGTATGCTAGGTTTTTATATATTTGTAAAGGTATAATTCTCAATTTTTTTTGCGTTTTGGGTGTCAAAATTTTCAATTTCGGAACAAAAAAAATTGAATTTTTTAATCAGTTATTAAAAAGTTTGGCTATATATATATATATATATATATATATATTAATTTTTAAAAAATAATTTTAATTTATAAAATATTTTTATGATAAAAAGTAAGATGTTATAATTTATTTATTTTTTCAAACTCTACACTGCATTAAAAAATTTTGCTCAAAATTTATAAAATTAAATTTAAATTAAAAAATATATTTTTTTGTATAAAATAATTTTTTTATAAGCTCTATCACATCTTTAATATTATATTTATATATATTATGAATTAAATTTATTTTTTATAATTATAAAATTATTATAAACAATAATAGTCTATAAAATTAATTTTAAATTAAAAATAATAAATATGTTTTATCTAAAATATTTTTTTTAGACTCTTCCATATTTTTTATATTATATATATATATATGAATTAATTTTATTTTTTTTATAATTATAAAACTATTTCAAAAGTTTCTGATTAGAGATTTTGTTCAAAGCTTATAAATTTAATTTTAAAATAAAAATAATAAAATATTTTTTGTCCAAAATATTTTTATAGACTTGTATCTTTTATATCATATATTTATATTTTATTATTTAAATTTTGTTTTTTTATAATTATAAAACTATTATAAAATAAAAGTATCTAACTCATTAGAAATTTTTGTCCAATGTCTCTACTAATTTCATATATATTTTTTAAAAAATAATCTATTTTTCATTAAAAAAATATAAATTAATTTTTTTAAATATATATATATATATATAATATAAAATCAGTTTGAGACTTTGGCCAAGAGGTAAAATGGATATCCAAAGTATTAAATTTCGAATTTGAGAATTTATCTCTCCCAAAATCCGTTTTGAGAAATTGCTAAAAAATATTGGATTTTTGTATTTTAAAAGGTTAAATTTATGGAAACCAGATGGAAAAAGATTTTAGTTAAATACTTACTAATAATAATATCGATTTAAAAACGGGAGAAGTGCAATCAAAGTCCTATAAATTTTAAATATTTTGAATTTTAATTCTATAAATTTTATTTTGATATTTTGAGTCTATATATTTGTTCTGTAGTATATATTTGGTCTTATTCGTAATAGTCTGTTAATTTTGTCAATATAGATATAATATTTTTTTATTTTTTCGTTGACAGAGAATTAACGGACCGTCGTGGATATGATCAAATCTATACTACGGAGCAAATATATATGACCCAAAATTTGGAAATAAAATTTTAAGACTAAATATTTCAACGTGTATTAACGATGTTATATTTATATGAACAGAGAGTTGACGGACCAAATTTGTTATGTTATGAAGTAAATATATATGACTATCATGATGAAACTTATAAAATTGAGGGCCAAAATTTGTAGAACTTCTACGAGTTCGGTTGCATTCTCCCTTTAAATAAACTATATAAAAGGTAAATCGCGAGATACATAGGAGGGTTTATCGTTTCCGCTCTGTCCTGGTCTTATCCGAATTTGCTCGCTAGTTCGAGATTTGATGGCGGCTCATGTTAGGGTTTGCCAAATGTACTTTGCAATGGTGGATTCCGGTTTTGTATGAGATGCTAGCTTCTTCTGCTTCTCTTTCTCCGCCCTCCCATGGCTTCGACTGCGCTCTCTGCCTTCAGTTCTCTCGCCACAGGCACCTCTCGTCCTCTCCGCGCCCCACCTTTCTTATCCCCTAAATCCAGGGCGTCTCTTCATCTTCCAAGGTCCCATAAAAATCTCCCCTTTGTTGGTGCTTTCCCTTCAAAACCCTTTCCTTCTCGGTTACGGCTAGGGTTCCCTTCTAGAATTGAACGGGGATTTGTCTCCTTAGCGGCCCAGAATGGGGACAGCGAGCCGCCGGAGACTGTACATGAAGTCGATGAGTCGAGGGGACAGAGCACGATGCCGGAGAGGTTCCGTTACCTCACAAAGGAAGTCCCCGATCGCCCAGTGAGGTGGCCCTGGGCTGTTGGTATGTATTCCAAATAAGAGCAGAGTTATTCTTTTCCTAACGTTTTGAATGATACTGTTGTGCGTGCTTAAAATGGTTTCTACATTATATACTATTAATAATCTCTTAAAGTAGATTACTTGATTCTATTCTGTGTCACTTATTGGTGATCATTAACGTTCTGCATGCTGAATCATGCACTCTTCAGTTCCATGAGGTGATATTAAAACTGAGCAATGTACTTGGTTGTCTAGTGTTGTTACTTTGCTTGAGTGTTATTGAGCTATCTTTTGCATCTATAGTGACATCAGAGGATCATGTTATTTATTGAAATTATAGTTGTTTATCATTAAAATTTGTTTGAAGCCATAGAATAGACAGTAATGATAGTTTCGATAGTGGAAATTCTGGTCAGGTTTGCTTAACACATTTTTTTTTTACATTCTCCTACTAGTTTTTTGATATCATTGTGGAACAAACGTTTCGGAGGTAACAATATTTATGGACTATTAAATGACCTTATGCGCTAAAACATAACTCCTGATGGTCATCAGTATTGCATTGATAGATATTAGTCTATGTGAAATTGATAGTGATATTATCCAAGTTCTTTTTTGACCAAAAAGAAAACAGTATATGAGATTAGGGATAATGTAGATCATTAAAAGTAAAAAGAGTCTGATAGGTATATTCTATTTTTTTGGTATGTGAAATCCTTATATTGCAGTTCATTGAAGAACATGAAATCATAAAAAATCATTATTTATATTTTTATGTTGTTTACAAAGGAAATTGTATGGCTAAAGAGTTAAGGAAGTGTTTGGTTGAACAATACATGGATACATATCTGTGAATTTTGTTTTGCATGAATTCAGTAGTAATCCACGACTCCATGTAATTGTGATTGCAATCATGCAAAATTTTAGTAAAAGTCTCATTGTTTTTGGGAAAAAGTTCCTATCTCACTGAAATTCAGTTTGATCTATGCCCCCCAAAGGCATTAATTGAATGTTTAGGAACGAATGAAAAATTTGAACTTGATAATTTGATTTATGTTTTTACGACCAATAATCCAAGTAACGTTAGCTTGAAAAGACATCTGGATAAATTTTCATTGGTAATGTTATTTAATTTATACCTACTATTATAGCATTCCTAGATTGCTTAAGTTTGTTATTCATGCACTATAATTTTACTTACCTATTTATCAATTTATCTCATGTTACTTTTTTGGAGACATGAATTCAATTTTAAGATTAATCTTGATATTTATGCATTTTTTTCTTTTAGCACTACCTTTTCTTCTTTATGCTTGGCGGACTGTGTTGTGGGAACTCACAAACTGGAAAAACATAATGGCGAGCATCATGCAATTTCTTGCTTATCTGGGAAAATGGGTCCTAGCTGTTGTGTTCCACTACATTGGTGATCTTATCACCGGATTTATAAGATGTATTGAGTTCTGCCTCTATTCTGCAAAATATATTTATGCCAGTATTGTGGCATTTGCTCCTGTACCAGAACTGATGAGGATAATATTATTTGCTACGGCTGTACTTGCCATCGCTGAAGCTTCGGTTCCAGATTCTGTGAACAGCCAACCATATCTGCTTACTTTAGCTGGGTTTATTGGGTTTGGGGCTGTGAAAAACTTTATTCCTGAGCTGCTCTTCTGGTTTCTCCTCTTTGGAATGTTTTTTTACTCACGGTTTATTAAGAAAAAAGATGATGTATCAGCTTTATTGCCATCTGCTGTTGTATTAGCAGCGGTTGGGGAGCCATGGGTCAGAGGTCTAGTGATATGTTCATACTTGGTTTTTGCTATTTTTCATCATTCTAAGACGTCAGAGGAACTTGTGAGGAGAAAATTACCTGCACCTACAAGAAGACTCCCCATGCCTCTCTTGTTTACTGCTTTGTCTATTGGAGTTCATCTTGCTGCCAAATGGGTCAGGTATAGGCATTTGACATGGATGATAGCGTGACTGGCTTGTATTGAACATCTCCTTAAAACCTTGTAAAATTTTGACATTTTGAAAGTAAATTGAGCTTTCTGATAATTTCTTCTATTTTAATCGTCTTATCAGAAATTAACATGGTGTGGTTTTTACCATAGCAGCTATATGCTTATCAGACTGTAAATTCATGTGGTTCTCTTATCTTAATCCATGTGTGCAAAGGCTCAGGCTGCTTGGCACAATATGCCTAATGTCTAGTGCTTTCTTATGCTTCCTTGGAGGTTGTTTAGTTGGCAAATTGGTCTCAGTTCAAGGTAAATAATTTATTCTTCAGTCATTTCATTGCTTGTGAAAAGTTGAGGCAAGGTCCTAAAAATTAATCTCTATGCATTCTGACTGTGACAATTATTTTCTTATGTCCAAGTGTCAAACTTAGTCATGTTCCTATTCTGAATGTTTTACTGAAGTTCATAATTTTTTGAGTTAGTTCTCTTTGCCAAGATACTCCTGGCAGTAAAGGCTCAAAACACTCATAAAACAGGTGTTGTCATCACCTACATCTCTTTTATACTATAGGAATAGTAGTTGAAAACCAACACAATATTGTTTCACTATTTTAAAAACATTTATTGCACTAAAACACTCATTGGATTTTCTACTGAACTTTAATGAGTTTTGAGTTCTCTTTACCAAGATACTCATGGCAATGGAGACTAAAAAAACTCATAAAACAGGTGTTGTCATCACCTACGTCTCTTTTATACTATGGGGATAGTAGTTGAATAGCAACACAACATTTTTTCATTACTTAAAAGCATTTATTGCACTTCAACTCTCTCATTGGATGTTCTACCGAAGTTTAATGAGTTTTTGAGTTGTTTTCTTTGCCAAGATACTCATTGCAGCGTACGCGAAAAAGACTCAATGAAAATATTGTCATGAACTACATCTCTTTTATGCTATAGGGGATATATAGTAGTTTAATAACAACAAAACATTGTTTAACAACTTTAAAAACATTTGTTGCACTTAAGTTCTCTTATAAGGATGTTCTACTGAAGTTTAATGAGTTTTTGAGTTGTTCTCTTTGCCAAGATACTCATGGCATTGGAGGCTAAAAAAACTCATAAAACAGGTGTTGTCATCACCTACATCTCTTTTAGACCATAGGGGATGGTAGTTGAATAACAACACAACATTCTTTTACTATTTCAAAAACATTTATTGCAATTGGACTACCTGCGTAAATGTTAAATGTGTCCACATCAATTTTGAGCTAAATTTGTATGCCTACTAGCGAGGGAGTTCTCACTTTGGCCTGAAATACTGTGTTTTTTAATTTTTAATGTTCGGAAGTGGCTATTCTTTACTTACTCTTTCGCTAAGCCTAACTTGTTCAGGTTTCAATCTTGCGGATTTTGATGTTTTCGTCAAGTTCTGAGTTTTTGAGTTGCCCTCTTTGCCAAGATATTATGTCAGGGAGGGGTAAAAAAAACTCATAAAATAGGTGTTGTCATCACCTGCATCTCCTTGATTCTATAGGAGATTGCAGTTGAATAACAACAACATTTATTTCTGTTTCTATAAAAGCATTTGTTGCAAACAAGAGTTGTTCTTTTGCGCACGTCATGAACACAAATGTTAAATTATTCACATTTGCTGGTGTGCGAAGGCCCAGCATATTGTGCCACATTGGCTTAAAATATCATGTTTTATGCTTTTCTGGAGTTTTCTGAGGTGAAATTTGCCTCACCGGAAGGTTAAATAGTTCTGCAGTCGTTTCAGCAAGTTTTGTAACAGTCCTAAGAATTTTTATATGCATTATGTCTATTATTTGTTTGTCTACTGCTCAAGTTTCAATCTGTTTCAGGTATTTAAATGATTTCGCTGGTTTCTGATGCACAGCTATAGCTAGAGTTCTCCGATTCTGTGATGTCACTACTGTGAAATGTATCAGAGTTGGAAAAATGTTCTCTAAAGGAAATAAAAAAGCGTTAGAGAACACTTCCAGAACATATTGGCCTTCTTAGCTTAATAAAGGTGTAAAATGGTTCTCTAATGTTTGATCAAATACCATATAGTTTGATAGGCTCGAATTCAGAATTGTAAAACAAAGGAGAAACAATGAACAAACCGTGCTACTATCCTAGCCACTAAGACTTTGGTGACAAACAATATGCTCCGAGACAAGATCATTTGCTTGATCAAAAATATTGATAAATCATTCCAATGATAAAGAACTAATGCATAGGGAACTGTAAAAGAATAATGACTGGAAGGTTGGAACAAGCTCTTCGTCTATTTCTCAAGAACTAATTATCCTTAGTAATGACATGCAATTATTGGTTTAATGCGTATCTGATTTCAAGACCTTGCACAAGATGCAGAATAGCAGTATCATATAACAAAGTTAGAATCTTACAAGCAACGCGGCCCTTTCTTTTGCATTACTGGATATAGTAGCAGAGGAGCATCTAAGAGAGGACGAGGGAATGAAACATTTACTACAACTTAGTCGATGCTACTGTGAAAAAATACATCAAGATTTCAGATTGCTAAAATAGAGCTCAATAAGCTTTTTCAATGTGTCAAAAATACTTGTGAATGGGTTAAACTCAACAGACGCCTTTAACTCGAGATTCGGAAATTGATTTGTCAGGGCCTCCTTCATTCCCGACATTGACATCATCGAGGCTAGCTGGCTGGACGACATAACTTCGCAGTCCTGGGGAGTGTCTCTTATCTTACTAGGATCATATCCAAAATTGCCCAGGTATTGTTTGTACTTCTCAATGAACTCTGGTCCAGGATTAGGAGTTCTTGAATAAATCTGGTAAGACCAAGGAGTGTTAGCATCCTGCAAACTGAGATAATGCAACTGGAAAAGCTATAATTTCAACTGGAAGGTAGAAATTAGCATCCATTATGATAAACGAGTGAGTTGTTTTATTTCTTTACCGATCCGTAAATAAAAACTGAACACTAAATTTGAGATGGCTGGACATTGACAATCCTAAGGATTCTAAAAGGTTGAACATTCAAGATGACAGATTTTGGGGTGCAAGTAGTTGGATTAGAATGTTCAATGGGATAGCAAAGATAGATTCATCTAAAAGGAGAGGTAGCAGAACCATCAAGATGAGGAATGACTAGATAACCTATTTCTACAATGGTAGAATTGACAGCTAAAATAAATAATTTACAGCTTTCCAAGAACACCACTTCAAAGGTCCTTTTCCTGGTGTTTAAATGACTCAGGTCTGCATATTAATGTCTAGGAGCTCCTTAGAGCCAATAAATTAGGGATCGAACCTATGAGGCTATGAAGCAATCTAGTCTTTTTTTTCAAATTTTGACTACATTACAAGGCATACACAAACGCCTCAGAAGATGCTACAATTAAGGATTGAGCACATGACCGACAAAATCCATAACACCTTGTTTGGATTGAGGTTAAAGGAGGGGAATGGAAGAGAGGGGAATTTTCCCCCTTGTTTGGTTTTCTAATTTTAATGGAAGGGAAAGGGATTGGGAGGAATTATTTACCTTGTTCCCCTCCAAACCTCAATTTTCTTTCAACCCCGATTTTGGGGTTGAATGGGGGTGAAAAAATTGTAAACATTCGTCCAAAATAAATTTAAAAAAGTACCTTTATTATTTTAATATATAAATAAGGTTTTATTAAATCCTAGTGACATCTTCTCATCTCTATTGAATTCGAAAGCAAAAAAAATCCTCTTGTTCTCAATTTTTTCCCTTCATAGTATTTTCTGCCTAATCCTAATATTTGTAGTCAGCCAAAAATATCCTAATGACAAATATATATATATATATATATATATATATATAACACAAAAATAAAAAGAGTATAATTATCTATTAAATAAAAGATTTTCTCATTCCCCTTCTTTTCCCTTACAAAGTACATCCAAGCAAGGTTAATTTTTCCCTTCCCTTCCCTTCCCCTTATTAAACTATATCCAAACAAGGTTAATTTTTTTCCTCCTTTCCCCTCCCTTCCCTTCCCTTCCCCTTAATGATATGTATCCAAAGGGACCCTAAATGTCTAACCACCAAGCTAGTAGTGGATCAATTGAAGTGGCCTATCTTAATTGAAAGCTCCATGAATGTTGAATGATCTTCATTAACAATAAGTGTCCAAATGTTAGATTTGAGGCCCATGGTTGACCAGGAGGATGTTCTATGTTGTCTGTCAAATATGTTTGATGTGGCAGCGGAAAAATTTCTGGTTACTAAATGGATGAAAATAATCATCACGAAACACAAATCCAGAATCCAAATCTACTAGAGATGCAGATGAAACTTAAATTGGCTGCAGGAAGATGTATGCTTATTATATGGTAATCATCTGTGCTATGAAATAATCTGGAAACAAGAAACTTAAGGAGCCTAGTTATGTTTACATGACATGCTGTTGTATAATCAAGACATTATGGAGGAAGATGAAAACATTAGACAAGATGAGAGAAGGATGCATGTATGCATTGCAAGAACATATAAAATTAAATTTCATAGGTACATTTGGAAATTATCATTTGAAAGGATCAAGTGTTGACATTACTTTGGAGTTGTTATTCTTTGCATCCACCACAAACTTAATAATGTGGACAAAGTGCATATAAGAATTGTTCAATGTGTAATGCAATATTTTCTATATGATGACAGAATAGAGGAGCACTTCTTTATCAAATCCTTTTCTGTGAAAAGAACTATCCATCTATCAGTTTTACATTGCAAGAGTTCCTCAAGGGCTTTTGAGATGATTGGGTTAGACTTTAGAGTTGAAGTGGAAAGATAGATTGCTTGAACTGTAGTAGGCAGTGCAGCTTATTTGATAAGATTTTTTTTTCATCCGTGTAGGAGTATGGGAGCACCTCTAAGTTTGTTAATTTTTTGTTATTTTGTAAGTATTACATATACTAATAAGTAATGACACATCACACATGGATAAATGTATTCTTTTTCCTCGAATGTCAAGTATCAAGACACTCACAAGTACAAGTATGTAGAACTAGTAGATTAGAGTCATCACATGTATGACAAATTTGTTACGTTGCTTAGAGTTGGATGCTAATAGTTTCCTTAGATAAGCTTATATATATTGAAATTATAGGACACTAATTCGCTTGTCACCTTTGAAACATTAGTGTATATAATTGCTTATGTCATGTCCTAGTGGAAGAATATCAAGAGATTGCAAAAGAGATTTTCAAGAGAATCACACAGATAAGTAAGTACCTAATCATATTTATGAAGATTAATAATACTTGAAAGAAATGCTACATACATGGACATCAGTATTTCCATGCTATACCTGAATGAAACTTTGATCTTTAGCCCCAGACACGAGAGAAAAATTATCATAGTCTGTTGCGATCACATCATAGGGCTCCTTAGGTATAAATGGAAGTGTTGGAAAACGAAGGTAACATTTCTCTTTAATCATTTCTTGCCTTTCCAAATCAGTTACAGCTTTTTCCTTGTCCTCCTCAGAAAGACATTGGACTTTCCCCCTTATACCAGTAATATAACCATCAGGACCACCATGAACACAAAAGGTGTCTACTTGGATTGATGGTGTTTGAGCATCGAAGGTATATACTCCCTGGAATTATGCAACACTTGTGCAGTTTCAGTCCAAAACATAATGCACTATCTCATATGATTTTCTTACCTGCGTGCAATGGCAGTCTTCCTGTCCCTGACCAGCAAATCCTCGTTTAAGTGAAGCTACTTCAAACCACCTTCCGGAATATCTTACTGGATCAAAATTCTTAGCTGTCATGCCCCTCATAACCATAAACTTCCCATTTCCTTCGTCTGACATGCCACTGGATGTTGGAGCAACACTGTTGTCAATAGCATTTGCAATTTGGCATAAATTATTATAATGAGATGGCTCCGCAGCAATACCCTGGTGAGAAGAGACATTATATCTTACCATATTGCAGTCTTAGTTTTCTTATTGTTCTCAACTTCTATTCCGCATCTATTTTTTTCTTATTCTGAGTAACCATGAATATGCCTTTAGTAGTCCTGACATATTAGATTAAATCTTCTTGCTTAAAGATGTTCCTGAGTTTCATGTTACATAAATATCACAAGTGGAGATTAACATTTTAAGGTTACTAAAAATATTGCCGCTAGGTAGACATCTTAATTTACTTGAGTTTTCCACATGCTTCCTATTGTGAGATGACCCATTTTTTAATATCAATATCATTCTAGAGTAAATTAGCCGACCCCATCTAGTATGGGATTGAGGCTTAATTGTTGGATTCTGGAGTAAATTGATGAAATTTAACAAATGAACATCAATGTGAAAGTTATAAGCAGGCAAGCAGAACTTACGAGGGGTGGCGAGGAAATGAACATAATGGAAGCAGCGAAAGAAGACAAGACTTGTCTAACAATCACCTCCTTGTTAGATTTTGTCGTGCATAATGAACATCTTAAACATTTCTGTACTTGGATGGAGTTTCCTGAACTACAAGTTAATTAGCCAAAAGTGTTAAGCTGTTGAAAAATAGTTTTCAAACAATAAAATGACTTGAGCAAACATCTAGTATTTGCATGCTCATGTAGAATTCCATTACCAGTGGTAATTTTAAAAAACAAATGAAAATAGGATGATGAGTTAAATACTTGGTGAAGTACTAAATTTTAGATACTCAGCAACAATATGGGTAGTCTTACGCCATCACTGAATGAAATGTCTAGCACCCTTAATGAACCCATCTGCTTTCTTCCCACCGATCCCAATTTGCAAGGCTCTCATTAAGCATTCTACAACTTAAAACTTTGATCACTCAGGTTGAGTGGAAGAGCAACAACCTTACTATTTCAACAAGGTTCACCCTTACCATTTTCTCTCTACTAGTTGCTGACAAAATATAGAAATTAATACGAGTAAATATATTATATTCTTATCAGATTCGTTAGTTGCATAGTTTGAGCCTTTGAGGTTTGAATATCATATGTCTTAGTTGTAAATGATATTTTTAAACTTTTGCGGGACTGAACATCTTGAACTCAGGTTGAGTAGAAAACAGAATAATATGTTTGGGCCATTTGTAAACATTTTCACAAGTAAAATTCAACTCCACGAAATAACAACTTAAACTTATAAAAATGGCTAAATAAATAATATAGTCAAGACGGCAGAAGAGAAATCCAAAGAAACACTTCCTGTGGGGAAAAGCCCCAATTCTCTCTGTAATTAATTAGGGTAAAGACTAACTCACAAATTGAATTCTAGTACAAAAGGTTCATTTCTGGAGTTCACACACGTGACAACCTAATCATCTTGTCACTGTAGATAGACTACAAGTTAAATGATTTTTTGTTATTTTTTTTAAAAAGAACGGATAGATCTCCACTTTAGTGTTATTATCCTGTTATCAATCTCTCCATCTAAACAAATGAATCATAATGAAATAAAGACCTTATATAAGTTATTCTTGACCAGCATATATATATTTGACGAGAAACACCACACCGTGGAAACAAATAAATCATAATGAAATAAAAAGACTTTATATAAGTTATTCTTGACCCAGCACATATATATTTGACGAGAAACACCACATACAATCAATTACTTGCATTTGCTAATATTTTCTCATGTTATGGTCTCCATGCGATTCTTAACCCTGCTAATATTGATTTGCTGTAAAGGAGGTCCATTACGTCAGTGAGTACTTCATTTACCAAACTAATAACGCAACCAAGCTTCGCCTTAGAGACAATTTAAACCACACAATCTACATTATCTATGCAGCACAAATCCTTGTTTCTCTGTTCCAGTGACCTATCACATTTTTACTACATCAATATCCCCCAATCTAGCACTATAATGAATCACGCAATTCAACTACTTTGCAAAGTCTTGCAGGGCCCCAAAATTTTTCACAAACCCACAAGCCATAGGAATCTAATTAACCGCGAAAAGCAATATAAGACATACATTCTTCTCCACAAAGGCAATCGCCGTATAAACCCTAACAAAAGCGACGAATTATAAACATTACGAGTAAGAAAGAATCCATCGATCCGTGGTACCGGGAGGAAGGCGACGGCCGCGGAGGCGGGCAACGGAATTGCAGAGCCTGCATGGGAACCATGGCCTTCTCGAAGGCTCCGGAAGAGAGAGGGATTCTTGTTCAGGATGAGCAAAAGGGAAGGTTCTTCTTCCTCCCACTCCGCGAACGAATGGCTGATGCCGCTCAGATGCGGTGTGATAAGGTCGGGTTTAGGATAAGAGTGCATAATACCGAGGGAAGGGAACCAAAGGCCAACACTGTAGCTACGTTGATTCCAAAGGAATATGATAGTTAGGCTTTGACGAGGATATAAACAGTAGGACTTGCGTTAGGAATGAGAATGACAATTAAAGTGATATATATATATATATATATATATAAAATAAAAATTATTATTTTAATTCATATTAGAGTATCGCATCATCACGGTGCTGCTAACGAAAAAATATAATTAAAACAAATATCAAAGTTTAAAATATAATTTAATAATATTTTAAAATTAATTACAAATAAGATAAAATTCATATTTCAAAATAAATTTAAATAATTATTCTTTTTATTATCAGCGAAACATGTTCTAATATTGGATAAATATTAAGGTCATTTTTAAACTCTTTCAAATTCTTTCAAATATATGATAAAATTTAATTAAATAAAATTCTTTAAACTCTTTCAAAAATCTTCAAACCTCTCGTCTTTCAAATCCTTTCAAACTTTTTCGTATTTGTTACTTAAATTTATTCAAAGATAGTGGATTTCTTGTAAAATTCGCTGAACATTGGCCTATTTGGCAGCTCGTTAACCAAGGGAGACTGCTTGCTTCCTCCTGCGGACACGTTGCTGCAAGCCTGCAACTGCAAGGGCTTCTTGATGGAGCCCTAGAGGGCATTTCATTTCCCTTCAAGTAATGGAATAATGGATCAGCCATTTCCTTAAACAGTGGGCTGTGGCTCTGCCTGCACAAATTGATCTAATATACCAAAATATTCATTCAAATGCGTGGATTAATTTGAGATGGGTAGATCATGAAACAAAAATGCACAAGATTCTGCTCATTCGAAGGTCGTAGACGTATGATCGCCGAAAAATCGATTGTTAAGTTGAGTTGAACCCGTAACCCGTTAGCCCATTGAGACTTGGGACAGGGTAGTTGCGTAATTTAACGTTGCCTCCATTTCCCCTCTCTATATATAGTCTTCCCATCAAACCCTACCAGGCCCTTTGCTTGTGCCTCCTACCTCCGCGTCTCGCCGCCGGCGCGCGCCTGAGCATCGCATCTTCAGCAATGGCTCCCGTAAAGAAGGCGGTATGATTTTTTCGACATTTCCTTTCCCTTCAGCTTTTTGCATAATTTTTTCGATTATGGCGAGGTCGATGTTTAGATATCTTTCCTGACTCCTTTTATCCAATGATGCAGAAGAAGAGTACGGAGAGCATCAACAATAGGCTTGCTCTCGTGATGAAGAGCGGGAAATACACCCTCGGCTATAAGACAGTCCTCAGAACTCTTCGGAGTTCTAAAGGTGACAATTTATCTTCTTTTGATAGATCGGATTATATTTTGTAGATGTTATATATCGAAAGTCCTATATAATGGTCCAACAATTTACTTCTCATGTAACGTTGTTGCCGAAATATATGACTCCTATAATAGGTTAATCCCTAATGTGAATCAGTAGTCTATATATATGCTAGGGATACTTGGACGAGAAAATGGCTTCTTTTTACGTGGATTTATGCATATCGTTCTTGTTTTATATGCTGGGAGTTCTGCAAGCTATCTTTTAAGAGTGTGCTAGAGCCTGAACATTTTTAACCTTTGTTTGTCTCTATAACTGTAATTTTATTAAAATATAGTAACTCAATTTCAGAAACATGGCTGTGTACAAAATGGTAAATAGCTGAACCCCAATCATACTCTACAGCTCAGTACACCAATCTTTTGTTTCCAGTGACCATTAGTTAGCTAGTAAAAGTTGCATGAGTAGCAGTTGCCTTTGACCTGTGCCTTAATACAAGAATCTAAAATGATAGATTTGTAAAAGCTCCACAATTTTTATGCTATATCATGTCTTTGATGGACAAGTTTAACCATTTAAGATACCATTTTTGGTTATAATTCTGACTTAACTGTGTCTGTTAATTTTATATTAGTTTTGCTGTTAAGTAATCAAAATTTTGCTATGACTATACAGCCATATTTTGAATTTTATTCTTTTTTGGCTACTATTTAGTTGTGCAGTGTACTTTAAGTTGAGATTTTTAATTGAAGATGCTGCTACATTCAACTATCAAAGATTGAATTTTTTATGATGTATATATTATACATTATTCTTGGTTTTTAATCATTTCATTTTACATAAGAGTATTAATTACTTATTTCTGCATTCCCCAATTTATTATGTTTCAACAGCGAAGTTGGTCATGATATCAAACAACTGTCCTCCTCTTCGCAAGTCTGAGATAGAGTATTATGCGATGTTGGCGAAGGTCGGAGTCCATCATTTTAGTGGAAGTAAGTAATTGAGATCCTTGCTTAGATTTATATCAAAGAGGCCATGCAGCTAAATTCTACTTAGTTACAATAATGAAATTGTGTAATTAATTTTAGAGTATCAATTTAAATAAAATGTCTTGTTAAATATGTCAGAGCTTGGTAAATTGGTACAATCCGCAAGAGCAGGATCTGTTTATAATAATAAAATTGAGACAGAGTAGCTTAAATTGAATGAAATTGAAGAGCTTATCAATAGGGAAGGAATTTATTTCGATAATAAAATCTAAGTTTGGTGAGAATTTAAAAATGGTCAAGCCTCCCTATAGTAGTTTAAGCTTTGGTTTTGCTCATCACAAATATTTGGGCAAAAGCTAGGTTGCTGATAACAAGTGCTGCAGAACTATTAATGTCTTTCTTCTGGGCAAGCTATATTTGATGTCAGTGAAAATGTCAAAATAGTTGTGGATGATATAGCAATGACTGTCAGTCCCTTTCACACCCAAGCGAAGCAGGCAACAGTACTGCACTTCTGCTTAATGAAATTACTATAATATAAGGCTAACACATGGTTGACCAACCTTCTATTGGTTGTTTGTTCTTATGAGGGCTAATGTGGGGCCTCTTGATGAAGTCATCTATTCAACTATCATGAATGAATAGTCATATAGTACAATTTATGTGTTTTGTTTTGAGAAAGATATTTATAATCTTTCATCCAAAGCAAACTATTATTTGATCACCACTTACTGTTCTAAAAGGAAACCTATTATTCGACTGCTAGTTATGATGATTAGAATGTGGAAGAGACCATTTATTGTAAATACAACCACTGGTTTCTAAAATGCAAGGATTTTTCTTGTGCATTTGATTTGAAACCTTTACAAGTACTGGTTTCTGAAGTGCTAAGACTTTATTGTGCATTTAAGTTGACGCCAATAGAAACCATTCATTTATGTTGTGCCATCTGAACATGTTATATGTTGTATAGATCTGAACTTATCCTGCCCCATCTTCACAAGTGTGTTGAATGTTTTGTGAATGCAAATGGCTGGGTTACTAACTATAATTTTAGATTAATTATTTTCTCTGGACTATTCTTTTTTATATAATTCTTCAGACAATGTTGATCTTGGAACTGCATGTGGAAAATATTTCAGAGTTGGCTGTCTTAGCATCATTGACCCAGGTTTGATATTCCAACCTTTATAATCATTGAACCATGACTTGTTTCCATAAATGCCATATCGTGACTTTGATTATTTTCAAATTTCAGGTGATTCGGACATCATCAAAAGCTTACCTGGAGAACAGTGAGATAAGCAAGTGGATTCGATCACACAACTATTTTCTTGAGCAATTTCCCAGTGTTTTTATTTGATCAAATTTTGGCACCATTTGTTTTTTAATCATTATTCTAGATAGTCTATCTTTCGGGTTAAGCATTACCAATTGTTGCCTTGTTGGCTTCCAGATTTAGATATCTAGTCTTGTGTGTACGTCATGCTGATTTAGGATCTTGGATATTCTTCCATTCTAGTGAATTATTATACTATCTAAATTCAGTAATATGATTCTGCTATCTGCTTTAGCGTATGTTTTTTTGTTAGCATTACTATCTAAATTTAAAATAAGTTAAAGTGAGTAATTTCTAACTTCACAATCTATTTCGATACAGTGGAAATTCTTGCACAAAATTCTGCGTTATTAAAAGAAGTTAATAATTTGTACAATGTCTAAATCAATGCAAGATATAGATAATAAAAAATAATATACCCAGCCTTGCCAGAGACTCCTCGAGCAACAAAATTGTTTCCCTGACTCAATTTCACATACACTGCAGATTTGTTAATCTGCTTAAGCTAGTACAATTTATTAGAGAACTCATAATGCTGGCCAAAAAGGCTCTCTCGCACCGTTTACTTTACAACTGTAATTGGTATGTACTTAAATCACAAACAGATTTTAAAAAATTGCAGATCTTCAAAAGATTCTGATGTTGCAAATAAGTAGACCGCCGAAGTCTATTCGGTTCTTGAGCGTTACCTTCTCAAAAAGCACAGTTTCAGGGGAAAAATTTAAATTGTGATCTTCAGCATTATAACTTGATCTTTTTTTCACATCTTCACCGCATTTACTTTTCTCTTCAAAATTCATGTAATTTCTAATCTCATGAATTCCAACAGTGCGATCACGTACAAATGAGAAATAACGATTTCCACTTAGTGGTGTATCCAACTCTGGTAGATAATCATCATTACCACTTCTGTTAATTGCATAGTCAGATTCAGTGATACTAAGCAAAGACGTTTTCTCATTATTTGAACCCTGTTAGGAAACAAATTCTTATAATATTTGAACAAGATTACTAAAGTAACGGGTAGAAAACAGAATGATAAGCAAATTTACATGTTAAAATTGTAAAATCCTATTGGACATTCCAACAGATGAAATCAAAAGGTATAAATAAACTAAAAATTGTCCTACATGCTGGCTACAGCCGTTTCAATGACAAGTAACAACTAAACGCCAAAGCAATAGGAAAAAATCAGTTTGAGCCTGTTGAATGATGAAAAAATCTCAAAGTAGAAAACTAGATAAGCAATTTATGGATGAGCTAAGAAAAAAATATACAAGATTTCAAAAAACATACCTCATGATGTTCAAATTGACTACTGGGGTAATTGGATGCTGAAAAATTTGAGCGTCCATTCGAAAAAAACCTACTATTTCCTGTTTGCATGACACCAAGATTACTTGTATGTTGATCCTCTTGTGAAGAGAAATCAGAACCATCAAAGGTTGACAGTGAAACACATTCATCAAAGTAATTCATTGCCTCTTCTGCCAAACGCCTAGACATTTTGATTCGCTCTATGCTGGCCTACAAACCATGGTTCAAGAAAGTCAGTAATATGCCATTTGAAAAATATACATCTTAAGAAGAAAAGAAAAGAAAAGAAAAATTATTAAGGGTATATTAGTCCCTTAGATCTGCCTTTGTGCTCCCATAACTTGTTATTTAAATTTATGTCCCAAAAAAATCCACTTTCTTCTATGGATGTAACTACACAAATCTAACTAAAAATAGCTCATGATATGACAAAGGGACTTCTATTGATAAAAAAAGTTCTGAAAGAATGAAATTAATTAGTGTGATTACATCAATAAGAGGATGGAGAATTCATAGAATTTCTAGCAATATTCTGCTGAGTAATGCTGTAATGAAACATATTCTATTTTCAGTTTTGATCTGGCTACTATGCACAAGTTAAGAAATTTGGCATAAAAATAAGTTGGGATTTTAATCAAATCAAAATATACGAGAGATTAACATAAAAAGGCAGAATTATCAACTAATTACTAGCTCAAAATGGATTAAGCTTGCCTTTCTTTTAGCTCGAGACTTGCAAGTCTCTGAATTCTTTGAACAGTGTACCATGTCCTTCAAAATTCTGCTTAACTCTTGTCGACGCTGCTCTTCAACAGCCAAATCTGCTTGTAGCTTCCTTATACGCTCTTGAGACTGGATTCAATTTTAATAAAAAAGGCTACCAGCGAAAACACTATCATATTTTCATTACAAAATCAGAAAATGACGTAATACCTGTTCAAGCTTGATAGCATATTCCCTTCTAATGTCAGAAACTAGCTCTGTTCCATCAGGATTAACCAATTCAGAACCCATGTCAGAAATATTGTCCATAAAGATGATCGAAGGGTTCTTTTTATTGATAGCCTGATGGAATATGATAAGAATAAGGACAATAAACTTTTGAGAAAACATTTATGCGAAAGATTCTGAAGATCATTAGTAATGAATGGTTTTCTTTCATATAATTGTAAAGTAATTTAATAGGTTATGGACATATGATCATTTTAGTTCTAGGTAATAAAATTTTGAAGTGTTAAATAGATCAAGCTGGCTAACTTTTTCCAATAGCTTAAGGTATTAGGAATGGGCTCAATCTATGCATTTATGTTTTTAACACTTTGCCTCGCATGTGGGCAGGGCGTAAAATATTTTTTAATTTCACATATTGCAGTTTTCTTGCTTCAGAAACATTCACTTTTCACTATAATCTTCAACATTTTACTTCTTCAAGGATGTTTATCCAAGGATTTAATCCACAATGATAACTCCTAAAGACTAAAGTGATTGATTAATGCAATATGAATGTGAATAATTGAGTTTATTTATTTCTGCAGTCACTACAGACAGAAATGTATAGGCAAGGCTCACTTACGTTCTCATGGTCAGTTGTAACCTCCGACACAGTAGATTGTGCTTCTGATTGAACCATCTCATAAATCCCAAGACTTCCAGAATCAGGAGAGAGATGATTGCTCTGGAAATACTGAAGCTCGAGAAATAGAAAAATGAACCAGGAACCAAGAACACACAAATTAAATTATTGCCTAAGCTAACTACCAAGAGAAAACATATATTTATATCCATTTAAAGAATTAGGGATGAAATGCTAATGACAAACCGACAAAGAGCTAAAAATTTGTTCACCTACATTTCTTGTAGACGAGTCATCTGTTTCAGAAAGAGAGTCTGTAGAAATTCGGTCATCCCAGTGTCTAATCTGTGTTTATGGAAATGAACTCGTGAATTATGAACCACCAATAGCTGAGATAAAACTCTTAGACAATGTGATGGCACAAGTTGATAAATCAGACAATGATCACGATTTAAATTCATGCAGAAAAAAAATGGATTTTGATTATGGAACGTCATCCAACCTCAGAGACCCCGTAACGGCCCCTCGAAAGAGACCGAAGACGTCGCCTCCCGATTACATCTCTTGACAAACTTCGACCAGATTGGCTTTTACTACATGAATTCCCGTTTCTGGAATAGGAGTTCCTCCACATGGACCGCCCTCTTTTACAATCGAAGACGTCGCCTTTGATAGCTTCACTTGTGTGCTCAATCTCTGGAGATGATGACGAACTCGAACATCCGAATAGTGGGTTGTCCCTTGTGTTAGCATATTCTCCTAAATGTTTTGATGTTGGATTGTCATCACTTCTTGGCAGTGAAGCCATACTTCTTGACCTCCTTACAGGTATCTTCTTCCCTGAACTCTCTCCGGGCCGTTCCTTCGACGATGAAGAGGTGGTCGAAGACGAACAATAGGTTCCTCTCTTAGATGAAGAGTTGAAGACTGAGACAGCCATTCTGTAATCAGAATCAATTAAAGATTAAGCATTCATAAGAATCAGAGAAGCCAATGCAAGGAGAGAACAAAAGTCAACCCATTTAAGCTCAGGATCGAGTGTTAGCTATTCAATATGATATATGTATATATCTCGGTATCTTCAGGATCCTGAATTAAAAAGGGGATATAAATCAAGAAGAAAACAATCACCAATATGAGTCCCCAACCATGGATTGCGTAAGGGATAGAATCAATAAGAGAAATACCAGAAAAAAATTAGCTTAAATCTCATACAAGGAAACAGATCTCTGCCTGACAGCTGAGGGAACAATCCAGCAGAATAAAAACAAGAGCGGAGGAGAGGCGAAAGAAGCAGGCAGAATGATACTTGGAGGGGAAAACAAGGAACTGGGGGAATGCATAGTGGTGCTCGATCTAGAAACTGAAGGAAAAAGGGAAAGAACAAATCATACGTGATACCTCAGGAAGCTTCGAATTCCACAGCGTTTAGAGTGGATACCTTGATGGATGTGCAGCGGAGACCTTGGATTTTCTACGTCAGGGACAAAAAGGGGCGGGGCGGGGAGGAGCGAGCGAGGAGGGAGACAGGAATACAGGATGTTGAGGGCCGTGAGAGCGAGCGCGAGTCTTTTGGGCTTCTGGGTTGCTGTTGAGCGTGACCGTTGGATCGTCTCGGGAAAAAAATTATTGTGGAGCCCAAAGTATGATTGAATCTAATATTACAAAATATGTTTACTTTACTTTAAATTCAATCTTAATTATACTTGATTTAATTTTAATAAAATTAGATTTATTCATGTGGGGCATTTTATGGATCGTCTTGGTGGGACATTTTTCGAACCATGCTCCTCAAATTTTAAGACATTTATACATATTTTAATTAAACCTATAAATAAGAATTTTTATATTTTTCCAATTTTATTTTTATTTTATGATTTTAAATTTGTTGTTTTATAGCGCAATTCCATTTCATTTTTAAAAGTTAACCCAGTAAAATTAACTTCGTGGTTTATTTTCTTGCTAATTGGAGGAACTCCTAAGGATTGAATATGGAAGGAAAATAAAGAAATAAAAGAAGAAAAAGCAAGCTAGAAATTAAAATTTATTTTTTATTTTATTCTTCTCTATTATATGAATTTATAGGGATACTAAAAAGAAGGATGAGACAAATGATGAATTTTAATCCTTTATTCTCGTGCTTGATTAGAAAAAAAAAATGATTAGAAGAATATAGAAATGAGATATTATATTCAGTGAACAACAAATTAAAAAAAGTCCTATAATGAAATTATTAAATTGTGTATAGATGTAGATGTGGATGTGAATGCATATCAAATATAGTTTCTTTGTTCAATTAAACCAAAGGAAATAAAAGTAAAAAAATGGGAGAAGTGTGAATTTGATCCTATAAATTTTTAATTTTTTGAACTTTGATCCTATAAGTTTCATTTTGATATTTTCAATCTTATAAGTTTGCTCTATAGTATAGATTTAGTCCTATTCGTTAAGGTTCGTTAATTCTCCGTCAATGTGGATTAACGACGTTCATACACGTTGACAGATTTGGTTTTATAAGTTTCATTTCAAAATTTTCAATCATATATGTTTGTCTCATAGCACAGATTTGATCTCATATATTTGCCATCCAACACAAATTTGGTCTAATATATTTGCCCCATAGCACAAATTTGATTATATATGTAATGGTCCATTAATACTTCATCCATGAAAAAATAAACGACGTTATGTTCATGTTGATAGAGTTAACAGACCGTCATGAATAAGATCAAATCTATGTTACGAAGCAAACTTATATATGTTACGGAGTTAACATACCAACTTGTCTATATGCCGGTCTGTTATATAAATTTGGTCTCATATATTCACGACGGTCTGTTAACTATGTCAACATGGATATAACATCGTTGATTTTTTTATGGACGAAGAGTTAACGGACCGTCGCGGATATGACCAAATCTGTGCTACAGGGCAAACATATATATAAGACTGAAAATTTTAAAACAAAACTTATAAAACCAAATTTATCAACGTGTATGAACGACGTTAGTCCACATTGACGGAGAGTTAACGAACCTTTATGGATATGATTAAATTTATGATACAGAGCAAATTTGGAAGACTAAAAATACTAAAATAAAATTTATAGAACCAAATCTGTACTTCTCTCGTAAAAAATGCATACTTAAACTTTCACCGTGTTGGCAAAAACTTTAAAAATTTATCCCTCTCAACTTAAAGCTCATTATCTTATCTCATAAAAGATTTAAAAAATATGATGGTAAAAATAAAGAACTTCTAAGTTGAGAAGAATATTTTTCAAATTTTGTTGACGTGACAATATTATGTGTTGTGCTCAACGAAGCAATTTGATTAAGAATGACAACTCGAGTATTAACACGAGTAACATTTGAAAATTTAAATACAATATCGTACATTTGACTTAGACAAGGAGGAGTGGAACTTTGATCAATTATACTGCGGCGATGTTTCGACAAAATTGAGGAAGAGGAAAAATGGTATTCTTTTTATATTAATGTTCAATTATAATTGTTTTGTATCATTACACAGTACAAATTTAGCAAATTTAATTTATCATGCATAGATGATAAATAAATTTTAAGATGCAGATTGAAGTTAACCCACAAGCAGAACAAAGAATTCTTTAGATTGATGCATGTTGTTGATGAACAAGCTATGCTATATATATTTCATGGCACAGTTATGCTAATTAATAATTGCTTGTGGATAAAGTCTCATCAATCATCCCCTAAGAGGAGCATCTGCACGACGGAATCCATGGTGGGCCTCTTGTTCCTGTCCTCTTCCAAGCAAGACAATGCTATCTGCAGCATCAGCATTGCCTGCTTCCAGTTGAGCTCCGTATCCAATCTATGATCCACAAACTCATCTATCCATCCCTCTTCCCCGCTCTCCATCTTCTCCTTGAGCGCCACAATCGACCTCCTCAACACCAAGCCCACCTCTTCCGCCCCATCCATCACCCAATTTGACACCCTCTCCCCCTTCACCAACTCGAGAAGCACCACCCCGTAGCTGTACACATCCACCTTGCCATTGATGGGCAAACTCGAGGCCCATTCTGGAGCAATATAACCTCGTGTCCCGCGAATTCTCGACAAGTTCGATCCTCCTCCTCCTCCTCCTCCTCCTCCTCTATTTAACAGCTTCACAAGTCCGAAGTCTGCAATCCTCGGCTCGAAATCCATGTCCAGGAGGATGTTCTCGGGCTTGACATCGCAATGGATCACCCACTCGAGGCACTCATGGTGCAAATAGGCCAAGCCTTTAGCCACCCCCACCGCAATCTTGAACCTCTCCCTCCATCCAAGTAGTGTAGCTGAGGTGCCACTGTCAAACAAGTACTTGTCCAGTGAGCCTTTCTTTATGTACTCCGAGATCAAGAGTTTGTGTGACCCTTCAGAGCAGTAGCCAAATATTCTTACTAAGTTCTTGTGGTATATTCTTCCAATTAGGCTTAACTCGGCTTTGAATTCCTCTTCCCCATGGATCACATCCTCCAGCTTCTTCACTGCCATCTCTCGGTCGTCGTCAAAAACTCCCTTGTAGACTGTACCGGAGCCTCCTCTTCCAACAACATCCTTGAAACTTCTTGTAGCTTTTCTCAGCTCAGCGTAGGTGTACCTTCGAAACTGGCTCGAAATCATCTTGTATCCTTCTTCTGTTGCAGTTGGCATCTGCTCCCTTCGGAAGATGAACCACCAACCACATGCAATAAAGAGAGCTTCTATAACGAAGAGAGCAGATACAAATCCATAGAAGTATTCCCACTTAGTTTTTCCTCCCGTCTTCTGATAGAATTCGGGAGTGGTTTGTTCCACTTTGGTGTCATCGCAAATAAGTGGCTGTGCTGAGGGTGCTGCGGAGAATTGCGACAGCGGAACACTTTTTGGGAGCTTCAAGTATGCGGTGGTATTGGAATTCGACGACGACCTGCCATTAAAGAGAATGTTCTTTGGATAACACTCTGCAGGTTCCTCCCTGTACACGAAAGCTTGACATGTGCAACGTTGCTCGCAAATCTCCTTGCACTCCGTGAACGAGATGGGCGCATTGAAAGCAAGATCAAACCCCCAGAAATCTGCAAGGGGAATCTCCAAGAAATGGTTTTCGTTAGGCTTGCAGCTGAAGTTATACTTGGGTCGACAACCTTTGCTCAAATCGCTGGGATCGATCACATCGAAACCAGGAAGACAGGAACAGTACTCAAACATTGCTTCGTGGACGCAGAGTGCGTTGCGCCCGCAGGTCCCGTGGATCTCGCAGGAATTCTGAATTGCTTGCCAAGAGACAGACCACGAACCGTTGTCCTCCTTGTTTAGGCTGTAGAGTCTGAGATTACCATCGTAGTCCAGAGTGAGTCTTCTTGTGATGCCTTGGCCGTAGTCGGAAGCATTGAACTTTAGTTTATCGGTTGAGTAAAAATGACCCATTTTATTAAAAGAACCTAATCGGCTACTGTTGTATGTTGATCGCCCGTTATCCCACACTTTATTGAAGGGATTAGGCCAGTAAATGCTGGAAATCTCCGGCCCGTCGTAGATGAGCCGGAGAACATTGTCATTGTCGAAATATAACCTGTAAAAGCCGGAGGAAACCGATCCCCGAGAAGAACTCGACACGAGTGGAGTTTTTTTAGTGATCAGCTGATACGCCAGAAGAGTGTTTGTAGGTGAATCAAAGCTCTGCCACAGAAGGTTACTGACGCTGTCGACGACGGCAAGGTTGCCGGTGTTGAAAAGCTTCACTTGATCGACTGAGCCGCCGAAGCTGGTGCCGGAGCTCCACACAACGGTGCCATCAAAGTCCGTCAGAACCAGAGCACCGTCCTTGTGCAGGGAAATCCTCGAGCCGCGGCCGTTCACGGGGCGGTCGCGATTGGCAACCCAGGCGACGGTTCTGTCGGCAGAGTTTTTGAACCAGATGGCGAAGGCGAAGGCGTTGTCACCGACTTCGTAGAAGCCGCAGGCGAAGGAGTCGTGCTCGGAAACGAGGAAGCTTGTGGCGTGCTCCTCGACGGAGAGAGATGAGCCTCTCGCGATGTAATCGATTGCGGAAAAGGAGGGAAAGAACGAGGAGATCAAGAGGAAAAGAGATACAATGGTGCAGTAGTGAGGAGGATTCCTCATTGTTGGAGTAGTTTGATGAAGTTTGACTCTGAGAAACTGAGAATGTGAGAAGGTGAGGAAGAAGAGGAAGAAACGCTTTTGATGCGCGAAGTAATCATTGAAGGAAGACATGCAGAGTATTATGAATTCGTTCCACTTGCTAATTAAAAGTGACACTTGATTTGACTTTTATCATTTGAGTAAGATGACATATTTTATTTAGGCGGCTTAAAGTTCGAAGTTTGAATATTAGGTCAACAATGTTTTTTAATTACAGGTATTTTGGATTTACGCAAGCTGTGCATAAAAGTTGATATTTTATATAAAAAGCATAAATTAAACACAAATATAATTTAAAGAATGTTCCAAGTTAAAGAATGTTTTATGATACCAAGTTCAACGGTTTGGATGTCGATGTCTACGAGTTAAATTAGTGACCCGGTCCACAGAGATGACGTCACTTTTACTGGGATTCAGCCTTCAATAGTGATGATACGTGAATAGTTGTACTTGATTAAAATAATTTTTTACTTGTTAGCCAGGGAGTACACAGTAGAATAATTATCCGGTAATTTTTTGGAAGGAGTTGAAAATTCTCATATATTCTCAAAATTCTCAAAATCAGAACCTAGTAGATTGAATATCAATTTTACCCCTGGGTCAAAATCGGATTTTGAGAGTCGAAAATTCCTAGATCCGAATTTTCAGAATCAAAATTCTCAAAATCGGAACCTAATAGATTGAATACCAGTTTTACCCTTAGGCTAAAGTCTGTAACTAATGGTCAAAAATTAAATAAAAAATATAAAAAAATAATTTAAATTTATAAAATATTTTTTATGATACAAATGAGATATTAAAATATAAAAAAATATTTTCAAACTCTCTAATCCATTAAATTTTTTTGCACAAATCTATAAATTAAAATTAAAATAAAAAATTATGAAATATTTTGATGTAAAATATTTTTTGGATCATAGTACATATTTTGTATCATTAAACTTTTTCGGATTTTTTACATTGGTCCCACAACTTTTTTTCGAGTCAATTAGGCCCCTAAAAATTTGTTTGGTCTCTGGTCGTGACCAATTACCAGTGACCAAAGTGACACATTTTTTTAACGGCAATATCACAATCAGGGATCAAAGTGACATTTATAAATTTTTAGGGACGCAATTGACTCGAAAAAAAATTGTGAAACCAATGTGAAAATTTTAAAAAAGTTTAGGGATCATTTTAGATCTTTTTCCTTTTTAATTATAAAAAAATAAAATTTAATTCATAAATATATATATATGTGATATAAAAAATATGCCGGAGTCTAAGAAAATATTTTGGATCAAAAATATTTTAATATTTTTATTTTAAATTTAATTTTACAGACCTTGGGTGAAAGTCTCTAATGTATTTGAGATTTTTGCCCAAAGTCTATAATAATTTTATAATTTTAATTAATGAAATATTATTTTTAAAATACAAAATATGTGTTGTGGTTAAAAAAAATTTTTTATCAAAATATTTTATAATTTTTAATTTAAATTTAATTTTATAGACTTTTGCAAAGTCTCTGATGAATTAAAAAATTTAAAAATATATTTTTTTAGACTTTAACACATCAATCTTATTATAATTTTTTTATAAATTAAAATTATTTTTTAAAAATTTTATTATATATATATTTTAAAATTTTAATTAAAGTCTCTGGGGTAAAATAGGTATTCGATCTATTCAATTTTAATTTTGGAAAATTTAAAATTTAAAATTTAATTTTGAGAATTTCTTGCTTTCAAAATTTAAATTTGGGAAATTGCTGATAATAATTATTATTTATCAGTAGAAGCCCGTGCAGTTATTATGCGAATTATAAAAGATCTTTAAAGAATTATGAATAAAAAAATAATAATTAAAAAACAGTCAAAGTCAAAACAAGAAGGTATAAAAGTTCACTTCATTTGAAATGTTGTTATTAAAGACTTGAGCAATCATGCAGAATAAGTTAAATAAATAATATTCCATCCGCCCGGCCAACCAACTCCTAACGATGAGATATAAGTCTGGAGTTCAATAAAATATATGTTGTTTCCTTTTTTTAACGTTCAAAAAAAAAGCTTGCTCCTTATTATTTTTTTAGAGATGTTCTCGGGTCATCAGATCGGATCGAGTTTAGAAAAAAAATCAATCTGACCCGATCAAGTATAATCAGGTCGAGTCGGGTCGGATCAGATCAAGTTGTAAATTTTTCACCTCTCAACCCCCGACCCGACCTAGTTCGAATCAGGTCGGGTCGGGTAGTCGGGTTTATCCCTTTAGGTAAAAAAATGAGTTTTTGACAATATTTTTTTAAAAAAATAAAAAGTAATAAAAAAAATATTTTAAAAATAATTAAAAATATAAATAATCGAGTCATCGGGTTGAATATGGAGTCATCAGATTTTAAATTCTAAAATCCGAGATCCGACCCGATTATGGTCGGATTTGGTCAAATTATACCCGACCCAGCCCAAATAGATCGGGTCGGGTCGGGTCGGGTTTAACAGCTATAATTTTTTTTTAGGTTTTTATGCTTGTACTCTTTTAACATATATTAATGCAATAATCTATTTTTATAATAAAAAAATAATTTTCAAGTGACAAAAAATTGATGCGAAGAAATATGGGAATTATAAAATCATGTGATTCCCGTGAAATGTGATTATAGTCATGTTATGTTATTACTATTTTATCCTTTATCCTTCTTTTATTCTTTTACTTGTTTTTCATATATTTGTCAATTAATTACTTGATATTCCAAATTCAAAACAATTCATTTTTTTAGACAAGTAAAAGAAAAATTATATATATATATACTTCACATTTGATTGAAACTAATTCAAAATATTTTTAAATTATTAAAAAAATAATGTAATTATTTTTATTTTATACAATGTACTTAGATTAAATATTTATCTATTCTTGCCCAAATAATATGTCTTGAGCTTCAATTTTTGTTTTAGAAAAATAAATAAAATTGCCCATCATCTATTCGCAATTGGATAGTGGGTACCAAGGGTTGTTTCGGCGGATACAGGTGGGGGGCAGTGGGGGCCACTGCCCCCACTTATATATATATATATATATATATATACTTCATATTTGATTGAAACTAATTCAAAATATTTTTAAATTATTAAAAAAATAATATAATTATTTTTATTTTATACAATGTACATAGATTAAATATTCATCTATTCTTGCCCAAATAACATGTTTTAAACTTCAATTTTTATTTTAAAAAAGTAAATAAAATTGCTCGTCATCTATTCGCAATTGAATAGTGGAGATACCAAAGGTTGTTTCGGCGAATACAAGGTGGGGGCAGTGGGGGGCACTGCCCCCACTTATATAAATATATATTTCACATTTGATTGAAACTAATTCAAAATATTTTTAAATTATTAAACAAATAATGTAATTATTTTTATTTTATACAATGTACTTAGATTAAATATTCATCTATTCTTGCCCAAATAACATGTTTTGAGCTTCAATTTTTATTTTAGAAAAGCAAATAAAATTGCCCGTCATCCGTTCGCTCCTTAAAATTGGAGGCTATTTTGTTAATTTGTTGACCATTTTAGCTCCGACGTTAACCTCTCAGTAAAGTAGCATCTTAATTTTCTTAGTTATATTTAGTCTACTCTTATCTGATCGAATACGATGGATTATTGCCTATGATTATTGTTATAGCTACATTAATATTACAAAAAAAACCACTTATTATATTTTACTATTTTAAAACAATTACTAATTATTATATACTGTTGCATAATATTTTTTTTTAAAAAAAAACTCAATAAGAACATTTTAATTTTTCTCAAATCAAAATTTTACATTATCGTAACAATTGAAATATATAAATAGTCTTCTTTTTTAATATTTTCCACAACCTCCAAAAAATAACGTTTTAGTGTGCATAGGCCTTTTGTTTAAAGGAGATGCTGAGAAATATTCACGAGCATCCTACACCATATACCAAACCAAATAAATAGGATTATTAGACAAAAATAATTTTAATTTTTATGAATTTCTCAATTTGATCAATCTTTTGATTGATGTCAATTATATATAAAAAATTTAACATTGATTTCAATAGTAGCCTCTGTGAGTTAGCCGTGATGTCGCTCGTTAACTTGTTGACATGGTGATCTGAAAATAATTTTGAAACATCGTCACGTCAGATTGAATCCACGTAGATTTAAGGGTTATTAGACGAAAATAATTTCAACTTTCACGAATTTCTTAATTTTGACCAATTTTTTATTGATATCATTATATATAAGAAGTTTAACATTAGTTCCGATAATTGCCTCATCATATATATGTATCATCAAATACCACACTGCATACTAATATATATATAATATATATATACCATCAATCACCACACTGCATACTAATATATATACACCACATTGCACTATACTGGTATTAGTAGTATCAAAAAGAAAAAGAACACTTCAATACGATAACATCAAATATACCATAAAAAATATATCATTATACTAAAACGTCAAATACACCAGTTTCAAAAATACCATCAAATATTATCAAACACCAATTTCGTAAATACCATCAAATATTATCAAACACTATAAAAAAAATAAAGTATCTTTTGAGACTAATATATCATATTGATAAAACCATACTAAAAAACATCACACTGATATATCATACTAATAACATCATATATACTATAAAAAAAAATAAAGTATCTTTTAAAATTGATATATCATACTGATAACACCAGTATAGTGTTGTATTCTTTATAGTGTATTTTCAATGATGTATGTTTTAGTATAGTATGATGTTTTCAGTATTTTTTATAGTGTATTTGATATTATCATATTGAACTGTTCTTTTTCCTTTTGATACTGCTGATATTAGTATAGTGCAGTGTGGTATTTGATGGTACATATATATCAGTGTGGTGTTTGATGGTACATATATAAGGTCATTATTAGAACCAATGTTAAACGTCTTATATACAATTAAGATCAATCAAAGAATTGGCCAAAATTGAGAAATTCGTGAAAGTTATGGCTATTTTCGTTTAGTAACCCTTAAATCTACGTGGATCCCTTCTGACGTGGCGATATTTAAAAATTATTTTTAAATCATCACGTCAGCAAGTTAACAGGCGACATCATGACTAACTGACACGGGGGGAGGGGGGGCATTATTGGAACCAATGTTAAATTTCTTATATACAATTGAGACTAATCAAATGATTGGTCAAAATTGAGAAATTCGTGAAAGTTGAGACTATTTTCGTCTAATAATCCAAATAAATATTATAATGTTACACTACTAGAAATGTGTTAATTAGTAACGGCCGCCCACGCCGTTGCAATGACTAACGACGTTCTTACAGCCTCTCGGGTCGTTGCTAACAAGTGGATGACGCGAACGTGGCGCACAAAAAAAATAACTTATCAGAAACGGCTTACTAAAGGCCGTGTCGGCTGTTCCTAATAATATTATCACATTAGCAATTACCTACTTACGGTTTTTGCACTATTGCTCTTTAGTCGATGGCGCGAAAATAAAATACTTATCAACAACGGCTCTTCAACGGATGAGCGATCGTTGCAGATGAGTTTATTTAACTCGCGATTGCGCTCGACCCCTTTCTTCCTCGCTTCCTTCTTCTCTGTCGACGCCTACTGCCTCTGTCCGTCAATGCCCACCGACGCTGCCCGTTGACGCCGCCCGCTGCGCCCTTCGACGTCGAACTATTTCCAGGCATTAGCTCCCCCTTCCCTTCTCCTTTACTAGGGACGCCGACCACTTGGGGCACCGACCCCTCCGGCAGTCGATGAGCAGCCCTCCACCTTCAGGATTAATGATCAGAACACGAGAATATCGACACTAAAGGAGATGGTCGCGCGATAGAGTGAGATCATGGCTGAGATGCATGTCATGCTGAGACAAATGACAGGTCAGTCCAACGGTGTACACTTAAATCCATCGTCATCGATTTAGTCTATGCTGGTGTACACTCAAGCACTCGAGACCCCGACGTATGATCCCGACCATCCTCCACCGCCGTAGTGAGATTTTATTATTTTATGTCTTGATTGACTTGGATATTGACTTTTTATATACTTTTTACTTGGATAGAGTTACTTGTTTTGCTTTATGACTTGATATATTGATTCGTATTGTGTTGATACGTGTATATTAAAGCAAAGTCAAAGTATATATGTATATTAATTCATATGTACGCATCACATATTACATATATATAACTATAACAAACACTAGGGATAAAAAAAAATACAAGTAAAAAAAAAGGAAGGAATAAATTTTTTGAAAAGAAATTTTTTCTATTAATTGATTAAGTTCATAGTGTCATGCCTTTAATTTACATTCCAATTCGAACTACGAACTATACGAATTAGTAATTATTCTCTTAAACAAGATATTTCATTAACTAATAAATATTTCATTACCTAATAAAGAAAACTTTAGTCCATTGTGTATAATTATATGATACTTTTGATTATATATATTTTTTATACGATTGTGTATAATTATAATTATAAGTATAATTATTTTGATGTATATCTGAGTGTATCTGTGATGCGTGTGTGAATGTATGTGTATTTGAATGAATGTGTTTATGAGTGTGTGAGTTAATTATGTATCAGGTTATAAATGTATTAATGAAAATTTTTAATTTTGAAATTTCTCAGTTACATGTAAACATCATTAGCAACGGTCTTCCCACGGTCATCCGTGTGAAAGTCGTTGCTAAAAGTGTATCGTAATACCCATGCCGCAAACTTAAAGCCATTGTTGATGAGCAACAACAACAACTTAGCAACAGCCTTTCAGCAAAGACTTTGCAACGGCGTGGCAATCGTTGCTGATGGCAATATCCGCAACAGTCCACGCGCCGTTGCAAAAACATTGCTGATAAAAATAATAGCAACAGCCGCGCCTCATTGTTGAGCCATGGTTGATGATGTATCAACAATGGGTAAATTCCGTTGCGGAGCCGTTGCTGATAATAACATTAACAACGGTGTTAAGTTATCAAGTACACGATTTTCTTCAACGACTGCATTACAACGGAAACAGACGTTGCTGGCTGTTGCTGATGGTCTTCAGCAACGACATAGCAACGGATTGAACCATTGTTGATGCTCGTTATTCTAGTAGTATTATTTACAACAAATTTGAAAGTTTGATGGTAGGCTTGAATGCAATTTTATCAAACAAAGTTTTCTATGCAATGATCAACGAATAAATGTTTGACGAAATATAATCAAATCAATCAATAATCCGTACTTTCAAATAATCAGATTTAAGTTTTTCTTGTTTTTAATGACTTCGTTCCTTCTCTGCTTCTCTTTTCTCTTTTCTCTGTATTTTTCTTCATCCCTCTTGAATGGCATCCAAAGTTCTCTTTATAAAAACAGATTTAATAGTTCCTTTTGAGTTGATCAATCCAATATAATAGGATACTAAATATTTCACTTAATTTGATTATGAAATTTAATTCAATTATTTCCATTTTAGTTCGTGGTTTTTTTTCCCATTGTTATTACAAAATTAACTAAGTAGCAAATGACATCCAAATAGACGATTTTGATAATCCCTCCGAGATCATGATCACCAATGAGATGATCCAATTAATGAAAATAATAACTCTCCTTTTTCTTAAACTACTAATTTTTTTTCTTCTGAAAAGACGATAATTTGTATTTATCCGGAGTTTTAAGAAATACAAGTAAAAAGAGAGAATTCGAGGACAGAATAATCAAACAAGAAAAAAAAACTACGGGTGATCTCGCGATGCGTGAATAGCAAGCGTGTGTCGTAGGAGGATAGAGCCTTCAACTGCGATCTCAAAGAAGGAATGTGCGGTATTATCGAAACAACAGTAGTTCTGTTCTCTCCAAATCTTCCAGTGTCATGTCACGATGGCTCATGATTTTCTAATCAAGTTTGGATAGTTGAGTTGAGTAGTGAGAAATTGCAAAGGTGCAACATCTTCAGCCATCCTTGCTTAGTGTACACACATGGATGGAAAGTCTGCCTCCATTTTTCCTAACAAAACCAATTTGTTGAACCATATTTTAATTTATTATTTTTTTTAAAAAAAATATTCGAACCAATTGAATGCTTTGTTAGTTTCAACCGGGGTTGACTTGTGATTCTTGAAGTCAAATCTAATATATGTCTGTAACTAAATCCGAGACGCATCTAACAGTTAAACTACAAGTCTTTATCCACTTATATAGCGGGACACAAAGAAGAATTATTTTTTCTGGAGATGCTGCCTCTCTAACATACGAGTCATAGCTCAAGAAAGTAACTTAAAGTGGCCGCAAGGAAGACAAGACAACATCTTGCAGAGAGCTATCTCTCTGCATTGCTGCTTTGAACTCATCAAACGTAACCTTCCCATCGCTGTTGGCATCCATCTGGTCGAAGATCTCATCCAGCTTCCCCGGTTCAGTAATATCCGCAGGGAGACAATCCTCAGGCAAAGCCTGCATACCACAACCATTTCTCGTTATATATGCATGGAATTAATTTGATTCAACTGAGGATACCATAATTTTAAGTCTATTACTCGAAGCATCGATGCCAGTTCTTCCTTGCTGATATACCCAGACCTGTCTGTGTCATACATCTGCAGCAGCATCACATGGAAGAACCAGGTCTTAGTATATATATTTATCATGTACATAAGTGTAAGAATTCCACATCATTTTTTTGGTACCTGAAAGCAGAGTTGCAGAGCTTCATCTCCTTTAGAATTCTTGAGACTGGAAAGCCCACAGAGGATCTCCCTCATGTCCACAGTGCCATCACGGTTGTTGTCGAACAGATCGAAGACGCGAGAAGCCAGAGGGATTAGTGAATCCATCTTCATTGCCTTTAGGACTTGCTCAAACTCTGACAAAGTGGCATTCTCTCCGTTTGCACATCTGCACCCACACACAGCACTTGCTTTTAGTATTTTAACTGAAACATTGAGATTTATAAGAATAAGAGTATCAGGTATTGGAAGAATTACATCCTCTTGAAGTGCAAACGTAGGTTTTCAAGTTCGTCAGGGGTGAGATCATGTGATCCAAGCAAGCTTTTCAGCCTTTTTGTTCTCAGTGTAACTTTGCTACTCAGCACGCTTGCAATTGCAGCTGCGCGCAATTTCCGCCGAGCATTAAACCTCTGCAGTTTAGTTACAACCTCTGAGTCCATAAGTTCCTGCTTGGCAGAATCCCCAATCACCCACGGATGCTTCAGTAGCTGGGTAAACAAGAATCAGTATACATACTGAGTTAGTATAGACAAGATCAAATGATATATATAACCACAAATAAAATGGAAGAAAAACTAGTATGGAGATCATGACCTTCATAGTAAAAGCTTATGGAGACAGTGAGTGAATGAGTGAGTAAACATGGACAATTGATGAACTATGTCTATCTTCACTCACTCCATAAGATATACTATGGAGATTACCTCCAAACTAGTTTTCTCCCTACAAATCAGTAATCATACATCGCTAGCAGTAGGTCTTTTATAAGCCTCTACAGACAGCAGCCTTGAAATTAAATCCTTTGCTGAGTGAGAGATGGTCTTCCATGTAGGATCCTCAAAGTTGAAGTCACCCTGGACATGAACATTCTTATGCTGATGAATACTGAATGTTAAAGAAAATTTAAAAATTTATTGTTTAGATATTTTTTAGTGTTGTTTTTGAAGGATTCAACAAGTCAACCTTGGCTGCTTCAGACAGTTGTATAATTTGTATTCACATTAAAATGCTGAATGATTCCAAGCTATCCGGCTAAGTTTGATTACCCCAAATTAAGGATCTCAATTACGCTCAAATGATCATAATTTAATTTAGGTAGTCATAATAGGACAAATCTAATTTGGATCATATGGACTATTTGGTCAAACCCTAGTCCTTCATAGCTTCATACTTAATGCTTGAGTTGGTTTAGAGATTAACACTTTATGCAACATGGTCTAAGATATCATGATTTAGTGATTACATTGAAATCATTCTTAGTCCTTTCTGTTCACCATTATGAATTATGCAGTATAATATCAAAGACTTCATTGTGATCTGCTGGAGGCAACAAACTAGGTAAAAAGAATCATTTTCCTTTGTCAAAAAAATTCCTTTTAGAGAAGAGAAAACAGCATATTGGTTTCATCTTGTGCTATGCCAAAGTGTTTCAAGTTTCATATCAATTTGAATATATTTCTGAAAAATTACAACCACTTCAGTTCAGAGCTCAGTACTACAGACAAAATTACCTTCAAAGTGCATTTCTCAAGCTCCATATCAAAGAAATAACATAAGAAAACATATTTTTCATGTGGAAATCAAAGATCTTCTTGAAACTGTTACCAAATATTCAGATAACAAAAGAACTTCCCTTCATACACAACTCATCTAACAGATAGAGAAGACAACTCATTTAACCCAAATATGAACCCAAAATTCCCCTGTATTTGTAAGTAAACTTTCTCATGTATTATTTATTTATTGATAGTTTAGGCTTGATTGGTATAGGAGCACGGAATGGTTATTTATTGATAAAAGAAAGAGGACTATCTATTCCTGAAGAAAATATATCTATAAATCCAGTTACTATGAACCTAGTTGATAAAACAGAGGAAGTTATACAGACAAGAAATTGCTACTGAAACTGATAAACTTACAGCCATTATTCGCTGTTGTTTTTCTGTATTTGTTGCTGCAGTAAATGGTGGGTATCTGCAATGATCAACAATGGAGGTCATTAAGGAAGTCAAAACTTCCTGAAAGAACATAAGCAACATTCATGGAAATTCTCCTTTTTGATATATGTTACCAACATTGGGAAGTTAAAACAAATCAACTTTCTGAAACCAAATTAAACATACCCTGATAGAAGTATATAGAGAATCACCCCAAGAGACCACATATCACTTGCCGCTGAAACTTGACGTCTCGCCAGAGCTTCAGGAGAGACATAATCTATCGATCCAAACAGCGCGACGATAGGATCAGTGTGATCCTCCACAGAGCTCAACCCAAAATCCATTATCTTCAAAGAAGAAATCGAAGTATCATCCAAGAACAAGCAATTCTCGGGCTTGAGATCACGATGAATGATGTTGGCCTTATGGAGTGCCTCCAGCCCACTTGCTATCTGCCTCACGACCACGGACGCTTCGAACTCGCAGTAACGCTTGTGGGAAACAATTCTGTCAAACAGCTCCCCACCTGAGCAAAGCTCGAGGACGAGATGAACTCCGTCCGGGTCCTCGTACACGTCGTAGAGGTTGATGACATTTACGTGAGGAGAGACCTTCTCCACGATCCTCCTCATCACCAGGATTTCGTTTGTTAGTAGCGCGTCTGATATCGAAATCTGCTTCCATGTTGGCAAACCCCATGAGGTGTTGCTCTTTTGGCCAGCCTGCTTCGGCTGTGGCCCAAATCTTCTCAGCGTCTTGATCGCCACCTGCTTCTTCTCCCTGCCGCGTTTGCTGACCCCCTTCCTCACGACAGAGAAACCACCTCGACCGAGGACATCGACGACCTCGTAGTCATCAGATAGCTTTCTGCAATCGTGCCTCGACATTCTACCCAGGCGCTTTGTCAATATAAAGCAAAAGTTAATGAATTTTTTGTGACACAATCAATAACCTGAAAGCTGGGCACATTCATAAAGACGAAGAAAGAGACCATGAGAACAAGAAGCCAAAGTAGTGATCAACAGAGATCAAGTCTTTAAATTCGAGACCAAATGGAATAGAGGAATTAAAAGAGAAGATTACTTTGTATTTTTGTAAGGAAGAAGTAAGCTGGGAGAAGCAAATGACCATGGAAGAAGAAATGGAAATGAAAAGGGTTCTCGTGAGGAAGAAGATTAGAGTAGAATGTGGTGAATAGTGCTTTGAATTAAGAAATGGATTAGAATATGCAGAAACGGGGAAGTGGTTAAGGATTTGATTATATTAATGGAAGAAACGGAATATTACGCTAGAATAAGCGAAGGCAGTAGAGCCACAAATGGACAAAGGCGGGTGAGGGAAAGAAGAAGAAGAGGTCAGCTTAGTGAAGGTGGTTGCTCAGTCCTCTTCCTACTATTTAATATTCTTTTTTATAATTTTTTTACTATGATCTTCTGAGATTAATTACTTATGATAAATAGACGGGAATCTGAAAAAAAAAAAATCCTGTGAAAGTTTTGATAATTGGGAAATAATATTAAAGGTGACACCTCTCAACGTTACGTGAGAGAGGACAATATATAGTACATCCTTCTGGTTGGATTGATCGATGGTTTCATACAGAGGCCGTCTAGGGGATTGGGCCCTAGCCTGATTAGATCCATTATGTGTTTATGAATAACAACGATTCAATTAATCGTATTTTTTTTATGGTTAATCAAAATCGTTTATAAACTCGTTAACCATTTATAAACCCTGTTGAGATGTATTATATTTTGGATTCAAATTAAAATTCACCCCGATGAAAGTTTCGCACGGTTTAAATTGAGAGGAAAAATGAGCTTTACTTTGCTAAGCTGAGGGTTGGGCCGATCCGATTTTAACTTAGAGCTTTGACCCGATATGGTGCTATATATGTTTTTGGGGCTAAAGTTAGGGTCTTGAGAGTTGGAGAAACAAAATTGATAGAGGGAATAATGGTATGAGGATTTCTGAAAAATACTTTGTATCATCTCTGCAATCTTCGGCATATAGTGATTTCATTGACTTCGCCCGTGGATGTAGACTTACACTGAGCTGAACCATGTATATTCTTGTATTTCCTTGTTTTTGTTCTCCATTTTTTTCTATTGCTCTATCTTGGATTAGAATTGTGTCACAACCAACACCTAAATCGTTCAATTTTAAAAATTAATATTCAAATATGAAATCGATTATCCCATGGATAACCGAAATCAATTAATTCGGTTCGAATAGATACGATTATCCGTTTACTACCGGTTATTCAACGGATTATCGAAAATGATTAATTCGATTAGGATAGATACGATTATATGTTTACTAACCGGTTAGTAAATGGATAATCAATTAATAACCGATAATCGAAATTACAATCGGTTCCGCTTATCGATTATCCGTGAATCGATAATTGAAACCGAACCAAATTTAATCGGTTTTTTGAATTCACTAATCGAATCTTAACTGCAAATTCACTCTCCGAAACCGAATTTTGCGATTCGGTGAATTGATTGACCGCGACTAACAGATTTCAATTCTCACCCCTATGTCTGTCGGTTGTGCCAAGCATGACCCGAATTTCCAAAGGAGCGGCCTAGCTCGACACGTGGCCCACTACTTTGGGCTCAGGCCAGCTTGCTAGGCCAGCCTGTGCTAATGTCAGCCTCCCAGTCATGCTCACACGACCCATGTGCACTAGGGTGTCGGGCCTAGCTCGGCCCATAATTTTTCGGTTCGAGCCAAGAACGATCCTTTTTGGGACAACACATTATATAAGTTTACTATGGGTCCCACCATTATTGTCAAGTATTATGATGTATTTTGCGCACGGGACAAATCAAACTATATAGTACCTTATTTTTAGTGTACCAAACGCACCCTAGAGGTTTAGATGAATGATCAAAGGTTAATCGAAAAAATATTAAACATCAATATGTGGTCAATTACATGCAGCTCGTGAGACAAAACTTCGGTGCAACTATGGCTGCACCGAATCCCGTGCAGCCCCAATCAGGGGCCACCATGCGTTGGCCCCCTCCAGGATCCTGGCACGATGACGGGGGCGATCCCAGCCCACACGCCCCTTGATTGGGGCTTCACGGCCTTTGGTGCAGCCAAAATTTTGTCCTAGCTAGCGGGACCATTTGATAGTCCTATATATTTATTTATTTTTCTTTTTTTTTTCTACTGCTTTGCCAATTTAATTATTTAGGTATTCTGTGTGCTTTTCATATCTAATAAAAAGTTGGAGTCTCCCCAACCCCCCCCTTTATTCGTGCTTTTCACATCGTCCTTAACTATACGATAGAGTGTCAACAATTGTCTAGAAAAGTCTAAACTTATGATGCACTTGTGTCATATTCTATAAATCTACCTTGCATTTATTAGAATAAGTTCCTCATTGAGTTTGTACCCGCACTTATCGACTCTGTCACCCTCATATATATGCATGCAGATTCTCCTAGATCAGCGAGGGAAAAGAGTCGGTGTTGTCGAACCATCTGATATAGAACGTACTACTAGAGCTCTAACCAAAATATGATATAGAATGTTCGGCTTTAGTTCTCACAGTTTTGGAACCGAATCGAATCAAAAATCAAAATATAATATTTTTTTTAAAAAAATACTAGCTTTTTATCTTTATTAGTCGATTAGGGATTTAGAGTTTCTCACACTCTCTCCTCTTCTTTTCCGATTGTCTTCCACGGTTCCACCTCCAGTCTCTAGTCCTCCTCGTCCCCTTCTCTTCTTCTCAGACTTCTCCTACGACCCAAGGTACCTCGTTTAAACAGGCTAAAACAATCAAATTCGCTGATTTGATTTATTCGATTACAAAATTGAACCGAACTAAAAATGGTCGGTCCAGTTCATCCCATATTCGGTTCGATTTTCATTCCAAAAAAATCATGTTCGGTTCGATTTATGTCGGTTCGGTTTAAATCGATTGGACACCCTTAATTGTCTTTTTTATTGATGCCAAAAGGAGGGGAGAAAGTTGTATATGTATTTCATGCTTGCAACATCATAGGGAAAGCCAATTTAAGCTTGGCATGTTGATAGGGAGTCTTAAAATTTTTGAGATCGTTATTGCTCTCACGATAACCTATTGTGACTAATATTGTTTAGATCTTTCATGATGTTTGTCATCATCAAAAATGATAGAATGTTGGCCGAGATTTCATTCTTGTGGTTGGACATTCTTTGTAAAGGTTTTGATGATTACAAATTAACAATGATCTAATAATACTTTGAGCATGATATTTTAGTCTGATACGTCAAAATCTCAAAACCTCATATTCAAATTGAAATTGAACTCCAACTGCACTTTTACCGAAGGTTGATCGATTGAAATTTGGTTGAACTTCAATCGACTATGGCTAGAAAACTTCGATAATATTTTAGCTAATGTTCGAGCGCCCAATATGCGATCGGACTACGACCGAAACACTAGAATGACTAGTTTTTCAACCGTTGAACAACCACCGCTCCCGACCTATACCACTTGGATATTTATATATGCTTGAAATCTTCCTTCCACTGTTCACTTCTTGATGCCCTGGACTACTATTGAGATTATTCTTGTGAGAGAAATATCATGAGGAGATGAATAGTGTATTTCTAAAAAAATTTAACCAACTTATTAAATGCGATTTTCTAATTAAATTGCTGAGCTTAGGCACTAGAATAACAATGTTTACCTAGCAAAAAAGGATAAGCACAAGTAAAATAAAAGCTAAACAATTATGGAACAATAAAGATGCTAATACAATAATTTTAGAGTGGTGCGGCTTCTAACAAAGTCTACATCCACTACCTAAGCACATCGATTAGAATTTTCATAAATCCATTATATAAAAATTTTCCTCCTAAGAGTGTATATCAAGGACTTGTTCCACAAATCCACTATGTAAAACTTGATACATTTTTGCTCCAATTGTATTGTTTTCACGAAAATTTTATTCTTGAATTCTCAATTCAAACTTGACGCATGTAACGTACTTTGTTCTGAAATGAACACTTGATAAACACTTTAGAAATATATCTAGTTTTTGAAGCTTCCTTGAGACATTGTTCCTAACCTAGTCACTTGGAAACTCGTTTAATCAAAGTGTTTCATCTTAAAGGGTTGCGCAAGCTACGCTAGGCGACAAGAAAATGAGTCAAGCTTCGATTGATAAGATCTTCTTCCTCGTAATTTACTAATTATTTGTTTTTGCTTTTTTTTAGTTACAACTCTATTGTTCTTGTGTGGATCGAGATCTTGTTGGTCTTGTTTCTACTTGGTGACCTTATTGGTTAGACATAATTAAACCCCAGTGTCTATCCCGTGAATGTCTTAGTGAATTATTTCAAATCCTAATTGAGCATGGTGCTTAGATAGTTGATATAAGCTTGGTTTGATCCAAATCATTATAAATTGCTTGTTGAGCCAAAACACTCACACTATTGGAATAGTGGGCATCAGCAACGGCTCCGCCCGTTGCAACGGAGTCGTGGCAGAAAAATACGTTGCTGATAATTTAGCAACAGATCAACAACGGTTTTGCCACGGACCCGGTTTCGTTGCTGATAACAATTATTAGCAACGGCCTGCGTGTCCGTAGCAACGCCGTTAGTGAAAGACCGTTGCTAAGCCGTTGCTGTAGGTCTTCAGCAACAGCTTTCGATACACTTTTAGTAACGGCTTTCCCACGGACGGCCATGGGAAAGCCGTTGCTGATTACTAGATACTGATACCGAAAAAACTTCAAAATTCCAAATTTCTATTAATACATTGATACATTATCTGATACATAACTCGCACACCCATACACCCATACACACATCCATTAACACATCACAAATACACCTAGATATATATCAAAATAATTATACTTATATTTATAATTATCCACAATCGAATAAAAACTATTCAAATGCAAATTTTAAGTATCAATATCCAAATAAAATAAAATTGAAATATATATAGTATCGAAGTAACAAAGTCAATATAATAAAAAAAACAATAAATCTCACGGTGACGATGGAGGAAGGTCTGGATCAAATAGCGGAGTCTGGAGTGCCTGGGTGTACACTGGCGTGGATTGACTCGAGGACGATGGATCAGATGCCGTTGCTCCGGGATGACCCAACAAGTTGCATAGCATAACTTGCATATCCGTCATCATCTGACTCTGACGCTCCATCAACTCAGTCTGACGTGCGACCGTCTCCTCTAGTGTTCTTATCCTGCTACTATGATCATCTCTGGACCTGGAGGTCGACGACCGCTCATCAGCATACTGAAGGGTCGGTGCCCCAAGTGGCCCTAGCACGGCCCGTGCATGACCACTATATGCAAAACCATACACGCGCCTGTGGTCCCAGTCACCTGCAGCATCGACCCATGCTGCTACGTCAAAATTCTCGGGGGTGCCTCCGCGTTGTATCATCGTATGACTGTAGGTCTCCCACTCGAGTTTAATTTTTTATTTAATATTTTTCATAAAACTTAAATTATAAATATATAATGAATAATTTAAACAAATATACTTACTATAATAAATGAAGCGCGGTTGTCGACGTACTCCCCCGTCCCATGCACTCGATGGTGTGTCCGCTCAAACACCACCATCGGGGAGGGTCGCTGGACAGTCCCGTCGTCTACATTTACAAAATGAATACATTAATTAGTACACAGAGTAACAAATAAAATATAAAATTAAAATTAAGGTATACTTACCATACGGTTCGCATGCACAGCAAATGCAACAGAGCCGCCAGTATGACGCGCTCCTTCCCTCGACATGCGGTTTCTAGCCACAGTCCTAGAAACCTTCTGTCATCGATCCGTTGACCACATCGCCACGAGCTGGTCCCATATATCGGACGTAATCCAATCGGGGCCGTATCCCCGAGTCTCCACGATGTTAGTGGTCCCAGCTCGGGCCATCGCCTGGGAACGGGCCTGCCCCAGCTGCCCGTTGTACCTTGCCCGGGAAATAGCCTCTCAGGCAGCGTAAATGAAGGACCTATGGTCCTCAGCCAATGTATAGCGAGCCTACAAAATAATAATATCAGTACCAATATTAATCATAATGCATTTATAATTTTTTTTTAATACGTGCCTCAAACTCGGGCCATAACATGTCGACGTGCTCACTGGGCACGTGAGATCATGTGGGCTATGCCCCGTGCATGTATCGTCGAATGGTAGAAGAAATGCTCCTTGACACTTCTTGCTCGAACCTGCACAACAAAAATAAAATTTAATATTATATTATGATATAATGAATTTATAATGATTTATAATTCATGATATATTATCGCTCCCCAATCACGCTAATGAATCTACGTGACTCTGCGGCTGGTGGAGCCTGCCACCTGTTCGGCCCGCATGGCCGCCTGCATCTGGATGTACTAGCCTCAGCAATATCATCGGCAGGAGGATCAACAACAAGAGAATCAGCAGCATGAGTAAGTGCTGGAGTCTCACCGATCGGACTCCGAAGCTCTCCTGCGATGATAACCATGACCAAACATATCTGTCGAATATACATATAATTAGATTATTATATATATAGTAGAGATATATTTAATATAAGATATACTTTACAATTATTCATCATCATCTGAGTAATAGTCTTCGAATTCTTTCTTTTCTTCATCTCCAGCTTCCTCAATTTCATGATCGTCATCATCATCATATTCAACTTCTAATTGAATCGACGATGTGTCTGCATCCTTGAGGATTGGAATAATATGATCTACAGCAGGAGGATCATCTTTTTGATAGAAATCATCTATCACATCAGGTATCAGCTCATTTTCTCATGCTATCGGATTAATTTTTCTTCTACCTTTAGTCTTACAGACTACACGCCAATCTGCTCTATCTTTATTTCGAGCCGGATACTTCGCGTAATATACTTGTTCGGCTTGTGATGCCAATATAAAAGGCACATTTGCTGCTAATTTGGATTTGTAATTAACCTCAACAAGTTTGTATTTTGGATGAACTTTCATGCCCATTTCTGTTGTATCGAACCAATGACATCTAAATAGGATCACTGATTTTAAGCCGAAGTAGTGCAACTCTATCACTTCTTCCACTAGTCCATAAAAATCCATATCACACTCAACATAGGTTGTCCCTTTCACGCAGACCCCGACATTCATCGTCTTCTTTGTAAATGCATATTCCACCGTGTGAAATTTGTATCCATTAACAAAATATCCGTTATAATAGGACACTAGTCGCGACGGTCCACTAACAAACTCAAATATTCTTTCATCTATTTCAGCTCGGTGATCTTTGTTGTAAGTTTGAATCCATGTAGGGAAATCATGATTTCGTAATCTCTCCAATTCTTGATCGTTGTGAATAGAGTATTTTTCCACCATCTCAATGTCAAATATTTCAATGAATTGCTCAATCTATGGACAATTGAGTAATACATACAAGTGTGTCAAATGATATTCTTCCTCACTTAAGTGTCGAGATGGACGAGAACCAAAAGCACGACCAGAGTGATAAAATATATTTAAACGTCCATCTGAATATTGAACTCCCCCGTTGTCGTTACATGGAAGATGATCAAATCTTGTCTGTACTGTCGATTCAAAGTAAAATGAGCAGAATGTTGAAATTTCTTGGATGATATACAATTCAGATATTGATTATTCAATAGATGCGGTGTTCTTTACTTTTTTCTTTAGACGATTCATGTATCTTTCAAATAAGTACATCCACCGATATTGAACGGGGCCACCAACTCATGCCTCGTATGCCAAGTGTATCGATAGATGCTCCATCAAGTCAAAAAATGTAGAAGGGAAAAATTGCTCCAACTTGCATATGATTTCAACAATATTACTTTCAAGTGTTGACATATCTTCGATTCGAAGGACATTTGCACAAATATTTCTAAAATACATACTTAATTCAATCAACGGACCCCAAATATTATCAGGTAGAAGATCTCGGAATGCGATCGGAAGCAATCTCTGCATGAATACATGACAATCATGGCTCTTCATCCTTGATATTTTGCACTCATCGACGTTCACACATCAAGATAAGTTTGAAGCATATCCATCGGGTAATCTGAGTTCTTTTATCCATTGACAAACATCTTTGATCTGTTGTTTATTTAACACATACGGGGCCTTCGGTCTCAGATATCGTCCGTCGACCTCTTGTAACTCCAACTCTGGTCACTTACAAAGTATTTTCAGATCATGTCAGGCTTTGATATATTTTTTAGTTTTTTCGAAAATATCCATCAAAGTGTTGAAAATATTATCAGACATATTTTTTTCAATGTGCATGACATCTAAATTATGTCGAATCAGTAATGAACTCCAATAGAGCAATTCCCAAAATATACTTTTTTCACACAGTTATGTGTTTGACCAAACCTTGACACTCTTTCATTTCGACCAAATATTATCTTTGGAAGTGCTGAAACACGTGCTAACATTTGTTCACCAGACAACATCAGTGGTGGCACATCTCTTTCGACTCTGCCCTTAGTAAATTTATTACGATTTCTTCGATACTGATGGTTAGCCGGTAGGAATCGACGATGATAATCAAAGAATGAGATTTTTCGTCCGTTCTGAAGACTGATTGATTTAGAATGTTCCATACAATACGGACAAGAGAGTCGGCCGTGAGTGCTCCAACCAGACAACATGTCGTATGCCGGAAAATCATTGATTGTCCACAAGATCGTGGCCTTTAAATTAAAGTTTTGCTTCTGATGACAATCATAAGTGACAGCTCCCTCAGTCCATAATATTTTTAATTCATCTATCAAGGGTCTGAGAAACACGTCAATTTCTTTTTACGGACCCTTAGGACCTGGAATAATCATCGAAAGATAAATAAATTCATCTTTGATACACATTGACGGTGGCAAATTATAAACTATCAACAACACTGACCAAACTGAATAAAGAGTTGCAGAATGTCCAAATTGATTAAAACCATCTGTGCACAATCCCAATCTAATATTTCTAGTATCTCTAGCAAATGAAGGATAACATGTATCCAAATATTTCCATGCTTTATTGTCGGATGGATGAGTCATTACTGTATCATCACGACTTCTTGGATGCCAACTCATGTAGGGGGTTGTCTTTTTCGACATGAATAATCTTTGAAGCCTCGGTGTTAGTGAAAAATACCGAAGCACCTTAAACGAGATATTTTTCTATCGGACCGATTTCTTCTCCTTGTAACGAGGATGTTGACATACAGGACATTTATCCAACTGCATATTTTCTTTATAATATAAAATGCAGTTATTTTGGCACGCGTGTATTTTTTCGTACCCAAGCCCCAATTTTCTCATCAGCATTTTTAGTTTTATAAAAAGTTGGCTCAAACTTGTTATCAGTAGGCAGCATTCCATTAATCAATCCTGCAATCCGATCATACGCAACCCCACTGATATTACAATCGGCCTTGATGTTTATGAGCCGTGTCGTTGCTGAAAACCTAGTGTATTTAAGATAATTCTCATACAAAGGTTCATCGGCAGCTTTCAACATCTCGTAAAATTCTGCAGTTTCTTTATTCGGTAATTCAATCTCTACCGCAGTTTGTACTTCTGTGATATCAACCACTGTAGTATCTGGTGGGACTGATGTCTGAAGAACTGGCCGATCAACATTATCATTCAGGTGGAATTGACCTTCAAGATTATCAAGTGTTATAGTTCTATACACCCTAAGTTTTTCAACAAATCAAATACAAGTGTTTAAAAACAAATTAACTAAAAACAAACTATTATAAGAAGAGAATAAAATCTTATCACACTTGGGAGCCTCTTCTTCTTGCGCCTAACCAGCTTGATCCACCCTTTGAAATAAAACACCTTCGGCAGTTGGGATGAAGTGGAAGTATGAAGAAATTAACTATTTGAAGATTAAGGAATGCCTAATGAATCACTCTTTGAAGCTTTCTTTTCACAAAAAATCTGAGAGAGAAGTTGCAAAACAAAGTTAGAAGGGAGTATATATAGATCCGGCTGAAGCAGGGCGTTAACGGGATTATTTTTGACCGTTACAGATGCTCGATCAATGGTCCGGTCGAAGCATCGATCGACCGACGGGTCGATCGCTCGACGAAAAACCATCTACTTCAAAGTCGGTCGACCAGTCGATCGACTGAAACCAGCCTTATACTCCAATTGGTCGATCGACGGGTCAACCGATTGTCGCGAGAATGGGTGCGGTCGATCGACTCAATGAGTCCCTCGCACTCTGTCATCCGGTCGACCAATTCGGTCGACCGATGAACTCTCGACCATATTTTGGCAACATTCGGTCGACCGGTTGGTCGACCGACATGGCTGCTGCCACTGCTAAAACATCATTCGGTCGACCGACACAGAGCTGGAAATTTCCTAGCTTGGATTTTTCATTTCGCGCTTGATTTTCGGCTTCGTTCTTCAACGTGCTTCATCTTTGAAGGATTCTCCATGCTTCCCAACATGTTTTTGATGCACGCTTCAACCGGTTTTGAGGATTGATCGAGATACGATAGACTTGACGAATCTTTCATCAATCCTACAATTTTCATACTTAAACACTTGTTAAATGGGTTTGTTATCATCAAAATAATCATGAGGAAAATAAAGCATGAAGGAAGAATCCTTCAGCTAACAATCTCTCTCTTTTTTATGATGACAAACCAATGGCGATTAATATCAAGATACAAGGAAGTATTAAAGAAATAAAGCAATGTTAATCAAATTAAGCTCCCCCTATCTATATGCATGTATCTTCTAAATTCTTTTTTATCATTTTGTATCTTCTATATGAATGTATTCAATTATACTACTTTCCTTATCAATATATTTACTCCCCCTATCAATGAGCATATATCCATGTACTCTCCCCCTTTTGTCATCCATCAAAAACAAATATAGCAAGCATAGCAAGATGAACATGTTCATAAAGATGAAAAATACATCACATAGTCAATCAAAGACAAAGTGTCAATACATCACAATACCAATACATCAAAGTGTCAATCAAAGACATGTCCATAGGATGAAAAATACCAATACATCATATGTTATGTCAATACATCAGTACACCAAAATATCAATACTCATCCTCAGGTGGTGGAGGAGGTGGTAGATGTGACTGATAATACTGCCACATCTCATCCACTCTCCCATACATTTCATCAACTCGACAATCGTACTCATCTATTTGCTGACCATACTGGTCAACACGTTGACCATACTCGTCGATGCGCCGGCCATGGTCACCGATCATGGTGCCAAACTCGTCCATCTGACGATCGATCGCTTGCATGTGGGTTGATGATATGTTGTTTCATTCCATCTGATTAATCTGAAACCACGCAAAGCGATGCTCCAGATCACTTTGACTCGCATGGGAAGGGCCGGATGATGATCCTCCACCAGTTTCGTCCTCCTCCATCTCTGTCTCATGCTCCGCTTAGTCCATAGGATCTCATCGCATCCTTTTGCCATGCTGATGTTCAAGAATCTTCATGCGACTCAGGGAGAAAGAGTCTATGGTTCTCGGAATAGGCTCTATCTCAAATCTAGATCTATCAACCCCAGCTTCATATATGAAATAAGAGATTACTGAGGCATAAGGAAGAGCTTGTTTTTTTGAGGAGTTGACTTCAGCTATGTATCTAAGCATGAGGTCAGGGACATCTATAGGTATACTAGACATGACACAAAAGAGTACCCTAGAACTCATGGAGGTGACCTCATCGTAATGTCTAGCTCTAGGAAGAATGTTATATGCAATGATGAGGTGCACAATCCTAACTATGGGTGAAAGCTTGATGCTTTGGGTAGACATCACTCCCTCATAGTCCTCAGGGCATATGGCTAGTATAATTACATGAGGAGGGTACTCCTCATATAAATGGTTAGAGAACATCTTATAAATTCGTTTTCCTATTAGGGGAAACTCAAAGATATCTCTAATGAGGGATTTTGTGATGATTATGGGTTTTCCTGAAATTTCAGACCGTAGGACTAAGCCATCACCAAGCCTTGCCTTCTCTATTACTAGATTAGAAAAAAAAGCTTTTACTAAGATGGTACAAATCGGTACTTGTTTTGCTAAAAATTCTACCCAACCCATGCTAGCAAGTTTCTCTCGGATATCAAATCTTTCTAAGTCATCTAAGTTTACTGGCCGAGTTTGCAGTATGGCTCTATCTACAAACTTGGAGACTTGTTTCTTTCCTAATTAGGTCAAGAGATTATTAGGTAAGGATGAGAGTTTGGTTTTAGGTGTCATTCTGCATAACAATGTTGAAGATGATATAAGGGATTAGTCTTTAAATGAAAAATGCATGTTTTCTAATGCAAAGGAAAAAGAGCAAAAAGGTTTAAAACTCGATATAGGCTCATGCAACAAAGATTTCTTATTAAATCTCAAGATAAATAAAAAATAAAGGTAAAATAAAATAAAATTGAAAGGTTAATCATGAAGATCCATATATAAAAAAATGTTTTGATCAAAAATAAAATTTTTCAAGAAGACCTAAGCTTAAAATTGAGCCAAAAACTCTTGCAAGCAAACAAGAAGATTTTTGACTAATAATTTATGATCAACATAAAATTTCATTAAAGAATAAATGATGAATTATTTTAAGAACACATGAAATCATTGATTTTTGTTGGAAGAAAAACACTTTTTTAGATAAACATGCTCAAGAGAAGTTATAAAATAAAATTACATGAATGACATTTTGTGTGTGAATAATGATGCATTGAAAGAAGAAATCATGTTCTTGAAGACAACTGCATGAATGAATGATGAAGAAAGCTTTTTACCTTGGAGAAGAAACTTGGAGAGGAGGTAGTTACCTAGAAAATGGCAAGAGAGGACTCAAGATGGGACAACTGGTCGAATGGGCAAGGAAGCCCTAGTTTCGGGCTTAAGTAAATAGATTGGACGGCTAGGATTCAATCTGGATGAAAAATCGGGCGATCTGGGCATTTTTTTTGCCCGCTGGTCGATCAGGCGGTCGAATGCCTATCGACCGCTCGATCTGCTTTATTTTTTATTCCTTAAGAAAAAAAAATTTCGAGAGGGTGTGATCATCCGAATTTTGTGAATTTTTTTCTACATAAATTAGACTCTATGAGGATTCCAAAGAATCAAGAATCACTCAAAAAGGATATCCCTACAATTTTCTAAAAATCCTACAAGATTTCATTGGCATTTTTGTAAATATGTGTTATTTAACCATCGATTTCTGATTTTGCTCAAATCTTCTAGATATCAAGATATGATCATTTAACAATTGTTTTATCAAATTTGAAGTGAAATTTAAATTAATTAGTCATGTTATGAGCTTAGCACAATTTTAATCAAAATAAGCTTGAAACCATGAAAGTGCTAATAATCAAATTTGGCCATCTACTCATATTTTCTCTAACTTAGATACTTGGATATTTAACATGAGTGGATTTAAACATGTTTGTGAAAATTTAAACTCAAAAGGAGATATCTAAGTCAAAATGTTGACTTAGGTCAATTGTTTCCAATTTTGAGTCTTATGAACTAATCTAATTTTGAGTGTTCATATGATACAAAATGTAGCAACCTAGACTCATATGATGTGTGTATTCAAAACATATTTTTCAATCATAAAAAATGAGATCTCTAATAAAAATTCTAACATTGAGCAATTTTCATCCAATCAAGATATGAGATTGTCTAAGTTATCAAACATTTACTTACCCATGAATTTTCATATATTTATCAAGCAAAACCAATCAGCATAGAGACTTCATTAATAATGAATAATCAATTTCACAAATATTTTTGCAAAATTGAACTCATACCTTACCCTTGAGAATTTTCCAATTTTTTTCATCTTCTTTTCAATTTGACTATACTAGCATTCTATCATATTTTTTATAGCTTGCAAGCAATATTCATTAGTAACATAATTGAATAACTACTAACAAGTTATCATACTAGATAGCAAAGAGAAAGTCAAGTACCGATCTCAAGATTTGCTTTGCTAAATAGTTTGAAATTCATTTCAAAATATGTTGTCATGAATCCAAAATGAATTTTCAAGATATCATAAATATAATATTGATGAAAACATGATCTCCAACCATTCCTTTTGGTTGAAAACCGAAAGGCTACAAAGAGCCTATGATTTAAAATCGCAAGGTTGCTTAGGCCCATTACAGGCCACATAGGTCTCCGAAGAGATCGAAAATCAAAAATTAAAAATCATTTTGATAAAACTTATCAAGATTAAAAAATCTACTAACATTAAGCGTGTATCAAAGCTCCAACTATAATTTAAGCAGGTAAGTATAGGAGATAATACCAAAGATACCTAAATGCCTATTTTCATACCTATGGCATCTTCATGACTTGAAGTTGCAACCAAAAATGGATTTTTTATTGATGTCCATGGTCAACTTCAATTCTTCATTTTCCTTTACCCTTGTGCGGTTGCTCCCCCTACAAAAGAGCATGAGACCTTTGGTACCCAAATGATTTTGGGTCCTTGAATATTAGATGGCTTAGTTACCCAAAGTGTTTTAACTTTACTTGGGTTCATCTTGAATGTGCAATCATATATAGCATGCCCATATACACTGCAACAAAAATAATGTCCATTAATTTTTTTTATTTTTGCTATGGACATGTGATTTATCATTAGAATGCTTGACATGTGAAACATGATGAGTATAAGCATTCTTAAACACATTATTTTTCTCCTTATGATCATGAGGTCTAAGAGTATAATGTCTAACAAAAGATTTAACATTGGCATGAACATTCTTTTTCGAAAAATTATTTCTACTAAAATTTTTAAATGAGGAAATATTTTTCACTTCATTTACTTTCTTGTTTAGGTTTAGAACCTCATTTTTCAATTCAATCATGGAGTTATGTAGAGCATGCAATTGAGTTTTCAACATGCTATTTTCCTTCTTTAAAATGTCATTTTTTGTCTTTAAATCTTGAGTGTCAACACTTAAGGTGTCATGACATGAATTTGAGACACTAGTTATTAACTTCTCATTTTCTAATTTTACATCATGCAATTTAGAACTAAGATTAAGTTTTTATTTTTTAATTTTTTGTTCTCTATATATTTCTTAACAAGCAAGACATACATTCTTTTATATTCATCCATTAATTCATCATAAAAGAAATCATGAGAACTAGATGAATTAATACTATCATTTTTGTTATCATGACTAGAGGAAGAACATATCTCCTCATCAATGTTCATGATGTTGGCTTCTTGATCATGGTGTGAGGATGTCTCATTTGATGCAAGTGAGTGAGTGGAAGCATTTGATCTCCGTTTTACCTTGTTCTTCATGCTAGGACAATTCTTTCTCACGTGCCCTTTCTCATTGCATAGGTGACATATCACTTTTCTCTTCCGACTCTTTGTACTTCTTTGGCTACAAACACTAAAAGCTTTAAGAATCTCATTAGATATAGGAGGATGACATTTGTCATCGTCTCCTTCATTTAGAGTAATGAGTTCTTCAGTTTTAGCATAATCACAAAGCATGTTCAAGGTATTCCCGATATCATATGCAGAAGTACAATGCATTATCTTCTCAAGTATATTATTTTCCAAAGAACAATATATGCAATTTATTGCTTTAGCATTTAATTCGAACATATTAATTTGTTCTTGGGTCCATGAATCCATATTCTCCTTAGGTTCACTATATTTTATCTTCACCATGCTATATACACATAAACATTAAGTCTTTAGAAAAGTATACATTCTACTCTTCCAAAGACCAAAGTTGGACTCATCAAACTTAGGGGGTGAAGACGCTCTACTCTCTAGTACCATTTTAGAATCGAGATACGGTGTAGAAGAGACGGTGAAATCTCAAGCTACGGACCTGCTCTAATACCAATTGCTGAGTAAAACGACACACTAGAGGGGGGGGTGAATAGTATGTTCTTTAAATTAATTAGCCTAATTTTGATTTAAACGTTTACTTAACTAGTTTAGGCAAATTACAATTTTATGAATGGATGCGAAAGCAAGATAGGCAATTAAACACAAATAGAGTATCAATGCAAACACATAATTTATAGTGGTTCGGCCCCAATGCCTACTCCACTACCTAAGCACCCCACTTAGGATTTCCAAAATAAGTTAACTAGATTAATTTGAGTTTCCCTAACAACGAGGACTTTGACTCGAAGAGTCACACTCTCGACCTAAGGCACTTTCACACCCGAAAGTCTCTGCCTTCTTATCGTGAGCACTCTTCCACCTCAACCCTAAGGGACAACTTAACTAATCCTAGCTAAATTACGTTTACACAAGTGGCTTTACTCCTTCACAACAAGGAAACCACTTCTACACATAACTACACTCAAGACCTAACACCCTAGGTCTTTCAACAAATCAAATACAAGTGTTTAAAAATAAATTAACTAAAAATAAATTATTACAAGAAGAGAATAAAATCTTATCACACTTGGGAGCCTCTTCTTCTTGCGCCTAACCAGCTTGATCCACCATTTGAAAAAAAACACCTTCGGCAACTGGGATCAAGTGGAAGTATAAAGAAGTTAACTCTTTAAATATTAAGGAATGCCTAATGAATCACTCTTTGAAGCTTTCTTTTCACCAAAAATCTAAGAGAGAAGTTGCAAAACAAAGTTAGAAGGGAGTATATATAGATCTGGCTGAAGCAGGGCGTCAACGGGATTATTTTCGACCGTTACAAATGCCCGGTCGATGGTCTGATCGAAGCATCGATCGATCGGCCATTTGACAGCTGGCTCACTGTAATGATTTCCCTATGATCGGTCGACCGATGGGTCGATCACTCAACGGAAAACCATCTACTTCAAAGCCGATCGACCAGTCGGTCGACCGAAGACAGCCTTATACACCAATCGGTTGATCGACGGGTCGATCGAATATCGCGAGAATTGGCGCGGTTGACCAACCGGTCGACCGACTCAATGAGTCCCTCATGCTCTGTCATCCGGTCGACCAATTCGGTTGACCGATTGATCGATCGATATGGTTGCTGCCACTGCTAAAACACCATTCGGTCGATCGACACAGAGCTGGAAATTTTCTAGCTTGGATTTTTTATTTCACGCTCGATTTCTGACTTCGTTCTTCAACGTGCTTTATCTTTGAAGGATTCTCCATGCTTCCCAACATGTTTTTGATGCACGCTTTAACCTGATTTGAGGATTGATGGAGATACGATAGACTTGACGAATCTTTCATCAATCCTATAATTTTCATACTTAAACACTTGTTAAATGGGTTTGTTATCATCAAAATAATCATGAGAAAAATAAAGCATGAAGGAAGAACCCTTCAGCTAACACTAACTTCATTCTAAATTTCGACAGTATCTCCCTACAGTTCTTTGAATACGCATATCATCTGGGCACGTATCAGAGAACAAGAGAGATACTACCAAAATTTAGAATAAGTTAGCGGTTTAAAAAAAGCGTAAGTGCAATACAAATAACTATATTTTCAAATTATCCAATCATGAATAATTCAAGGATTGTATGTCGTATAAAAGATCATCTACTTCTTTTACATAAACATACAACCCCCGAACGAATCTAAGGTTTTGCTAAATCATATCTGACTCATCGATGCGTACGTGAAACATATCAACTCGTCGGATGGATGATTATTTTCTAAATGTTTCGAGTCAGTTCGAGTCCATAGTGGACAATTCCGACACGAGTCCAAATTAGACGATTCCGGCGGGAGTCCGAATTGGACGATTTATGTGCGAGTCCGAAGTGGACAATTTCGGCGCAAGTCCGAAGTGGATGATTCCGAGGCGAGTCCACTAAGGACAACTCCAAACTAATTAATTAATATTAATCTATAATATTTTAACTAATTTAAATAATTAACCTATCATTATTAAATATTAATCTAACTAAATTAATCTAAAAATTAATCTAAACTCTAATAATTAGTCTAAAAATTAATCTAAAAAATTAAATAATTAATTTAAACAATTAATTAACAATTAAATAATTAAATAAAAAATAAAAAAATGGCATTTTCAGCGCCGGAGTCTAGTGTTCGGACAATGTACGAGGTTTCGGTGGTGGCCCCTAGTCGTCCGCCGCTGATCGAAATCCTATTTTAAGGGTTTCGACCGGATTATACCTAGGAATCAACGGGGAAAGCGGGGCGTCAAGAAATACTTGGAATCAGCGATCGCAATCGGCGTTCGAGGACGGGCGACGGCGTCGGCAGCATCAGAAGAGGTGCGGCGATAGCAAAGGAAGAGGAAGAAGGAGGACGAAGGGGCGGACACATAGCGTGCCCTATATAAACTTATCAGCAACGGCTCACTCGTCCGTTAGAAAGCCGTTGCTGATAAGTTTATCATCAGCAACAGCTAACGTGTCCTTTAGAAGACTGTTGCTAAGGTAATTAATATCTGCAGCGGCTCACAAGTCCGTTAGAACACCGTTGCAGATGTAGCATAACTGCAACGGCTTATGCGGTCGTAAGAATACCGTTGCAAATAGCAACGACTTGAGCAGCCGTTGCTGATAGTCATTGCTGAAGACCCAATTTCTAGTAGTGCCATGGGGAGTATTATTGGGGATACTTTAGTTCTACACTACTAAAAATATATTCGTTAATATTTTAGGTGCCTTTTAAAGGGCAAAATTAGGTGATACCCACTTCAAAATAGATAATACCTCAATGGCTCCGAAACTAGATTGACGTATCAAAATTATCTTCAACAATTATAATAGTAACCTAACTAATAAATCCAATGCGATATGTTGTCAAGAAAAATGTTTTTTATATGAAATGAGTTTTTGAAAGCTTGCAATTTTTTTATTAAAGGGAAATAAAAGGATGTAGAAGAAAGGAAAGAAAAAAAAATCTTCTTTTCTTTATTCATTTAGAAAGATTCTAAAAAAGGTTTTGTCCTCCAAAACTTTCATCCAAAGGTGAAAGGTTAAAGAGTAAGCCAATTGTACTAATTCTTCACATTTCTTTAGTCGTTTCTCTTTAAGTAAATGAATAAGATTTCCTTCTTATTAGATAAAAGAGTTAATTACTAAATATATTTCAATTTTAATAATTTTTCTAATTCTCTCTAAGTAATAAATAATACTACCTTCTTCTTTAAAAAAAAGTTAATTACTAAATATATTCCAACTTTTGATGATTTTTTCTAATTCTCTCTAAGTAAATAAATAAGATTTCATTCTTCTTAAATAAAAGAGTTAATTACTAAATATATCTCAACTTTTGATGATTTGCTCTAATTTATTATTCTTAAATAAAAGAGTTAATTACTAAATATACTTCATCTTTTAAATTTTTTCAATTATATTCCATCGTCAATGTAGTGTTAAATGTGTCGTTTGGATGATGATGTGACAATGTTGATATGGATTAGTATTACCACGTCATCATCCCTAAATGAATAAAAATTTCAAAAATTTTCATGTCATCAAAAGTTTTTAATAAGTTTAAATGATTATATCTAATATATCCCGACTCTTAAGAATTTTCTCAAATCTATCATAACTTTTTATTTCCAACAAAATGGATTATGTACTTTCGATTTGTTTCAATTATATTCTATCATCAAACTATTGTCAATTTGACCATTAGGATTCTGAATTACATTGTCATGTGGATTAAAATTTTAGTTAGCATCCCTAAATATATATAAAAATAATAATATGTCATGACACTAAATCTTTAGGGTCCATGAATGATATATGCAATCGAGATCTAAGGAATGATGCAATTAAAAATAATATAGCTGATTATCGGTGAGAGTGATCACGATTCTACCTCCGAGCCACAGTGATATTTTGAAAATGTAGTGAGTATTGAGAATGTAGGGGGACACGATTCTTTCATAATTTTTTGAAAACAAGAAGATATTTTTTTAAAAAAAGGTTTTGCGAAATAATTTTATTATTTCTAAATGTATTTATGGATATTAGATGAACTTTTGATCCATATCGGCAGTGCAACTTAATATTTTAATAGTAAAATTAATAATAGTGTGATTGTATGATATAATTGAAAGAAATTAAAAATATATAAGATTTATTTTGGTTGAAAATAATGTAAGAATATTGATTCACGTAAGTGGTGTCACATCAATATTCAAATGATAAATTTAATATTATATTAATGATGTTATATAATTGAAAGAAATTTAAAGTTGAAGTATATTATTGGGAGAAGTTAAAAGTTATAATATATTAAAAAAATTTATTAAAATTGAAGATATATTTAATAATTAATTTAAAAAAATTATTTTTAAATTATCGTACATAGGAGTATGTTGGTGAGATACCCCGAACTAAACCCTCACCTCACGAGTCAGGCTGGTTTCTACATTAATTAATCATTTTAATCATGGAAGCGGATCATGAATATAACGTCAGAAACGGATAATGACAGCTGTCCTGTCATCAGTCAGATGAGGCCCCGGCCATATATAAGAACTACCTCTCATTCCTCTGTGTTCAGACGGGGTTGGGTAAGATTGGTGAGGTCCCGGTATGGGATCTTCTTAAGCGAGGTAGGTATCGGCCGCTTGTGTAACAGGAAGCTAGTTGGGGAGGTAGAGATGAAAGAGAAGGGAAAAGCTCCGCTGCTGGAGGCAGCCGCCTCGCCTTCGGACGGAACGACGGTGTTGCAGACACTGGGGAACATCGTCGTCTCGGTCGTAGGGACGGGCGTGCTGGGCCTGCCTTACGCCTTCCGGGTCGCCGGTTGGCTGGCGGGCTCCCTAGGCGTCGCTGCTGCTGGCCTTTGTACCTTCTACTGCATGATCCTCCTCGTCAGTAATATTATAATTTGCACAATCTTTAATAATATTTGATGTCCTTTTCTCCTTTTAAACTGATCAATCGACGCTGGAGGGGTAGAAGAAATTAGACAATGGAGTCAAGTATGCTTTCGACTTTTGTGTTCTTTTCTAGGCCGTAATTACTTTCTTAAACATGAGGTTTTCTGCTAGGAAAAACTTTTGTTTTTTAGTTCTTTCATAAAATGGAGGTTTAGTTAAGGGAGAAAAAGCTTAATTTGTTTATATTCCCTTTATTCGGATGGAAGATGCACAAAATGGAGGTTTAGCTCAAAATTAGGTAAAGGGAGGAAAACCTTTTAATTTGTATATAGTCCCCTGATTTATCTGGATTCTGGAGTATGGGTTACAACTTTTGAGAATAAGCCTTCCTCTCCTTCACCTATAAATTTCTCAATCCAAACATGCTCAATATCACGCTAATACACTGTTGGGTATATAAGCTTGACAACTTTCATAAGTTGCACAAAAGTTCTCTAAATTGGTATGATCTGTGAGACTGAATTTTATAACTGGATTGTTCTTGAATTGGAGACAAACCATACTTATAGCTAGTAGGAAAAGAAATGACCATTTCTTTCAGAATTTTGCTGGTCAGTGCATATTTTTTTAGTTTCATAGAAGAAAAATGTTCCTAACTGATTAGGTCACATGTTTAGCCAAGTTACCCATTTGATTATTTCTAATGTTATAAAGTTTTATATATCTCCTCTTGTTTTTACCAGGTGCACTGTAGACGGAAGTTAGAAGAAGAGAAGGAAGAAACAAATGACCTGCCACAGTTGCATAGTTATGGGGATTTGGGAGCAAAAGCCTTTGGGTCAATTGGGCGCTACATGACTGAGTTTATTGTCTTTATTGCCAATGCAGGAGGCGCCATAGCTTACCTAGTCTTTATTGGTCAGAATCTCTCGTCTATTGTTGCGTCGTTCAACACTGGAGACCAACATATGAGGCCTGCTGTCTTCATTTTCCTCCTTGTGCTCCCCATTCAAATCATCCTTTCCTTTATCCGTTCTCTTTCTACGCTTGCCCCTTTCAGTGCTTTTGCTGATTTCTGCACTGTTCTCGCAATGGCCCTTGTTTTCAAGGAGGATCTTCAAGCATTCGACAGTTCCTTCAAGGAGAGGAGTGCTTTTAATGGGACTTGGGGATTACCATTTGCAGGAGGAGTGGCAGTCTTTTGTTTTGAAGGTTTCAGCATGACATTAGCATTGGAAGCATCGATGGCTGAGAGGAGGAAGTTTCCTCTAGTGCTTTTCCAGGCACTTTTTGGAATTATTGTTGCCTACGTTTGTTTTGGGATATTTGGTTACTTAGCATATGGAGATGAAATCAAAGACATAATAACACTTAACCTTCCTGACAATTGGACTGCTGTTGCAGTAAAGGTTAGTATGAATTTTTATCTATTCTGTCATCGTGTTTTCATCCATGTGATAATCCAAAAACTTCGTATGAGCATGTATGAGAACACAAAATTGTAGTGTAGACTGTAGAGTTAACAAAACTTGTAGAAAACGAGTAAAAGTGGTAGTACATTTTCAAGGTGCAAATATATACTAAAATTCCTTGTTTGATTTCAGTATTGTGCATATCAAATTTAGATATATATTTATATGCATCTTGGAATTATCTATTTAATTTCAATACTGTCTTCTTGATGAATAACAATCAAATACAATATTCGTTCATGAAAACTTCTTAGAAGAAAATTTGGTGGTTAGTGACAGTTAGGCCCTTGATCTGAATACTGCTGTTCCATGTAGCTATTAGCTAAGCTTGTGGTGTTCTTTCTCATCTACTCTCTTGACAGGCTTGGGGATTTCGGATTCTTGGTTTCAGTGTTTAATTATTTCTACAATATGAATGACAATATTTAATATGACTTTTCAAAGTTCTGCACTAAATTTAGAGATCCAACTAATTAATAATCTTAATTTGCAGTCATATGCAAATAGAAGAGGAATCATCCACTAGCTATTAGATCATAATGGACAAATTAAATTTAAAAGCAGTTTCACAATCATAAGTAGCTTAGAACACTAAAAGGGCATTCTTCGGAATGGAATGGTCTGTTCTCTAAAGCAAACCTTGCACATCAATGTCTCTGTCAATTGTCTGATTTGCCTTGAAAAGGGTATGCGTTTGTGGTGGTATTGGTATTCTATTTGCAAGGTTAGGCTCAGTTATGCTTGGTTTACTTTGCCACCTACTAATTTATTGCATGCTTTGTTTGTAATCTCCATTTAGGCATTGCTAAACCTTTCGTCTGCAGGCGGGTCTCTGCATTGCTCTAACTTTTACGTTCCCAATCATGATGCACCCAATAAATGAAATCACTGAAACAAGGCTGAAATCAAGTAGATGGTTTCAGAAGCTTAGTCACAATGTCAGAGGTGCAGAGTTTGTAGGTTTGCAAGCGAGTCGAATACTTGTGTTGGCAGTGATATCTACATTGGCTTCTTTTATCCCAGGCTTTGGGTACTTCGTCTCTTTTGTGGGAAGCACTGTTTGTGCCCTGCTTTCCTTTGTGTTACCAGCTATATTTCACCTCACTTTCCTTGATTCTGAGATGAGATTATGGCAGAGAGTACTGGATTATTGTATACTTGTTATAGGTATAGCTTTTGCCGGGTTCGGAACGTACAATGCTATAACAGACAAGGCTTCGGTTGATATTTCAGCATAGGAAACCCAGGAGAGATCTATGTTGATCGCATTCTGTATGCTACTTGGTGATGTTGACCATTACCAAATATCCTATTTAATTGCATTTTCGTACTAATAATTTAGAAGTTTTCATATGTTTTGATGGAATTTATTATCTTTATTATTTTGCATCCAGCAGCATTGTTATCCTAGAAGCATGAGTTTTCGTGGTTGATCCTTAAACACGTAAAAAGATAAATATGTTTAATTAACCTTTGTAGCTCCCTTTCTAGGTTCCTTGCCACAAAATGCAGCATTGAAATGAATTAATGGGAGGGATCTTAATTGTTTTACTAGAAAGATTAAATCGGCCTGCTTGCACGATTATGAAACAGGTTGTCATGACTGACCTGACCCTCTAGCACAATTATGAAAAATTAAATCAATTATTCTTTTTTTTACTCTGGTTATCAGTCTATCAGATTGAATCAAAATTATCATACTTGAATATGAAGATGAAAATTACAAGTATAATTGCAACTAATATTTATGATCAACTAAACGCTTACAAATAAAAATTACAACTCTACTTGTGAGCAACCAAATAGTAAATTACAAATTTTATTCGCATATATTTATTTTTATATGCAAATACTTTTTGCAGTACAAATCATTTATTCTTGCCGGCAATCAAACACCCTCTACATCAATTCCTCCGCTGCAACCTATATATGGTTCACCGTGACTTCATACTATTTTATTTAGTGAGATTTTGTTTTATTCTTATCAATTTTTTTTAATTGTTGTTTTAATTTAGGTCTTATGTTACATGCAGTACAAGATAATTTCAAATTAGGATAACTCTAGGGGTGAAATTGAAAATTATCCATTGTTAAATTAGAACTTGTACTATTAAAATTTTTATTTATATGGAACCTATTAATCGAGACTGATTTCAATTCATTCAAGACATGTTTAATTGGATGGAACGAAATAAATAAAAAATTAAGAGGAAAATGATTAAAATATAATAAATTATATAATATAATTTATTTTAATTAGTAATAATATGGTAAAAATATGCATTACTGTAAAATAATTTAGTAATTTTAAAATAATATTTTTTATTTATTTGAATAAAAAAGTAATTATTTTTTTAAAAATAATAATTATCTATTTAAATATGTAATTATTAAAATTAATTTATTTCTTTATTTTTTATGTAATACTATAAATATGAACGACGATACTAAAAAATATATAATTACGTAATATTATAATATTATAAATTTATATTATCTATTTAAATATATAATTATGAAAATTAATTTAGTAATTTAATTTGTATATTCTTATGTAATATTATAGAGAATAGTATTTCTTATTTATTTATTATGATTCAAGTATTTTTTATTAATAAATTGCAATCAAACAAAACAAAAACAAAGGAGCTCACCTTAGAGGTTAACATTTCTTATTTATTTTTCGACCATATCAGTCAACCCACGTTTACCCATGGTGTAAAGAAAAAGAAGTATTCTTTGGACTCGATTTGCTAGTTGGATTAACAAATTGGTAGATCAATTTCAAGTAGATTTGTTAAACTATTGCAGATAATTCATCAAATTTATGAGATAATTTTAATAGAATAAATTAATGAATATATCATGAATTTTATCGAAATTTTTAAATTTATCATGATTTTTTATTTATTTCAAATGCATGCATCCACTCCTGATTTATTTCAATTATATCACACCTTTATAATTGAATTAATTGTCTCGTTAAAAAATTGACGTGTCATTAATTATTTATTTAATTTAAAAAATAAAAAGTGATTGACGTGACATCGACTATTTATTTAATATAAAAAATAAAGAGTAGTTGACCTAGCATCGATGACGTGTCATCAGTCATCGATGTCACGTTAACTACTTTTTATTTTTTTATTAAATAAATAGTTAATGTCACGTCATCGATATCACGTCAGTTATTTTTTATTTTTTTAAATTAAATAAATAACTAATGACACATTATCGATATCACGTCAATTTTTTAACGAGACAGTTAACTTAATTATGATGGTGTAATATAATTGAAATGAATCAGAGGTGGATGCATATATTTGAAATAAATAAAAAATCTTAATAGATTTGGGAATTTCGATAATATTCGTGATATATTTATTAATTTACTCATTTTAATATTACTTATTGAATTAATAAATCTTTGAACCTTTTAGAAATTAATTCGATATAAAAGATATTATTAAATAGACGGATAGCATTTGATCGATCACGCGGCGGCCCACCGCAATCGAATTGATCTCGTCTTTGTTGGCCCGTCTCTTCGTTCATGGCGTCGTCGTCAGCGGTGGGAGAAGTCGGAGATGATGGAGCTGGTTCCCTCTTCGAGGGCATGGTCTTGTTCACCCCATCCTCTTCCTCCTCCATCGATCTCTCTATCCCACAAGTAGATGCATGGCAGCCGCCGGCGCCCGACGCCAGCACTACTCCCCAACCCCTCGATGAAGACCTTTTCTCGGATCTCACTCTGCAGGCTCCCCCATCCCCACCCCCCGTCCTCGATTCTCCATCTCCTACTCCTTCCTCCTCGTCGCCACTGCCACTTCCACCGCCCACGCTCGGCTCTCGCCAGCCTTCCCGCAAGAAGAAGCGAGCCGTCCGGATCGGCTATGCCCGAGAACCGACGGGCAGCACGGCCGTATCGTCGGAAGATCTCCATTCTAACAAATTTTCTCCTACGCCCTCCGTGACATCAGCAATCGGAGCATCGACCGCATCGAAGATGCCGATGGCGGACGAGCCGCCTACTTCTGCCCATGATATAGATGTAGGTTCCGATCTACATCCTGATGCTGCTGCACTGGTGGGGGACGATCTGCCTTCTGCATCTCCTACCAAATCGCTAGAACAACAGACATACGAGAGCAACTCGTGTGAAGTTGTTATCAAAGAAGACAAGGACCAGCGGCCTCTAGTTGAAGAACAAGATAATCAGCAGCCCTTAGTTGAAGAACAAGATAATCAGCAGCCCCTAGTTGAAGAACAAGATAAACAAGTAGCTTTCTTGCCAGAGGAATCAGCTACTAGAGGAGACGCCTTCAGTTCGGCGGAGGAGAGACTACAGCTGATCAGGGCTCAAATATCTGAAAAGCTTGAATCCGTCCGGCAAAGAGCAGCTTCAGCGTATGCAGAGAGAAAAGAGCTTGAGAGGAGACGGAGGAAGGCAGTTGAGAGCGTGAATTCAGCGTCAACCAAGCATAAGGACCTTGAAATGGAGCTTGAGCTAGCCTGTGAGGCCGAGGACTTTGAGAGGGCGGAGAGGGTCAGTGAGAACCTTGCTAACGTAGAAGAGGAGAAGGTTAAACTCCTGCTCTCTTTGAGAGATGCAGAGGCAGATTGTGAATCAGCAGAATCAAAGATGCAGGAGATGCTGGAGTTGCAAATTGCGGCAGAGGAAGAAGGCATTACTCTTCTGGAACAGTTTGCAAAGGTATGGCCTTCACATGCATCCATTAACTTCTAATCTGAAAGACAAAAAACTGCTCTGCTAACTAATCTGACTTCCAAAAAAGTATGTGTTGCCTGGCATTTGTAACTTAATCTGATCATGTTACATTTAAATGGTTTGTAATGCACTGCTCATTGTTGTTTAAACTCATTTAGGAAGGTCCCAATTAATGTTTTTTTCTTTTCTCTCCTCTGGGCAACATGCATTTTAAGGAGACGAAGTTTTGCCCATTGCCCAACCTTATGCTCCTCTTGTTTGTCCCATCAGCTCACATTAATAAGATTTCTTCTCGCAAGGAAGAAATTTAGTAGTTGAAATTTGATATAATTCCTCTTGCAAGAGCCTTCTCGTAAGTTAGTATTATCTCCAGAACATCAAATTAATGCTTAAGTGCCATCTAGTATGTAACCTATTTACAAAAATGCACTATTTACAATACTGATTTTTCAATCCTAGCTTTGAGCCTTTTACAGTCATGCATCAAAGAATTAATGAAATAGGTTATATTTGACGCATCCATGGGCTCAATATTAGATCTCAGAAGGTTTATTGGCTGTTCAGTCTATTATATCATAGGGAACAACAGATCCCTCTTTTAATAGGAATATCAAAACTAAAATAGATGCCAAAATCAATGCATTTTAGTCATTTGCAAGAAAAATAAAAAATCATTGCAAAACTCCTTAAAATAGAAGCATGAGAACTTATTTTGGTCTAACTTAATCTTAAGCTAGACTTGATATGGCTCAGTATAGACCCTAGCTTGATCTTATTTGCAATTATCTGCTTTTGCTACACAAAGAATGCCCTCAATGACACTCAACTGTGGAACACACTGATGCACAGAAATAGACTATTCTCCCTTAATGATAAATTTACAAGTCCCATGCACTCGAAATTGAAGCTTTGAAGAACCTAATCAAATGATAAGATGTACCACTAGAATAAGCTTCTACAATAACTAAAAGAAGAAAACCATCCTAGTTAAGTAAGCAAGGATGGGATCTCTATGTAACTACATTGGCTTATAAATCTGTCCTCCTATGGACTGTTATCTTTACTACTCTTGAACACCTAAGTGAAGCAAAACTCTCCAGTAATTACCCATATGATTATGGATCTAATAGCCTAACTGCATTGCTCTACTTATAGAAAGATATTTTGCACTGAGCAAACTTATTATAAATGTAGGATATCGTATTCTCTTGTTCCACTGTGATTTGAATCCTTAGGTTTTAAAAGAAGGCTCAGCATATTCTCTCGTGACAAGTTGTCTATTGATTAGTCATTCACAATGATCTGGAATTTTGTCTTTGGTTTGTCAAATGTTAATTAGAATATATATGCAGGTATTTAGCACTTCAGGCATGGACTAATATTAAGTCTTTCATCTATGGCCTCTTCCAGCTGGGTTCTGTAACAGCTAACTTAGTTCCTGAGTTATTTCCTTAAATGGATTTCGTTTAATTTTAGATCTACAATAATATTTAGATGAAAAAGGTGTCTAGTATTATACCAGTATCAGTCTCATTCATTAAATATCCTGAAAGCTAATTGTATGTTTAGGGAGTCAATTTGCTGTAGGAGCTGACACTGCATTTTTTTTTTCCTCACTCCATGTTTCATTTTTATGCTTCTTTATTTGCATTAATTAGATTCAACCAATAAGATGTAGTTTATGCAATACTGATCTTTCTTTCCACAGGAGGCAGCTGATAATGCAGAGGCAATTCTTAAAAATGCAAAAGAGGTATCTCGTAAAGAACAAGAAGAATGGCAATCATCAGTCGAATTGTTAGAGATTAAGAAGCTAGAGTTGGATGTTGAGTCACAATTAATATCTGAAGCACATTCAAGATTAGAAAATGTGATAGAAGACCTTGTTAAAAATGACAGGGAAGAAAAAGAAGCGCTGGCAGGAAAGGGTGTTGTTTTGGCAAAAGAATTGGATGAACTATTACAATTGGTCAGATTGAAAGAAGCTGAAATTTCTGAGAACAAGTCTCAAATTAAAAATGTTGAGACAAGAATTTCTGATGCAATTTCTAGGTTTAACGAGACACAATCAAGTATTGGCATCAAGCATGAGAATTTGCAGTCAGCTATTCTGAAGGTAGAATCTGAGAACGAATCATTGCTGAGAAAACAAAAGGAAACTGAACAAGGTATTAGTTCAGCTGAACAGATGAGCGGAAAGCTAATGGAACTTGCTGCCATTTCCTCTAGTGAAGGAAAAAGCTGTCAGGATTCAGTTAGGTTGAAAAAGAATTTGGCATCATTCATTTTGAAGTCACGAGAGGATAGATTTAGGTTCTCAAAGACAGAGGAAAAGATACTGGAAGACATTCACATGCTCAGACAACAAATTTCAGCTTCAAGAACTGCTCTACAGGTATTCATATTATCTTACCATGAAATCCAATTGGTGTAATTAACAAAAATTAAATTCTTCAGTGTAAATGGAATCTCCTTTCTAGTCCATTGACCACAGGGTTATTTGACCCATCCCACAACCTGATCTTTTTAAGGCCCTGTATTCTCCAAAGTGTATGCAATAATTTAGATATACTATTTAGAGCATCCGTGATTAATGTTTCAACTCTGATAATTTGAAATATCAAGTCAAGCTTTTACAAAATACAACTCTATTGCGATGAATATGATAATATTATTTTTTTGTTAAAATTAAAACAGAAAACACATAATGTTGCTTATTCTTCTTTCCCACTTTCCTCCGTAGTGGTCTTCGCCTTAACCAAGTTTTGTTACTCTACAGGAGCTATCTTCAAACAGAGCAAGCATCCAACAGGAAGTTGCTTTATACAAGCAAAGGATAGGCTTTATCGAGAAAAGAGGACCTGAGCTGGAGGCTGAAAAGAAAGTTGCTGCAGCTGCTAGAAATTTCAAGGAAGCTGGGCGGGTAGCAGCCGAGGCGAAGTCATTGCATATCGAGAAGGAAGATTTACAACATAAAATGGAGAAGGCTTTTTCAGACCTAGAAAAGCTTGAAGAGGAGATCAAAGGCAATGTTGACAAAATCCAGGAGAACGAAGAGTTAGTAGCCCTCAAGGAGAAAGAGGCAGCATCAGCAGGCTGTAACAGACTGCAGTTAGTTGCTGCAGTTGCTAGGGCTGAGCGATTAGCTGCACTTAAAATGGGTGACTTTGAAGAAGGTAATATATTGCTTAAAGAGGCTGAAGCTGCAGAATCCAAAGTCATTGAGCTTCAGAAAACCTACAACCTTGACATGGAGGTGGATGGGAACAATAATGCTGTCTCCTTAGAATTCATCACCAACCTTGATGAAGATCATTTGACTGAAGTGGGCTCTGTTTGACCTTCCTGTTGTTGCCCGTTGACAGTTGTCTAGTGACGCCAGTGTTTAAGTGGTAGAATGTGCAACAGTGAATTGAAGTTTTCTACCAATTCCAGGTGTTGGATTCAGCGAAAATATATTTGTGACCTTCGTCAGAAATGTTGCAAAAAAGCCACATATATTTGAAACATTCAACTGCTCAGCTTCAAGTCTTCTCGGTTTACACTGGAGCGTGGGTGTTTTTCTTGTTTACCCGTTTACATGTGCAATTTGTCATCTGAATGTAGAATAGTTAATAATAATAGGCATAGTGCATGGTTGTAATAAACATTCAGGAATTTTTCATTGATGATTCTTTATTAGATTTGATTGAATTACTTGCTGCAGCCATCCTGTAACTGAGATAATGTATGATCTTGATCAAGCTATGTTGATAATGGTTTGTGTTGATTCGCTGGCAAAACTATAGGGTCCTCTACATATATTATTGGGGAAATTACACTGATGTTTGACTCTCTTTTTATTTGTTCAGATTATAATTACCTTTTTTGAGTAATTTTTTTTAAGAGAAATTTATATAATTTTTTACAAAATTAAAAAGGATTATAAGATAAAAGTATAAATAGAGATGAGGATAGTGTAATTTATCTTATATTATTTGTGTTGAGTAGACGTTTCTGGAACCTTATATTATTTGTGTTGAGTAGACGTTTCTGGAAGTGTGGCTTGTCAAATCATTATTCATTAGTCCAATTTATTTAGAAAGGAGGGTCGCACCTCAACACGGACTGCATAAAATTATGTCAGCATTCTCATGAAGGACAATGCATTTCTGCGACCGTGCATAGTTTGAGAGAGATGGTTCAAGGAAAGAAAATGACTTGAGTCAGGAAATGACCGAGCAAATGAAGGAAAAAAACTTTAAACAGGCACTGATTTGGCATTTGGGCCTACTTCATTTGGTGATTGAACGCGGATTTGGCTCAAAAATTTATTGGACGCAAGTCAATTGAGTAGATCTAATCCTCGTTCTTCTATTTGTATTCCTCTACTTACTTTCTAGGTAGTATTTATATGTACGATGATCTCGTTGATTTTTTTTTTTGCCAATTGTATATATCAGATCTTTTTTAGTACATAGGTGTAAAATCTTTAAATAGTAAAGTTCTATGGAAATGTACTACTGTTCTTCAAGATTTTGGAATAAAAGTATTTAAACATCGCAATTGATTACAAATGTGCTTCTAAATAACAAAAAATGATCATCAATAACATTAGATTACATGGAACGAAAACTAAAAGAACTAAGCCAAGACCGATTTTACCTGCTTAAAGAGATTGGCAATAGCCACAAAGCTCTTCAAATGGCAATAGCAGATTTTACCTGCTTAAAGAGATTGGCAATAGCCACAAAGCTCTTCAAATGGCAATAGTACGGTAGGGGTGAGCAACGATTCAGTTCGATTAATAATCAAACCAAAAAAAAAAAGATTAATCGTTTATCGAATCGAAATTTTTTTCAAAAATATTACACCATTACAAAGGTTCGAACCGAGCACCTTTGACACATATTTTTCACTCTAACCAACTTAGCAAACAACAATATAAAATTATATCTAAGTAACATTTACAAGATACAACAATAATAAAAGCACCCACCGAGATTCGAACGGCAATTCGGATGGTAAAATGTCTCTCTAATCAAAAAGGCAAACAATGTTATACGCAATAAATGTTATTTTATATATCATATAATTTTTTATTAATCCGATAATTAACAGAACCGATCGGTTAATTTACTGAACTGAATCGAAAACTAAAAACTTAAATTTTTTTAACCGTTAATTGAACCAAAAATTATTCGAAAAATTTGAGTTCGGTTCGATCGGTTAATCGGTAAATTTTGCTCACCCTAAGCATGGGTCTACTTAAAATCAACTAACGCTGCACTTTTGAATTCTGCGGGTGGTATCAATTTTATAATTTGTAACGATGAGGGAATCTTTATCTCTGCCACTAGTTCTTACTGCGAGGGAAGCTCTCCTCTTATTCTTGAAACTACTGTCATTCGAGACGCTCTACGTTTCACAAAATCTCAAGACCTGCCTTCTTTTGTTACTTAGTCTGACTCTAAGACTCTAATCAATGTACTCAACAAGGAATAAACTACTCCCTCGGTATATCTCAACACTTGTTGCTAACATTTTTTGGTTGGGTCAACATGTAATCTTGCTAGCTTCTCTTTTTGTTTTCGAGAAGCAAATAAAATTGCGTATTGGGCAGCAAATAGGGCACAACTTTGTAAGGATGAAAGGATTTGATCCTCTATCCGCCCTCTGGAACTTGAGTTTATTTTGTCGGATGACCTTTTTGAGTTTTGCTCTCGCCGACTTTAATATATCATGTCTTTTTTTCGATTAAAAAAAAAAGGCTCATTTTATTATAAATTGACTTGGAACAACAGAAAAAATGCTACGTGACCCTCGAATAATAACTACACAAAAAGGGATTAGTTCCTGGGCTATTTGCATTGAGTTCTGTCAGGAACCTGGTTTATAGAAGGGATAAGAGGATTACATGACAGCGGCAATGCCGGGGCTGGTGACGGTGGCAGCGACAGCGTTAGCAGCCTCCCCGTATGGCTTCCAGAGCCCACTCTCCGGCAGACGCGTGGCCTTCACCACCCCGTTTCCTTACGCCGATCGGCTCGCCCGCCTCCTTGAGCTTCATACCGCCGTCCCGCTCCACCTCCCCACTGTCGTCGTGGAACCCACCCCTCTCACCCTCGCCGCCCTCCGGCCCTACCTTACAGCCGGGGCCCTTGATCCCTTCGCCGCTCTCGCATTCACCTCCCGCAATGGCATAACCGCTTTCTCCCTCGCCCTCAGCAACGCGGTCGGACCCCGGCCGCTCTCCGACTCGGGCGAGGCCTTCACCATCGCCGCCCTCGGTAAGGACGCCGAACTCCTCCACGAAGGACTTCTCTCAAGATTTTGCCGGAACCTCAACCGAATCAGGGTCCTCGTGCCGGAGATCGCATCCCCAGCGGGCCTGGTGGAGTCGCTTGGCGCCGGGGCCGGGAGGAGGGTACTCTGCCCCGTGCCCTTTGTCGTTGATCTGGAAGAGCCACCGGTGGTGCCGGATTTCCTGAGAGATCTGGAGGCGCGTGGTTGGAATCCTCAAAGGGTTTGTGCTTACGAGACGAGGTGGAAGGGAGCGCGCTGCATGGAGGGGCTGGTGGCGTTGGATGCGGCGCTGGACGCCATACTGTTCACGAGCTCCGCGGAGGTGGAGGGTTTGATGAAAGGGCTGGAGGCGCTGGGTTGGGACTGGGGGAAGGTAAGGCGGCGGTGGCCGGAGATGGTGGTGTGCGCACATGGCCCAGTGACCGCAAAAGGCGTGGAGAGGTTTGGGGTTTCTGTCGATGTGGTGAGCTCTAAATTTAGCAGCTTTGATGGAGTTGTTGAAGCTCTCGCTTCGAAGTTGAGATGAGAGCTGCGGGTGAGGAAAAATGAGATCCAAAATCTGCAACCTTCGTTTTAATTTCTAGAATTATTGCTCATTACTCATTAAGTTCAACTGGGGTATTTTTGATTTAATTAAATCCATCTCAATCTTAATACTCACTGGTTAATATAGTTTCTCACTGTTAAGGCATCAAGTATTTGAAGACTTACTGGTGCAAGCAAACATTGTTATCATCTTTATTGTTGAATTGGAGGATTATTTACAAATCTCAACAGAAAATTTAATATTATAAAGTAGTCAGCAGCAAAATTAGGAGGCGAAGAGAAGGCAAAATCTTGAATTAGGTTACAGGGCGAAAGCTCGAGTCCTACAGCAGCAGCTCGTCTAATTTCTGGATTGTGGCTGGGTTCCGCAATGCAACTGTTTTTTTGCAGCAGCTCGTGGACAGACTACAACTTAACCATGAGCGTTGCAGATATATCCAACCATACCAACCCTTGAAGGTTACAGAAGAAAATGATTGATGTACCTCATCTGGTACGTTTGTAGTAAGGCTTGATTAACACCATTAGTAGCACAGGGTTCAGAGTTACTCTGGCAAACTGTCGTCTTCTTCCGTGTTATCTGGTGCTCGTGAAGCAGGAAAAAATTCCTCCTCCGGATACATGGTTGTAAACAACTGCCATAAACCACAATCTAGTCAGTATTATGGCAAAGATAATTCAGATATTGTCTTTGGCATATGATTAAGTAGCTAATGGGATTTCCTTAAACGTTGGACCTTTCATGGCTCTAGAGGTCACCAAGATATCCTTGGCGTGCTATTGTACATTGGTTTTTTCAAAGTTAAAAATGATATCAAGAATTGATTGAAGCAATATCCTAAAACCAAAACATGAGAAGCAGCACAAATGCAAAACTTTAAAAATTTTGGTCGGCATTACCTTCAATTATAGCTACAGGGACGCAGAAGTCTTTTAAGCAAAGGCAAAACAGTATCAAACAGATTTAGACTAGTATTATAGTAGAGACAGGAAGACAACCTAGGATGGCAGCAAACAATTACTGAAGCAATTTGCTAATTTACCTTTTTGGTTGTCTCCATTATGCATCTGTAGTCAAGATTCTCATCAGGCATTGGACACGAACATACAGCACCAAATGAAGCCTGGTTATAGTATAGAAATTTTATCAATGTGTACAGAAACATATATCCAGTTAAAGGATGGATATTTATTATTGCTAAAATATTTTGGCAATTGTCAGAGAGCATGAACCAAATAGTTTCCCATCTTATTAATAAAGTTTACTATCAAACTAAAAAAAAAAAGAAATCCAAACAAAATAATGAACATAAAGAGATTGTCCTGAAAGTACTAATCTATAGTGGATTGTGATACTGTGTTGCCTTGCTAAAGGATTCAAGTGTTGTGGTCCAACACTGCACAAGTGAGATACATTATCAGATCATACAATACAATCTATCGATTGCGACTAGAATCCAGCCGAACATAACCTAGCCGAACACTAGTTTTCTTGGATTGTGTACTAGCCCAACTCAACATTGCTTGATTGTATTTGGATCATGCCTACCTAGCTTGATTGCGACTAGAATCAAGCCGAACACAACCTCCAGCAGAGGGCCATGTTTTATGTCAATGCAGCCAATTTTTAGGGTTCATAGCTAAATGTAACTACCTACTCTATCATCAGCCTTAGCCTGAATTATCATTTTTCACTATACAGCAAGAACTAAAAATGGTGGTTGCACATGTAGTCTTCTGTCATTCTACTGTTACTTTTATTTTAGAAATCAACATTGCATGCTGGATATTGTAATACATGTGTTATGCTAACTCGAAAGATGGACAGATATTTTGAAGGAACAGAGGCTTTTATAGCCGTATATATAGATGACATCTTGATTTTCTCAGAAGATGAAAAACAACATGAAAAACATTTGAGAACCATGTTATCTATCTGACAAAAATGGGGGTCAGTCTTGTCACCAACAAAGATGAAGATAGCAGTGACAGAGGTAGAATTCTTGGGGGCAGTTATAGGCAACAGAAGAATAAAATTACAACCCCATATTATCAGAAAAATTGCTGACTTTGAAGAAGAAAGGCTAAAGAGTAAGGCAGGATTAAGGTCTAGCAGTTCTCGGGAATTGTCTGCCTTGTAAGTGTGCTACTGAATGGTTCTGTCCGGGAATTGCTCTAACTCCCCGACTTGCTAAGTGATTCGCTATATGCTGTACATTGTAGCGAAAATTGGTGTGGCTGGTATTTGACAGTCGTCCAATTAAGGACCTCGACAAGAGCAAGTTGCTCTCACCACCTTGCCAACCTTCATAACCATGAGTTTGTAACACCAATTGAATATGGTGTCTAAAGTCGATTATGCTGATAGTTATGTCAGGGGCCGCATATGCAAGCTGCGACCCGTTTGAAAGGTCCATTTCCATAGAGCTAATGATAGCTCTGTCATCTCTCTAGCGAGTGTCTCGTATTTAAAGGAAGCTGAAAGAGACAAGGATCTCTTACAAGAATTTACTGAAATTGAGGCAGACAAAAAGAGAAAAGGGAAACAGCCCTTAATTCCAGAAAATGATGATGATTACTATTACCAAAGTTATCAGGATAGATCAAAACAAGGAATTCAGATCAGAGAGACAGCCAATGCTATGTTAGAAGAATGGGAGCTAATCCAAACAACTACCAGTGAAAAGGCAAGGACAAGAAAAGTCTGTAATAGACTTTACAATATAAGCCTAGTTATGATAATTCCCGGTATTAAAGAATTTAAAGTCACAGCAATTCTTGATACTGGTGCAACGGTCTGCTGCAGGAGGTGGATTACAGACTATGAGACATTGGACTAAAAATCAAGTCACCTGCAGACTTGATATAATTAATCCTGATATAACAATTCAAGATAAGCCTCTAAAACATATAACACCCCTCATGAAGGAGCAATTTGAGAGGCACATAAAGACTTTACTGAAAATAGAGATCATAAGACCTAGCAGTTCTAGGCACAGAACCATAGCAATCATGGTAAACTCTAACACATCTGTAGACCCAACTACTGGCAAAGAAGTTAAAGGAAAGGAAAGAATGGTCTTTAATTATAGATCATTAAATGATAATACTTATAAAGACCAGTACACTCTGCCAGGGATAAACACAATATTAAAAAGGATCTACTGCTCAGTCTGTATTCCCTTATCTGGTCCTCTACAGTAGGATTTGCGGACATGGTTTCCCTGTCTGAGATAGATGGTCTAGGAGCCAACATCTCGGTTTTAGTTCTTGAACTCATGACTTAAGTTTTTGTTTCTCTTCGTGGAAGATTTGTGCTGGGTTCTTATACACGTAAATCTTCCCTTTTGGTTTAGGAACTGATTCTTTATCCTTTATACTTAGTTTTTGAAGATCCTTTTGTAAACTGTGGTCTGTTATACAACTAATGATAATAAAAACCTTTAGCTAATTGTTCACTATGGTGCCTTCTTAGGAAAACGAAGGTCTGGTACTTTTCCTCTTTCGCGAGTACTTTCCCCTTTATCGTTTCCTAAGTACACGTCTCCTTAGCTTAAATTATGCTTTAGGTTTAGATTATCAAGAGTAATATAATCAACACACTGATAATAACTGCTGTATGAACAAAAATAGACAATAATGGCGGTTAACGTTTTCCAGTTCTTGAAGGGTCTTGAGATTTTGGGCTTTGTGTATCTCGTAGGTCCGCTTCATCATTTCAAATTCTTCATCCATGGATCACGGATATGTAAACATTAGCTCTCCTGTTAGCTCTTCAAGTTCGTTAAATTCAGCTTCATCTGCTCCTCCTAAGGTGCCCCAGTATTGGGCAGTGAGGACGTCCTGCTTGGCTTGTCTTCTGGCTTGTTTGATGCCGATCAATCCTTTGATGCGATCAAGCAATTTTTCAAGAATCATCTGAAAAAGCAAATTAAATTACAAAATATATATTAGATAACTAGTGAATTGTTTAGGCGGGTTCACCATCCGCCGTTCTCCCTTAATGGTGGTGCTTTGATATCAGGTCGCTGATTTTATAGACGACCTGTCTTAACTGCTCCATGACTTCAACAGGAGCTTCCTCAGCTTCTTTTATGGCTTCTTCCAGCTTTGATAGATGCTCTTCTTGGTCTTCGAGATTCTTTGTTATTATCATGTTTGCCGTCAGTCGAGACAGTGAGTCGGCCAATATGTTTAATTTTCCGTCAATATGCTCAAAGTTTATTGTGACTCCAGTCCCAATGATAAAATCTACGAAGTTAATCCATCTTACCCTTGAAGGTTTATTCTGACTTGATTTATTATGAAAACTGATTATTGCCTGGCAATCAGAGACTAATAATGTAAAAGAACTATAGTAGTGGAAGACAGATGATGACAGGCACTGTTAGCCTACTCATCTGATAAGAACGAATATAATGAGTGGAAGGCAGGGCACTGTTAGCCCACGAGGACACTCTAAAAAGAATCAATTATTAGTGGATGATGGGGCCCCATGAGCACCCACACTAATAATTCAGATTCTCTAGAATGCTCTCAGCCTACTATAAATATGTGTGAAGTATGAGACTGAAGGCACGCTTGCATAACAAGAGTTCCTACTTTCTCAAGTGAGATTTGCCAATAAAATTTTCAAGCCTTCATAAAATTTTCTTGTCTTCTTCCTTTGTCCTTGTGCTTTTACATTCCTTGGATCGTTCCTGCACTTTGTTTGAGTCCGTGACCGGTTCAAGAAGACGCGTTCCGTTTACTCCTGGTATCAGAGCAAGGTTCTTAAGGTCAAGGTACCCCATAGACCAACTCTGTAATCCACCCCATAGACCATGGATGATAGGGAAAGCGTAGGTGAAAAGAATTTTGAATTTGTTCTCCTCGATCATCATTTGTCCATATTTTAACTTTAAATGTGCGGTTTGCTGTGAATTAACCCCGTTTATCAGTATGGGGTACGCACTTGGTTCCAATGCTTCCACTGGTATGGACTCTTGGTCTATGGAGCAGACCGTTGCACCAATATCAAGAATTGCTGTGACTTTAAATTCTTTAATACCGGGAATTATCATAACTAGGCTTATATTGTAAAGTCTATTACAGACTTTTCTTGTCCTTGCCTTTTCACTGGTAGCCGCATGACACCCATATCCGCATTTTTAAGCGAAAACATTCAGATAAAGTTAAAAAGTGTAAATGTTTCATTTGTGGCGAAGAAGGCCACTTTGCCAGAGAATGCAAAAGAGAGCGGGGCAACATTGCCAGAGCCGCTATCGTGGAGAATCTCGAGCTGTCTGATGCTTGGGATGTCCTTTCTGTGGACCATAATGAACCAGATAGCGATGCTATCTGTTCATTTTCTGAGGGGGAGGGGGGAGCAGCCGGTTCTTACTCGGCTGAAATAAGGGACCTCCCTTATGAACAAGTTCTGATGATCTCAACAGAAGCACCATCCTGGAGGAAAAGACCAGACACCATCCCAGATTGTCAACATGACTGGGAAGACAATCGTCCGATTCCAACAGGACGAGAGAAATGCTCTTTATAAGTATTATCATTTAATGATCTATAATTAAAGACCATTCTTTCCTTTCCTTTAACTTCTTTGCCAGTAGTTGGGTCTACAGATGTGCCAGAGTTTACCATGATTGCCATGGTTCTGTGCCTAGAACTGCTAGGTCTTATGATCCCTATTTTCACTAAAGTCTTTATGCGCCTCTCAAATTGCTCCTTCATGAGGGGCGTTATATGTTTTAGAGGCTTATCCTGAATTGTTATATCAGGATTAATTATATCAAGTCTGCAGGTGACTTGATTTTTAGTCCAATGTCTCATGGGGTCTTCACCAATATACCCCTGATTCTTTAAGCTCTCTATTAATGAGCTAAATTTTTCCTTAAATTTCTTGGACTCAATTCCACAGTCATAAGCTACTGCCCTCTGAATCTCAATGTAATCGAATTCTGACAGGTCTAACTCTTGTATAGCTGTTGTTGCTGCTATCTCGGCTTCTGCTCTTGTGTTGATGGTTGTGATGCTCTTGTAAAAGGTTACAGATTGTCCTTCAATTCGTAATCCGCCTTGCATTGCTCGGATAAAATTACAACCTAGTAGCATTTGTATGCCATCATGCTTTCCCATAGGGAAAGCGTAGGTGAAAGGAATTTTGAATTTGTTCTCCTCGATCATCATTTGTCCATATTTTAACTTTAAATGTGCAGTTTGCTGTGAATTAACCCCGTTTATCAGTATGGGGTACGCACTTGGTTCCAATGCTTCCACTGGTATGGACTCTTGGTCTATGCAGCAGACCGTTGCACCAGTATCAAGAATTGCTGTGACTTTAAATTCTTTAATACCGGGAATTATCATAACTAGGCTTATATTGTAAAGTCTATTACAGACTTTTCTTGTCCTTGCGTTTTCACTGGTAGTTGTTTGGGTTAGCTCCCATTCTTCTAACATAGCATTGGCTGTCTCTCTGATCTGAATTCCTTGTTTTGATCTATCCTGATAACTTTGGTAATAGGGTTTAGGGTTTAGGATTTAGGGAATGGGAGCTAACCCAAACTGATAAGGCAAAATCTTCCACGAAGAAAAACAAAAACTTAAGTCATGAGTTCAAGAACTAGAACCGAGATGTTGGCTCCTAGACCATCTATCTCAGACAGGGAAACCATGTCCGCAAATCCTACTATAGAGGACCAGATAAGGGGATACAGACTGAGCAGTAGATTACGGCATGAAGCTCAGAGGAGATTACGACCAGAAAGAGGATACCAACGAAGCCTCGAATCACAGATGAACCCTGATGCAGAATTATCAATTTCCCAACATAGGAGGGCACAACAAGTGCCCGCAGAAACACTCTATCAGGCAGGTTGGTCTGAACGAAACCATAGGGTTTACCAACACTACTCTGATGAGAGAGTGCTTGTCACGGAAGGCTCGCAAGTAGAGCTTCCTTTCATTAACGACCAAAGCTACGAACAGTTACGCCAGGCAAGATTACAACATTTACACTTGGGTATGGTAATGGTAAGGCTCCAGACACTGCGCCGAAGAAGTGCAGGTGTAAATGCATTAGTGCTCTTACGAGACACTCGCTGGAGAGATGACAGAGCTATCATTAGCTCTATGGAAATGGACCTTTCAAACGGGTCGCAGCTTGCATATACGGCCCCTGACATAACTATCAGCATAATCGACTTTAGACACCATATTCAATTGGTGTTACAAACTCATGGTTATGAAGGTTGGCAAGGTGGTGAGAGCAACTTGCTCTTGTCGAGGTCCTTAATTGGACAACTGTCAAATACCAGCCACACCAATTTTCGCTACAATGTACAGCATGTAGCGGATCACTTAGCAAGTCGAGGAGTTAGAGCAATTCCCGGACAGAACCATTCAGTAGCACACTTACAAGGCAGACAATGGGTGATTCAGCCAGCAGCATCAACCGCTTTGCAAAATCCACAAACAGCTTTAATCAATGCCAGATCTGACGGGACACTGGCAGTTCAATTTTCAGGGTACTCAGACACCAGACACGTTGAAAATGAGAATGAAGCCCAACCAGAAAACAATGAGGAATCTGTCTACATGGTAACAGCATATGAGCTGTTCGAAGAAGAAGAAGAAGAGGATGATGACGACTTTGAAATGTATGCCATCATGCTTTCCCATAGGGAAAGCGTAGGTGAAAGGAATTTTGAATTTGTTCTCCTCGATCATCATTTGTCCATATTTTAACTTTAAATGTGCGGTTTGCTGTGAATTAACCCCGTTTATCAGTATGGGGTACGCACTTGGTTCCAATGCTTCCACTGGTATGGACTCTTGGTCTATGCAGCAGACCGTTACACCAGTATCAAGAATTGCTGTGACTTTAAATTCTTTAATACCGGGAATTATCATAACTAGGCTTATATTGTAAAGTCTATTACAGACTTTTCTTGTCCTTGCGTTTTCACTGGTAGTTGTTTGGGTTAGCTCCCATTCTTCTAACATAGCATTGGCTGTCTCTCTGATCTGAATTCCTTGTTTTAATCTATCCTAATAACTTTGGTAATAGTAATCATCATCATTTTCTAGAATTAAGGGCTGTTTCCCTTTTCTCTTTCTGTCTGCCTCAATTTCAGTAAATTCTTGTAAGAGATCCTTGTCTCTTTCAGCTTCCTTTAAATACTGAATTTCCTTTAATAGGAAATCCGTATATCCTAGGAGTTCTCTGATGAGTGCCTCCTTACTTCCGTATGGTTGAGGTTCTGCCTTTATAATATTTAGTTTTCTGCCTAAAATGAACATGGAACACATAGGACAGGTGGTTGTTTCACAATTCGGACAATATGCTCTCATCCTCTGGTTTGTGTTTTCTTTACAAAGAGAGCATTTCTCTCGTCCTGTTGGAACCGGACGATTGTCTTCCCAGTCATGTTGACAATCTGGGATGGTGTCTGGTCTTTTCCTCCAGGATGGTGCTTCTGTTGAGATCATCAGAACTTGTTCGTAAGGGAGGTCTCTTATTTCAGCCGAGTAAGAACCGGCTGCTCCCCCCTCCCCCTCAGAAAATGAACAGATAGCATCGCTATTTGGTTCATTATGGTCCACAGAAAGGACATCCCAAGCATCAGACAGCTCGAGATTCTCCACGATAGCGGCTCTGGCAATGTTGCCCCGCTCTCTTTTGCATTCTCTGGCAAAGTGGCCTTCTTCGCCACAAATGAAACATTTACACTTTTTAACCTTATCTGAATGTTTTCGCTTAAAAATGTGGATATGGGTGTCATGCGGCTTCCCTTTGTAGGTTTTTGACTTTCGCAGCCCATATCTTTTGGATTTTTGGTAGTATCCAGGTATAGGGATCTTATTACAGAATGAAAGATCCTTCAGACTCTTCTGCAGAGCTGCTCGTTTACATTGTTCAGACAAGTACTATAAGTGAAGTGTATTCGTGGGAAAACACCCACTAAATTGCCTGGGAATTTTTCCATGAAAGCTAATTCTAGCTCCTTTCCAATTAATGGTGGCATCTTACACTGGCAGTTCAGTTTTCAGGGTACTCGGACACCAGACACGTTGAAAATGAGGATGAAGCCCAACCAAAAAACAAAGAGGAATCTGTCTACATGGTAACAACATATGAGCTGTTCGAAGAAGAAGAAGAAGAAGAGGATGATGACTTTGCAATCCTTCGATACTTGAATACGGAGGAACACCAACAGTCAAAGTGGGACCAAGAAAGTGATGAAGAAGGAGATGAAGAAGACATCCACGAGATGGCTCCCGTATGGGATAAATACGGAGATACTGAATCTGACAGAGAAGATGTCTTGCTTAATGAAAATGTCTACACACTTGAAGACATGGAATTACCCAGCTCTAAGAGACTTGAAGAATAATGTGGAAACGGCATTTTCCACAGGGGACTCGTCTGTAACAAAACTTCCTAGAGACGCGATAATAGGGCCAGCCATGTACCCCCCAAGTGCAAGATATGAACATCCGCCAATGACAATACCAATTGTCAATTCACGGGCATCTAACTTGAAGGGAGGATACCTAAATCAACAGTCTGAAAATTACAATTTACCTACAGCTCAAATGGGTCAAGGAGCTATATTGGTCTTGCCAAAAGATATCGGCAGATATCACGATGTGATTTCCCGCTGGGAATCAATTACATAAAATCTCATTAATGAAAAGAATTGGTTCGACAACAAAGCCAAGGTGATTTTTATTGAGAACTTATTAGGAGAAACAGAGAAAAAGACGTGGATGCAGTGGAGGATGGCATATCCTTCTGAGTATGAAGAATTGGTAAATATCTCAGATGATCCACAAAACATCACTTCACAGATACGAAGGATGTTTTTACTTGAAGACCCTGTCACTGGGTCAACAGAAGAGCAAAACCGTGCCTACAATGACATTGAGAGACTGTCATGCAGTAGTATGAAGAATCTTTTTGATTACATTAATGAATTCAAGGTATTAGCAGCCAAATCTGGCCGTATGTATATTTCATCAGAATTATCTGAGAAGTTTTTTCGTCATCAGAGAAACCAATACCAGTAACCTCAAAACAGTTAAACACTGTAATTCAACTATTGGTCAGACTAAGAGAAGACGTTGAGGATCTGAAAGTAGCAGTCAGACGTCTTGAATCTGAAAAATCCAAAGAATTGGCTAAACCAGAAGATTTAGCACAGGCAATAGACAGTTTACAAAAGGATCTTCAAAAACTAAGTATAAAGGATAAAGAATCAGTTCCTAAACCAAAAGGGAAGATTTACGTGTATAAGAACCCAGCACAAATCTTCCACGAAGAAAAACAAAAACTTAAGTCATGAGTTCAAGAACTAGAACCGAGATGTTGGCTCCTAGACCATCTATCTCAGACAGGGAAACCATGTCCGCAAATCCTTCTGTAGAGGTATTTAAAGGAAGCTGAAAGAGACAAGGATCTCTTACAAGAATTTACTGAAATTGAGGCAGACAGAAAGAGAAAAGGGAAACAGCCCTTAATTCCAAAAAATGATGATGATTACTATTACCAAAGTTATCAGGATAGATCAAAACAAGGAATTCAGATCAGAGAGACAGCCAATGCTACGTTAGAAGAATGGGAGCTAACCCAAACAACTACCAGTGAAAACGCAAGGACAAGAAAAGTCTGTAATAGACTTTACAATATAAGCCTAGTTATGATAATTCCCGGTATTAAAGAATTTAAAGTCACAGCAATTCTTGATACTGGTGCAACGGTCTGCTGCATAAACCAAGAGTCCATACCAGTGGAAGCATTGGAACCAAGTGCGTACCCCATACTGATAAACGGGGTTAATTCACAACAAACCGCACATTTAAAGTTAAAATATGGACAAATGATGATCGAGGAGAACAAATTCAAAATTCCTTTCACCTACGCTTTCCCCATGGGAAAGCATGATGGCATACAAATGCTACTAGGTTGTAATTTTATCCGAGCAATGCAAGGCGGATTACGAATTGAAGGACAATCTGTAACCTTTTACAAGAGCATCACAACCATCAACACAAGAGCAGAAGCCGAGATAGCAGCAACAGCAGCTATACAAGAGTTAGACCTGTCAGAATTCGATTACATTGAGATTCAGAGGGCAGTAGCTTATGACTGTGGAATTGAGTCCAAGAAATTTAAGGAAAAATTTAGCTCATTAATAGAGAGCTTAAAGAATCAGAGGTATATTGGTGAAGACCCCATGAGACATTGGACTAAAAATCAAGTCACCTGTAGACTTGATATAATTAATCCTGATATAACAATTCAGGATAAACCTCTAAAACATATAACACCCCTCATGAAGGAGCAATTTGAGAGGCACATAAAGACTTTACTGAAAATAGGGATCATAAGACCTAGCAGTTCTAGGCACAGAACCATGGCAATCATGGTAAACTCTGGCACATCTGTAGACCCAACTACTGGCAAAGAAGTTAAAGGAAAGGAAAGAATGGTCTTTAATTATAGATCATTAAATGATAATACTTATAAAGACCAGTACACTCTGCCAGGGATAGGACAAATTTTTATGTATAAAAACATTAAAACTTGATTTAAATCATGTATAACTTGATTTATCTGGGATCAGTTCAAACAAAAAAGATTTAGGTATTTGGACTGAAGTAAAAAGGTTAGGTTTGGGTAATGACTCTCTATGAGGCCAAAATACCAAAATAATATTTTATACCTAATGGGACAGAATAAAGGTAGGGCCACATGCTGAATCAGATGATGCCACATGGCCAGCTAGACCCAGCCCATCTTGTAAAACCGGCAGCGGATAATACAACCTAGCCCACCCACCTCTTTGGGTAGACAGATGGCGCATAAATTTGCAGGCTAGCGCTCCAGCCAGCCCAAGCACACAGATGGAGGACAACAACATTGCACAATGAAGACTAATATGGCTTTATACATATTATACTATTCTCGACACTTATATAAGTGGTGGTAAAAGTCGGCTGAGGTGGAGGACCTTCCCTTATTACACTCTTTCCCACCTAACTACTCAGTTGGAATGACTTGACTATTGCATGGTGTTCCCAAAGGCTCAACTCCGAGGAGACACTTCTGCAAGTGTCGATAGGGTTCGACTTCCACTCAACCACATCTGATTGGTTCAATTAAGCCGTGTCATCTCTCAGGCATATACAAAAACGGATTTCATTGGTTGGTGCTTTCATTGAGATGACAATCGACCAAGAAGAATCATGGGAGACTCACCATAGCACTTCCCAGATAAGAGAGCACACCTCAACACTACTGCACCACCCGGTGAATTTGTAGTGACCCCCGAGGCATGGTTCACTGTGCCTCAAGCAAGTGTAGCAAATGGAAAGAATGATGGCACCTCTTATCAGACGGGCCAGAACGACCCCTCGTCTGGTCGAATCGACTGCCTAGTACCCCTAACTGGTGCAAGTGATCCCTCCAATCGCTCTAGCCAAGCCAACCAGTCGAACATGTGCAACTAGGTCGATCATTAGGCCCGCCAAAAGGCACCCTAACGTAAGTCTACCTGCATTCATCTGAAGGCTTGCCTCCAAGCGAACATTAGGTCCACACTTGTGCCTCATATAGACAAAGAATAATCGACCGCCCAATTGATTGGCACTCGCTACATGGCAACAACCACTCGACGATCGCCACACACTCCAGAGTTCAAGAAGGGACCAAATGAGCCTCCCCTCATGAATTTTTAGGGGGCAGGAAGAGAAGCTCCGAGTGCGGCGATTTGGTGCCAAAACATCCTGTCTAGGCAACGATTTAAGATTGGCATTTGAGTGGACGTTGCCTCGGCTTCCACCGAGCCGACACCCATGGGGTTACTAATGGCACAACATAGAGGTTGGGCCCGCATACCAAAGCAAATGCCACGCGGTCGATTGTGTTCCAACCCATCTTGAAAAACTGCTGGCAAGCCCTAAGCCAAGGCTGCCCGACGGCTCGACCTAGAGAAGGATCATCCTACCTAGCCCACCACCTCTTCGGGTCAGCAAATTGGCACATAGATCAACAAAGGTTGTCTACATTGCACGGTGAAGAGTAATATGCTTATATGCCCTACGTACATATTATACTTTTTTCGGCACTTATATAAGGGGTAAAAGCGGACCGAGGTAGAAAACCTTCCCTTTTTACACTATTTCCCACCTAATTACTCAGCTGAACTAACTTGACCGTCAGAGGCTATCGCCAAAAGTCCAACCCCAATGGAACTCTTTTTTAGGTGTCGATTGGGTTCGAATCCAACACAACCCCATCCGGTCAATTCGATTAGGCCACATCAACCTCGGGACCGAGTAAGCTTCCTTCATGGGAACTAGATGGCTTTGTAGCCGCAGCCCGAGCTGAAAGGACAAGGGACAAGCAAGGGTTCCTTTGTGTCTATATAGTAAGCTAACAAATAGCTATATATGTTATCACCTTATTAAGTAAAAACCACATTGGTAAAAAATAATAGTTTGAGCTAAATATGTTATAATGAGTAAAATGGGATTATATTTAGAAAATAACCCTTATTTTTATTTTCTAAAATATAAAACATTTAAAATCATTTTAAAAATAGAAAATTTTAAAATTTAAAAGAATAACAAGGATCGAGCCCTACAGGTACAGGCCATGTCATCCAAGCTACAACTCCCAAACTCTGACCACAACAAAACTCAAGATGTGCGTAGTTAGGTTTTGTTATGGATCAGCTAGCCTGTTTTACATGTTTATCAATGCATATTAATATACATACAGAATCATATTACACCTCATTCTAAGCTTATATCCTCCAGGAATTAAACATCAAAAGTAATTCTAACACTGATATATAAAATGTAAAATATAAAATGCAAATGTAAAATTATAAAATGTAAAATATTTCTATCTGAAATATAAAATGTGAAATATAATTATTTATTCAAATTATTACTATTTTTTAATACTGATCTAGTTAGATCTAAATGCAAATGAGATAAGAGATAAAATACAGAATTAAGGAGCTATACCCAAAAGGTGAATTGAGATTAAAAAAAATCATGCCTGCTCCTGATCTTGAACATATGTTATGCTCCATTTAAGAACTGGCTTGTTTTCTCCTTCAGCACCTTCGCTATTTGTGGATAAACTAATACCATCAGATTTTTCAACTTCTGTACCAAGAAATAGAGCATTCTTAGCAGCATTTATATGTTCCTTCCCCAAGATGGCATCATTACATGGTGTTGAAAGATACACCACAAACCTGAAAAATTAAGTACAATAAACTATCTCATCTGTGCAGACATGGAAATATAAAACACTGCTTTTGAAAATTCTACAACAAGCTTTGCAGCAAAAGTGATAGGTTCTTTAGAAATTCTCAAGACAAAAAAAAAGCACTACTTGAGAAAAATCTGTGTGATTATTTGAAAGGGCCTAACAGAAATATATGCTTCAATCAAGTTGAAATAAGGGTAATACTAATGTGTTAACTTACAATCCAGGAGGACAAACTGCTACATTTTGGCTCAATTGAAGCACTTGAATTGCCGTTGATTGTTCCGGATACAATGCTACATAAAGAGAAAGTCAATTGTGTTTATCTCATAAGATCAGGAAATGCAGTTAAAATTGGAGAATTGTAGGTGAGACTGGAGTAGGGGTGATATAGAGGTCAATATCCAGCAAGTCTGTTGATAGTAAATCTTACACTTTGGGGGAAAAACCACCAAAACATTTGATGAATCAGGTAGTATAGAGCCACTGGTAATGCAAATTCCTTTGGCAACTTTCCCAGAAAAACTTGAGGCCTTCTCTTTGTGCATGATATTTCCAGGTGGTATAGAAGATGGAACTTTAAATGATGGGTCCATAATCACCTGATTGCTGAATACATCCTGGCCAGATCCCAATCTAACACCTTTGTACTTTCCAGTTTCCTGCATTTTCAAAAGTATCATAACAGCAAAGCTGCATCAACCATGAATACCTTTTCACCTTTATAATAAAAACTCACATTACTGCAATGAAATTAACAGAATAATGCTGAAAGAAAGAAACAGCTAAAAGCAAGGAAGATAATGTGTTGAAGTGAATATTTATGTCCACAAGGGACAGCATGTTCGGACGCTAAGATAATACAATGTTATGAGGGAACTTCTTTTCAAGAAACAATGTTACGCCGGAACTTAGCCAACAAATAATTTGACAGAAATGTTGAAATTATGATAACCAGATGTGTTCCTTGTGCTAGCATAGCAAGATAATTAGGATAATACAACGATGAGAAAAGGATCAGTGGTTTCAAAATTTCAGAACTGTGGTAATTTAGTTTATCTTAAAACACAAGCTATCTAGGTTAAGGCCATTAAAAGGGGCCTGCAAGAACCTAAAAAAGCTACCAGCAGTGGCAAATCACTGCCAATTAGCATTCACATGTGAAGATTTTATACCTTATCAATAAGAAGTGCAGTCACTGGCATACGCAAGACCTGCATGAGCACAATCAAAACAAAACACATGTGAATCAGGTGTCAGTCCAACTATATCGCAATTAAAAAATGCATCTGAACCAGGACAGACAATAAACATATGTGATGCAATACATTCATATTTAGGATAATCGTAAAACAGAAATAATGATATACTTTTATCACATTTAGCTCTATTTCACTAATCCAAAAAAAATTGTAGTTGATTTCTGATTATCTGTTGTTTTATTTTTTACTTAGAATTACTTGCATCTAGCAGACATAGGAATGGAAGCTACTGAAGACTTACATAAAGAGCACCTTTAACAGCTGCGCAACGACAGAAAGCCTGAGGTAGTTCTCCATGCCCAAAGATGGGATAGAGGAATGCACCTACTGCATTAGGAAACCTGTCATGACATCAGTCTGTAATTAATGGCTTTCAAGGCCAGGCCACTATGGGAAACAAGAAGCATGTCTCAGACAAAAGATAAAGCAACTGGAGAAAAAAAATAAAGTTAATGCAAGGATAAGTACAAAATTTGTTTAGGTAAGCAAAGATGAAATAGAAACAGCTATACTTACTGATCAAATATTAGTACAGTAACAGACATAAGTAAGAATCTGTAGATGTAATTAGTATAAAAGCAACCCAATTTTATTTTTTGAAACTTCAGTTCCATAAAGCTTCCTCTAACATGCCTCACGAGTCTTATGTCAAATTCAAAATTCACCAACAGTAATAAGCTAGATGGAAGCATTTAAGCAAGTGTTGAAACTTACCGAGCAACAGATTTAGTGTAAAGAGCCAAACTCTCAATGCCATCTTTTGTCTTGATTAATTTCTTGCATGACTCTACATCCTCTTGGTCATAATTTGCCAGTATAATTGCGTATATAATCATCCTACAACATGACATAAATTATCAATTATCTATTAGTTTTAGACAGATCAAATACATCAGCCTGAACATCAAACTAGGCAGGACGAAGAATGCTAAACATCAAATTCCACAAGGATCAATATGCATGTCCAGATAAATACAAAATGGCAATCACGTAAAAATTCCATAACAAAATAGAAGAGACGATGAGGTCGAGTACACAAATCAATTCTGAGTGCATGAAAACTAAAACAAATTGAAAACGTTTAGCAAGACGATAATAGTGGTACTTACGCTCTAATCTTGGGAGGGAGCCTTTTGCTCTTAAGGAAATCCGAGAAGGGCATTTCCATGCTCTCTGGCGGTATCTTATCGACCCCCTGCACTTCTGAATCGCCACTTTCTTCAGATGCGATGTGGTTCTGGATAAGCCTCAAGAATTTGGTCAGCTGACTCTTCTCCGCAAGGCCGAGGGTGCGGTCCCGAAAGATGGCCTCCCTCGAGTCGGGCACGGGGCAGAGCTTGCCCTCCCAGTAGATGAGAGTGGCATCGACGCTCTTGAACTCAACGTGGTTGCTGGCCCCTGAGCGCAGCAGCAGATCCACCATTGCATCGGAGCAGTAGAGGAACCTCGGCCCAGCAAGATCCACGAGGAAACCTTTCGAGGGTTCCGGGAAGGAGCCCGAGGTCTCGACGTCGGAGTAGAGGCGGCGGCGCAGGAGATCGAAGACTGCATCATCATCGGAGTCTTTGTCAGCGGATGAGAGAGGGGAACGGTCGTCGTCGTCAACGGGGTGGAGGAAGGATGCGAGGGAGGGGAGCGAGAGGGAGGAGAAATGGGAGCCATAGAAAGGGTTAGGGTCGACGTGGAGGACGGATTTTGCGGCGGAGGCCGCGGCAGCTGAAAGGAGGGATTCGTAGAGGCCAGTGCCGCAGACTATCAGATCGAAGGTGGTGGGATCGATGGAGGGATATTGATTCTCATAAGACGACGAGGGTGGAGAGGGAACCGTCTCGGCAGTGGCCATGGCGGCAGAGACAAGAACAGAGAAAAGTATCAGTGAGCTGATGAACACGAGCGTTGTCGAAGGAACGAGTCGTCGGCGAATCCAAGTAGAAGTAGGGATCTTTTAGTTTTGTCAATTTGTGTGCGGGACTGAGGACGTCTCCTGGTCGTGGGGCGGCGGTGGCAGTAGCAACAATTGCGCCGACGAGAGAGCTTATCTTTGGGCTACCCAATAAAAGTACAGCCCAAGTCGTCTTGTTCGGCCCATAAAATTCTCAAAAAATCGATTAACTAGTAACTACTCATTTTATTAATCAGAAAACTTTTTTTCAAAATTAGCGAGTTCTCTGTAATGAGAATGATGTATAAAACGTATATAATACCATACAGAGTGAAAAAATCACACAAATTAATTGTACTGAGATTTGAACTTAAGATGTTTAAAAAATATATGAAATATTATCATCAATTATGTTATTCAAAAAGTTTTTTTGTTTTCTTTTTATTTCTTTAACTGCATGAGTAAATTACCAATATAATGATCTCTATAGATAGAAAAGAAATAAAATATATAAAAGTATACATCAAACACTAACATGATGTCACCTTAACAAGATGATCTATGTAGATGTGACATGGATGTGGCAATGGACCATCTCTTATTGATCACGTAAGCTACTTAACAGCTGCAATAACACTGAACTCATTTGAAACTAGATGAATTTGAGACGAACCTAGTCTTTTGAAATATATTAAATAATTAACCTTTTTTATAATAATAAATTTTCCATGAACGATGATTGAGAGTATTTTGGTTGGGATGAGGTCCTATAGAAGTATTTCACTCTCCCTAGGGGCGGTGAGCAATATTCTTCGATTCACCAAAATTAAATCGAATCGAATCGAATTTACCAAATTGAATTTATCGAATTAATTTTGGTTCAATTTTTTGTTATTTTTTTTAAATTTTGATTTTCAATTTGGTTTGGTAAATTAATCGACTGACCGGTCGATTAATTTATCGAATTAACCAAATTCTAAATTAAGTATAAAAAATATAAAAAGATATTGCATGATATTATTTGCCACATTGATTAAGTTCAATTATTTCTATGCAGAGTGTTAGGATTCGATTCTCGAAGAAGTATTGTCAAATAATATCTAAAGTGGAAAAAAATGTATTTGTTAAATAAAATTTTGTTAGGTGATTTCGGTCGATTAATCGAACCAAATTGATTTTTTTCTAAAAACGATTAATAAAAAGTACAGTGTTCCAATTCGATTAACTAACTGGTAATCGAATCAACCGATGCTCACCCCTACCTCTCCCTTGTCTCTTTGCCTCCACTTCGTCCCTCTCAAACCACTCTCTGCCCCTCTTAATCCCTTCATCCTATGCTAGTTCCTCTACACAACGCCCATGCCGACTCCTCTAGTTGACATTCATGCTCCCTCCAAGAATTTGACCGATCATGTTGCTCTTGCCCAACTCTCATGGGTAGGGTTGTTCATTAGGTCGACCCAACTTAATGAACCTGACCCGACCTATTTGGGTCGGGTCGGGTACATTTCGACCAAACTTGATCATAATCAGGTTGGGTCTCGGGTTTTAAAATTTAAAACTCGATGACCTAATTATTTATATTTATTTAATTATTTTAAAATATTATATTGAAAATATTTATTTTTTAAATTATTTTTCAAAATTTTTTAATTTTTTTTTTAAAAAAACTCATTCTTACCTAATTGGGTAAACCCGACTACCCGACCTAACCTAATCCAAATTAGGTCGGGACGGATTTGAGAGGTGAAAAATTTTGAACCCGACTCGATTACACTTGGTTGGGTCAGGTAAAATTTTTTCCTAAACCCAAGCCAACCCGTGAACAGCCCTACTCATGGGGCAGGCTCACTATCTTCACAATTTTTTGATTCTACTACTCCATCGGTGATTGTTGCTATTTTGAAGTCAAGAGAAATCTTTTAGGTTTAGATTTTGAAAGGTATATATCCACGATGTTTTTTTTTCTAATAATCTCTCTACCTTCAAGCACATCCAAAATCAAGCAACTCGAAAAGTCCAATTCACATCAGAACAACTCCATGCTTGGCATCGTCGCTTGGGCATCAAGCTTAATTGGTAAGTTTAGGAAGAACCCCCTCTTTCATTCTTGTGCAAGGGTGGGCTGAAAAGCTTTGGTCACATCTCGATTTATTGTCTATTTAAGATATCAAATATGACTTTTTTTGTTTTCTGATTTCAAGATGTCAAGCATGGTACTAATATTCTCACCAATAAACCTTATTAGCTTTGTGGTGATTTCATTCGATTAATCCCATGAATATGATCTTTAGGGTTAATGAATGTTATGAGTGCAAATTCATGGGTCTCGACTTGTTATGGAATGTTGAATATGTTTCTTTGATTGCTAACTGCTTGGGTAAAGCCCTAAAGATTAATGATTAATCGTTCTTCTTTAACAAGATAAGTATATTAGGATTTGTGTCGAAATAGATCTTTATGTACCTTTGTGTTATGGTGTTTGGATTTATGAATATGGAAATAAATTTTCAACTAGTTTCTTACGGGAATATATCATTTTTGTGTTTCACGTAGATTGGTTGGCCACCAAGAGGTCATTTGCCCTAGACAAGCTTCTAAGAAAATTTCTCCACACTTTATTTTTTTTCCCTTAACCTAATTACTTCAAATTAATGCACCCATCCCAACCAACACTCTTACCTTTACCACCCAAGTTAACCCTATTTCACTTCCCTTTAACCTTTCTGCTAGCTCCATTCCACGTCCTAACAATACCACTCTTAACCTTGCTCTAGCATATTGTCCTTTAAATAGGTGTTGAGTGAGCTCTCAATGGTTTTATAGCAAAACTCTCCGGTACTTCTCATAGGATTGCTAGGTGCTATAAGGGCAGTAGAGACGTAGCAGAGGAAGACATGAATGAGGTATTCGAGCGATTGAAGCAGTGAAGATTGATACTTCATTATCAAATGTTTACAGTATATAAATACAAATAGAAGGTTCTAGAGAGAGATCAAAAAAGACTGATAACAGATCAACGAATTGATAACAGCCTTAAATAACTGAGGTGGAGAAGATGAGTGGTGCGGACGCTTGCATGCTACTGTTCACGTAGGAGATATAAGCGGAGCCGTCGGATGAAGATCTTCAACATTCATCTGATCCGTTGATCCTATCTCCTTAATAAGCCCCCGCAAGATAGGTGGTGTTTCGACAACACCTATCTTGGGTCTGTGGCTCAGAAAGAGAGTTGAGGGGACGATCTTTGTTTTTGAGTCGGCCAGTTGCAGAGTGGCTGGAATGTAGTCGACCAAAAGATGTTTGTCTCTGACCTGCTCGCGTACAAAGTGGTAATCAATTGCCAGGTGTTTCATCCTGCTATGCAAGGCTGGGTTGTTTGCCAAAAAGGTGGTTGCAAGGTTGTCGCAATGTAAAACTGGAGTTTAAGGAGGTTTAATTTTGATCTCCTGCAACAAGTTCTTGATCCATGTGACTTCTACTGCTGCATTTGCTAAGGACCAATACTCTGCCTCAGTCGAGGATCGTGCGACAGTCCTTTGCTTCTTGGAAGACCAGCTGATCGGAGTGTTTTCGAGAAATGAGATGTAGCCACTAGTTGAGAACCGGTCATCTATGTTGCCGCCCTAGTCTGAATCAGAGAAGATCTCAAGGCTTAGTGGTCCTTTTGGAGAGATTGTAAGACCATAGGACTCAGTGGATTTAAGATAGCGTAAGACGCGCTTGTAGGCCTGCCAATGTAGATGAGTTTGTGAATGCATAAATTGAGATAATCTGTTTACTGCAAAACATAGATCTGATCTCGTGAACATTAGATATTGGAATGCCCCAACTGTTGGCTTAAGGTTTTCAACCTTGGTCTTAATCTCGATTTTGATGATAACAAATATGGAACTAATGAATCTTTGAGAAATCTTTCAGGTTCCATATCGACTAGCGCACGACATCCTCAATTGAAAATATCGAAGAAATCGGGAAATCGGAAGGACGTTGGTCGACACGCTCGGATTCTTCGAGAAGTTTGAGTCTAGGTTTAAGATATCTAGTTTATATTGTAAATCCTCATGATGATGCTAAGAAACCCAAAAACTAATCCTGAATCCCAAAATATAAAAACCCGAAAACCGCCCTGAAACACTAAGCCTAGGGAGCTCCTTGGAGGGCTATATGACCTAAATAGTTTCTTGACATAAAAAATGACGATAATTATTCCTTGGGTTAATAGTAGATAACGAGGTATTTTTATGATTTTTTGAAAGCCTTTAGCCTACCCTTATTTGACTCGAAAAATTAGAAAAATTCTATTTTTCAAAAATTTGTACTAGACCCCAAAAAATAAATTTTGATTCTTAAGGATTTTGATTTTTTTAGATATTTTTATTGAATCCAAATTGGGGGTAATCCTTATATAATATTTATGTTTTAAAGTTATTAACTTAAAGTTAATAAATATTATATAAGTAGACTTAGGGAATATGAAACCAGAAACGAGCAAACACAACCTAAGCAAACTAGTCTGCCCAGTCTGTCAAATTTTTGGTCGACCGATCGATCGACCGACAGAGGCGGAAAAATGATAGTGTGTGCGTCAGTCGATCGGATTGCGGATCGCTGATCTCACGACTCATTTGATCAATCCGTCGGTCGACTAATCAACGTGAATATATTACAAAAGGTCCATCGGTCGACCCATCGGTCAACTAAACAGTGCGATTTATTCACAAAAGGCGCAACTGTCGCAGGTGATCGATCGGTAGATCAACCGACGATCGACCAGCATGCGACCGAACGACCTAAACGGTTAGTTTTCTGCCCGTTGACGCGTTGTTTCTATTGCAGGGTTATAAATACCCAAATTCAGCCTTCCTTAAACAACTTTTGATCACTCTAAAAACTTCGTTGAGCCAATTCTTGATCATTCTAAAGCTTTTCTTGAGCCATCCGTTTGATAACCCTAGTTTCCAAGATAACACATTGATTTAGCCTTCAAAATTTATTGATTCATCATCTCAAGGCATCAAGATGACTAGGGAGTATCTTTTGGAGCTAAGTACTCATTGTTTGTTTTATTGCTCCAATTGTTATTATATTTTCTTATTTATTTCATTGAATTTGAACTTGTAAGAAGATCTAGTGTTAGGTCTTGTGATTGAGTGGTATCCTTGGTGTAGAAGGAGTAAAGTCACTTGTCTAAACATAGTGTGCTATGATTAGTTGAGTTGTCCCTTAGGATTGAGGTGGAAGAGTGCTCTCGGTAAGAAGGTGGAGACTTTCGGGTGTGGAAGTGTCTTAGGTTGAGAGCGAGACTCTTCGGGTCAAAGTTTTCTTTGTAAAGGAAACATCATTAATCTAGTAAAACTAAGTTTGGAAATCCTAAGCGTGGTGCTTAGGTAATGGAGTAGGCATTGGGACCGAACCACTATAAATTCTTGTGTTTGCATTGATATTTTGTTTATGCTTAATTATTTTATTATTGCTTCCGCATTTGGTCACTCAACTTGTAATTTGCCTAAGTAACCAAAGAAACGATTAAAATTTGATTTAGGCTAATTGATTAGTAAATATATTATTCACCCCCCTCTAGTGCGGCCATTTCATCCAACACCAATTACTTTCCTATATTTTGTAGCATCTGTCGAACCGGTGACATCATTTAGTTGCAGAACAGTAGACGGAGCTAGGGGTGTTCGAATTCCTTTAGCATCCATCATTTGAAATCGGCTCATGACATCTGATATATATTTCCTTTGAGTCAGTATGATGCCATTGGGTGTAGTATTCACTTCGATGCCCAAGAAGTACGTCAAAGGCTGTATGTCCTTCAGTGAAAATTTTGACGATAGGCTCATACAAACATCGTGAATATGTTGTTCGGAGTTTCCTGTCAAAATTATGTCGTCGACATATAGGAGGAGAAATGTTCTCACTGAATTTTGTCTCCATATAAAGAGAGAGCCGTCGGATGCTGATTCTTGAAAACCAATGGAGGTAAGAAATTTTTTGAATTCCTGGAATCAGACCCTTGGAGCTTGCCGAAGGCTATATATGGCTTCGTTTAATTTGCAAACATGAGTTGGCAAATCCTTGTTCACAAATCCCGGAGATTGAGTCATATAAACATCTTCATTGAGCTTGCCGTGGAGGAAGGCGTTGTTAACGTCGAGTTGGTATAATCTCTATTTCTGTAACATAGCAACAATTAGTAATATTCTTATTGTAGTGGGTTTGACAACCGAGCTGTAGGTTAAATTGAAGTCAATTCTCGAACACTGATGAAAGCCTTTAGCGACTAATCGTCCCTTGAAGCGATCAATAGAACCATCAGCGAGCCTTTTTACCTTAAAGACCCATTTGCAGCCGACAATATTTTGATTTGGATGTGGAGGAACAAGTGTCCAAGTGTTGTTGCGAGTAAGAGCATTGATTTCACTCAACATGACATTTCTCCATTCACTATGCTTGAGAGCTTGTTTAACTGTGGTTGGAGGTGGTGAGACTAAAGTCAAAAGAGCATGGTAGTCAGTTGGACATTTGGGTTTGAATATCTGGTTCTGGGATCGTGTGACCATCATGCGAGGAGATGAAGGAATAGGCGGAGGAACATTTTCTAAGGAAGGAGTTTGAATGGGTGAGGGTAGAATAGTGGTCTCAATGGAATTAGTGTTGTCATCTGAGTCAGTAGTATGAATTGAGTTGTTTGGTACTAGTGGAATGTCGTGGCACACATATTCTGATTGAGAGTTTGATTGAGGAATTGGGAGATTAGATGGAACTATGTCGAACCAGTTGAGGTTGTTGTCGAAAATTTTGGGAAGTAGTTTGTTGTGGTGTTCAAATGGAAATGAGTTTTCGTGGAATATAACATGCCGAGATAGAAATATATTTGAAGTCTCGAGATCAAAGCATTGATACGAATGATATTTTGTAGAATACCCCGAGAAAACACAGGATTTGGACTTAGCTTCGAGCTTGTTGTCTGTGTAAGGCTTGAGCCACGGATAACACAAGCATCCAAACGTTTTGAAGGACTTGTAATTCAGCTGTTGTTTGAAGAGTTTGTGGAACGGGGAATCTTCGGACAGCAGTTGAGTAGGGAGTCGATTGATAAGGAACACTGCTATGAGACAGGCGTAAGGCCAGAAGGTCAGAGGGACTAAAGCATGTTGCAGCAATGTTTTAGCTGTTTCAAGGATGTAGCGGTGTCGCCTTTCAGCAGTGCTCACCCTTTGAGGTGTATAAGGAGGTGATAGGAGGTATTGAATGTCTGTGGTCGACAAAAACTTAGATAAACCAATATATTCTCCACCTCCATCGGAATAGAGGCATAGAATTTTGGTATTGAAATAGCGCTCGACCAAGGTTTTGAATTCAATAAATGTATCAGATACGTCTGATTTGGATTTAATGGGAAACAACCAGGAAAACTTGGTAAAGTGGTCGACAAAAAGCACATAATACCGATGACCATTTATGGATGTTAACGGGGAAGGACCCCAAACATTCGTATAAACTAATTCAAGCGGTTTTGTGCTGGTAAGAGAACTTTTAACAAATGGTAACATATGTGACTTATTACATGAACAGACATTGCAATTCTGAATAATAGATGAAGAAATTGGTAGCTGAAATTTTGAGATAGTGTACTTGAGCGTTCGAATGTTCGGGTGACCAAGTCTGTGGTGCCAAGATTGAAGAGGTGCTAATACTGTGGAGGAGACAAGGTTGGCTTGCGGAGAAGGCTCAGATGGCCACACGTAGCAGTGAGCATCATTCGGTCCTTGAGCTAGGATCATTCCTGACTGAAGGTCCTTAACAATAAAGTGAGTAGGAAAAAAATCAGTAGAAACTTTATTTTGTTGGCAGAAACGAGAGACAAAGATAAGATTGTTTTGGATGGCAGGAGCGCAAATGACATTTTGTACATTGTGTAGAATAAATTTGTGTGAAGTAGAAGAGATGGAGGTATTACCCGTATGAGAGATATCAATGCTCTTACCGTCGCCTAGAACAACTCCGTCGTCTCCGGAGTATTTTGAGTAGTTCTGTAGAGTCTGGTTATCACTTGTAATATAATGTGAGACCCCAGTATCCATTATGCAGGGGCTATTGGTGGCTTGATGTCGCCCGGCAAAGAGAGCTTGAGCTTCGATGTGGTTGTGTGACCGAGATCGGCAAGCTCTTGCAGTGTGACCAAGTCTATCACATAATTGACATTGTAGCTTATTTTTATTTTGAAACATTTTATTCTGAGGTGGCCTCCATTGTTGCTGTCGAGGGTCATAGGTGTTTGGAGATGATCTGTGCCTTGGTTGTTGACTCCAATTTGGACCAGAGGAGGTTTGTGGACTCCAGCTTCTTCGCCATGGTTGTTGATTCATTGGAGGTCTTCTTGTATTGTCCGATCGCTGAGTATATTGAGCCGTAACCAGAGGCTTCACCTGTTTATGAAGTAGGAATGACTCATGACCTAGTAGCTTACCGAACAGT